>CM032231.1:40872500-41057500 GCA_019009955.1 Riptortus pedestris
AATGGTATGCGAACGAAAACTCTAGCTAATTTGGTTCAGGAGTTATGAAGAAAAGAAGCTCCTTTAGCTTTGAGTTGAGTACTAGCGGTGGCGGTGGCTGTGTCGCGATTTCATACTTTTTTCCTCTCCCACAAATGCTTCCTTACGGGGTGCACAACGTGCCTAAAGACGTTTTCACTTCAATTGTAAATAACCTATCAAATGATTAGGTTACAAAATACCATATGATTTTATTTCTAAACCTTAGTACTAGCGGTGGCGGTGGCGGTGTGGCGATTTCATACTTTTTTTCCTCTCCCGCAAATGCTTCCTTACGGGGTGCACAACGTGCCTAAAGAAGTTTTCACTTCAAAAAATCGACGTTTTATTAATGAGACTGCATAAATACATTCCCATTAAGCCCAAAAGTCATATTCCTCTTCCGCGCAAAATCAGAAACAAAAAGGCAGTTATTAATGTAAAAAACGAGGATGATTATTGTCTTAAATGAGCAATACTGTCTAAATACGTTTCGAATCGTCATCCCGAACGCGTTAGTGAATGCAAACAAGTAAATGTTCCAATTTCTTTTGAAAACTTAAATTTTCCAGTCACGTTAAAAGACAATTGTATTCGAAAAACAAAACAAAAACGTTTCGGTCAACGATTATGTTAGAATATCTAAACAAAAATGTGTGTTTTCTAAGTCTTATACTCCAAATTGGTCTGCAGAGATTTTTAAAGTAACCAGAATTCAGGACACACTTCCTCATGCATACCTGTTGAAGGATATGAACGGACGATCTATCAAAGACGATAATACGGGTATTCAAGTTAATCATCATCATCATGTATATAAAGCTGCTAATTTCTTATTTATGTCATGATGTCTATTTGATACTATACAACATATACACGTATCAGGACCTTCGTGTGGACAGGATCACTCCAAATACAGCTAATGTAATGTCCATTTTTTCGAAAGTCAGATTTTATAACTCTTGTGTAATACATTAGTCTATCTATTTCTGTTTTAATTTCTGTAAATGCTTTCGCATTCGGATCTGACAGTGTCACCTTCGAGTATTCTTTTATAAAACGTCTGTACAGAGGATTTTTTATAAGCTTATGTACAATATTTCAACTTCGGCGTTTTAAGCTCCCTCAGCAACAATACAATGTCGAGACCGTGACTGCACCCCGGTTTTTAGTTGAAGACATTTCATTCTCCGTATTTGAGTGATGTAATATTATATTCGTTATGCCCTCATACCTAAAGGTTGTTTGAAAGGTTTTTCATATGTTTTCATCTTTTTTGATAAACTGTTGAGATTGATTTTGTTTAACGCTTGTAACAATGTGTTAAACGCACTTGGACCACGTTTTGGTAACATTTCGCAAAATTTACGTCTTTTCTCATTAAAGTCACGTGCATTATTCATTTTATTTAACATCCAATCATTTAAAAGACGATTGTTGTAAAAGTACTCCATTGTTAACTGAAAATCGTCCTCTTTTCCTAGCTGAGATATGATTTCCTCTTTAAAGATTTCAATTGTATTTCTATGTACTTCATCCATTAAAAAGAAAATACCTCCGAACCAAGTGCACCGTACCACGTCTTTAGTATCTCTGATGACAGAGGCAATGGAGTAATGTATGTAAAAAGACGAGTGACGAGAGTGGAAGTGGGTGACCTTGAAGCAGAAGGCAGAGAGGTGTCTGGGTGAATGACCTGAGTATAAAAATAGTACTAGCGGTGGCGGTGACGGTGTCGCGATTTCATACTTTTTTCCTCTCCCGCAAATGCTTCCTTACGGGGTGCACAACGTGCCTAAAGAAGTTTCACTTCAAAAAATGAAAACAAAGATTATAGATTTGTATACAGTTTTAAACACTATTGTGGCTTTAAAGGCATTCACAATGAGATTATTTGAACCAAGACCACAGAAAAGTGGAGTATAATGCTCATTTTTTGAGGTTAAATGAAATGTGGATTCACATCCACACTGTTCTCGAGAATGATTCTAAAACTTATTCAAACCCCATGTTCATTATTTCATCAACAAAAGAATGATCGGTATACACGGATGCCAAATTCTTACTTGAGATTTCCTGGAGAAATTGTTAATGAAAATTCCATTTATTTTGTTAGGGATAGGGGGAGGGGGCGATTTCTTGAAATCATTAGCCAAGCTATATAAATGCAGATCTGAGGTCTCTTCTCTGCTTTCGGAGCATAGATTAGGTTGTCTGTATAAAAAATATATGAATTAATCTTGTTAGCAGATTTCCCTTAAGGGAAATCAGCTATTGAGGTCGTACTCATGACGTGAGTTTCGAAACATTTCTTCAAATGTCCATCGATCCTGCCCAGGAGATGACAAAAATGAGGACCGTTCAAAATTATTTATTATAATAAAATTATATATATTTATATATATATATATATATATATATATAAAATTGTAACCTCTGTCTGTACATTGATTTTTTTCGCGAAATTTCACGATAACTTTTCGTTTCACATGTCATAGACACCATAACTGCATTTTGTTTCTTTGGTGTCTGTTTGTTTGTTTGTTTGTTTGTTTGTTTATTTGTTTGTTTGTTTGTTACCTTTTCACGCATAAACGGCTGAACCGAATTTTATGAAACTTGGTATGTATATTACTACATACTCAACTTAGACTTTAGGCTATATTAATATCCTCTGAGACGAACAGGAGTGGGGGTTATAAGGGCAGCCAGAAATTAAAAATAGCGATATTTCGTGTCCTATTGGTTTTTCGGCAAATATGAACATAACAAAATTTGTTTATTTTGTTATTTAAAGTAACTTTTGTTATATACATTTTTTTCGTAAACCGAATTATTAACGAGATATACGCTAAAACCTATAGCGGAAGTGAACAATTTTATTTGGGACAAAAGACCTAACCGAAATAAATAAAACTCAGTATATGTATTAGCACTAACGCTTTTATTATAACAAGCCATACCAACATTTCTAGGGACGGGCAGGAGTGGGGGTTATAAGGGAAGCCAGAAATTAAAAATATCTCCGTTACTATACGTCGGACCGAAAAATTGTACAGAATTAATCTTATTGCAAATTACATTTACTATAAATATTGTTATATACATTTATTTTCTATCTTGAATATTAACCGAGATATTTGCATTTGTATTCTGCGTGTGGTCACCAGTAGACTATGTTCGGACTTTCCGCCGAGAGCTCTGGCGGCCGTTTCCATAACTATTCGTCCCTCCTGAATAGGTTTAGAGGTAAGGTTAACTGTTTTTTGGGGCTAGAAACTACTGGGTTATTACGCCCTAAATAATGTTTTAGGTTTAGAGGTTTCTTACTACAACAGTTGTTATTTGGCAGATATCTCTATTGTAAAACTTCACGTGGGAAATCTGTTTAGTTTACGCAGCCCCTGCGGGACGGACTTTTTGAAAATTACATTTACTATAAATAGTGTTCTAAACATTTATTATGTATCTTGAAAATTAACCGAGGTATTTGCATTTGTATTCTGTGTGTGGTCGGCAGGAGTCGGCTATGTTCGGTACTTTCCACCGAGAGCTCTGGCGGCCGTTTCCGTACCTGTTCGTCCCTCGTGAATAAGTTTAGAGATCCCTTACTACTACAGATGTTATTGGGCAGATTTCTCTATTGTAAAACTTCACGTGGGAAATCTGCTTAGTTTACGCAGCCCCTGCCTGGACTTTTTCATGTTGAGAGGAGGATTTAAACTCAATAGCCTCAAGAATAAGTTCGGTAATTTTAATACTAAAACTTAACTTTCCTCTCTCCACATCAAAAAAATTAAGTATTTTAACATGCCATAATTACTTTATCAGTAGTGAAAGTAATCGACTCAGGTCGACTCAATTTTGATTTTCATATATCACCTTTACGATATTATACGGTTATATTTGAAGTTTGGGCATTACGAAGTACTGTATTCGCTGTAGTGGCATATCGAAATATTAGCAATGTTACTGGAAAGATGGTTAATTTGATGCATGTAGAAGGGCCGTTTTTTTGTAGTGTCATTCGTGTTTTCATGACGAAATGTCTTCCATTCTTTGGGTAATCTCTAGAGTGATATTTCTGAGGGCGTTGAAGCATTGGCTATTACAGTGATGAGAGATATCATTTGGCAGAAACGTTAGTATGGCGTGTCAGGCATATATGTCCTTTGGCTTTGATAGAAATCTCCTCAATTGGCAACATGATGCGGATCAACGAATATACAAATGCAGGTACGTTAATGCGTGGCCGCTCTCTGGCCTTTTCTCTACCGCCATTTTGATAAAAGCATTATATCGGATTACTTTACCATTAGGATATATTCCTATCTGATCCATTTTATGGTATCAAAATCCTTCTCGATAAGTGAACTCGTTCGAGAAAAAAGAACCATTGAAAAAAATCCCTGATTCAATTACAATTCTGTATGCGTGTTCCCGGCTTAAGCAGTTCATTCCTTTTTCAGTCCTACTTTTCTATGTTTTTACTGTAACAAAATGAAATATATAATTCTTTAACGTCTACTTTGTGCAATTTCGCTAAATCAGAAAGGGTTATCTAGAAGTTGCCACTCTTGTCTCGTCAGGGTGGGAGTATGGATTTTACTTGAAGAGGTCGTCTCTGAATAAATTCCTATTGTCCTGGTGGAAATCAACCCCACGGCTGTAAAATGATAAATTTATTAGTCCTTGTTTCTTCTTCCTATAGGTTAACCTAAACATATGTGTTCTAATATAGCTCAGAGGTCTTGTCTCATAGCCTGAAAAGCTCTAGTAGCAAGCACCTCCTTAAATTTAATCGATGCTTTTCATTATTATCTGGTATAAACTACTGGTAATGTAAACTACTTTCTAATTTTCAAAAGACCTTCACGCAGGTACTGCTTTAACTAAGCAGAATTCCCACGTGCGTCATGTATTTGCCATTATCTCAAAACGTAAAAGTTTAATGAAAACAATATTTGGTATTTAGGCTTCAAATAAAGTTCTTCATAATATAACAGCCTATTGTTAATATGACATGAGTAGGAGAGGAGTTTACTGAAGGGCGAACACTAAAAAATGCCAATATCTCAGTTCAATCAAGAAAGTGAAATAAACGTACATAGCAACATGTATGGAACATTACAATTTCAATAAGATTGGTGGTCTTTTCAACCGATGAATAATAACGAAGATATTAAGAATTTTCTAAAAACCCTCTCTCTGTGGTCCGATTTCAACTGTTAACGAACTTTGGATTTATTTTTACATAAAACGTTTATAAGTCGAGTTTGGTAACGATAAAACGAAAATTGGGAACGCTAGAGGGTTTGAGGAAATTTTTTGAATTTGTTGAAAACAATTTTACTATCAACATTAGTGAATAACAACATTTGTTGTGACACATTATATATTTTCATATCAAGCCTTCTCTATACCAACAATACTTCTAATATGATTTGAGCCATTAAAGACCTTCAACATTAGTTTTACATGAACTGCTATTTGTGCTAGCAAATATGCCAAGTATCGAGTTTGGTAACTACCAAATAATTGTAGCGGGCAATTGAGTGTTTTCAAATGAATTTAAATTGGAAATATATGTTAGGGGCTCAGGTTAGCCATGTGAGTTAATGCGTTGCCTTTAATCTCACATGGTAATCCTAGAGTGGCGAGTTCGATTTTTGCCTGGCCAAAGGAAATTTTTTAGTGACGAAATTCAATAAATAACATCCTTAGTCCCACCCTGGCTAGAAAAGGGTGGTGACCTGTAGATAACCCGTCCCAGTTAGCCAGAGTTGCAAAACGTGGACGTTAATAAATAATAATAATAAATATATGTTATAACAATATTTAATAATTAATTCTAAAATTTGAAAGGGTCTCATTTTCATAACGTTTTAGGCTACTAAGGTTCTGGTGCCCTCTGTACAAATATTTCACAGATACCTATCTTAAAAAATTACAATCCACTAATAAAAAATGTAACTCTGCTTATAGAGAACTAATGTACATGACTGAGGATATTTGCTCGTCTATTATAGATCAATATTTTGACCTAGAAGGCACTTCTAAGAGACCTGGGCATGACCGCAACGTGGACAAAACCGCCCCATTTTTTGTCACTGTTATTACAACTTAGTTTAGTTTTTCTTTCGATAATTCCAATTTTTTTCTTTTTATAGAGTTTTTCTTTTAGGGTTCCAAAATTAATTTTTTCATAGATATCTTTTAATGGGAATGAGCTATTTAGGTTGCCTAGCTGCAGTGTACTACTTATTTTTGGTCGAAATTTCGTGTCATGAAGTAACCTAAACAGTTCACTTCTGTTAAAGGATATCTGCAAAGCAATTAACTTTATAATCTAAACGGGAAAAATGAAGCTAATTAAAAAGAGTGCAATGAGCACTAACCACTCGTGACTCTTGACTTCTCAAGATATGTTCGTAAAACTAATTAACAGGAAGTTGCCCGGACTAAAATCCACCCAAATGGCTGTTTCTGTTAACTGGATTTCACTCTGCAAATGAGGCTCCTAATGCGCCAAATGTTAGCTAGCTTAGAAGCTCTCGCTGAAATACTAATATCAATTCTAAGAATTTGAATTTCAAATGTTTCTCGCATTTATACTTAATTCAGTTGACGACCAAAGTTGGTTTGCCTTTAGAATAATATTACTCCTGGAATATGTTTTTCATTTAATTGATGTTTTCACATAGCTCGACATTAATATAGTTCTCTTCTATGAGGTGCTTTTTGGATATATATATATATATATATATATATATATATATATATATATTATATATAATAGTAATAATATTCTATTACTAATATGCGCTTGCGACTTATTTCTAACAGCTATCTTTCTAGCCACTATAAAATAAAAGCAGTTAATACATGGGTGATACCATCTCTTGTCTATAGTTTTGGCATAATAAAATGGTCTGGCAATACCCTTTATGAGATAGATAGACTCATAATAACGGAGATGACAAAAGCCAGTATGCACCATCCGATTTCATCTATGGTCAGTATTTATCGAGGTAACAAGGAGGACGAGGCCTCCACAACATCCGAAACCTATGTCGGTCGATCTCAGGAGGTTAACCTGAGACATTAAATAAGATCGAATGATAGCGCTTGAAATGTAGTAACAATCCTGAAGTTAAAGATGAATCACATTTTCTTTCGGAATGGCAAAGTAAGGAACCTCATGGTCGTTACTACAGTCGCCTTTATGACTCGGAGGTAGACTTGGCTTATTCTGTTGCGTGGCTGACGTCTGGAGAGCTGTTTTCATAAACAGAAGGTTTCATTACAGCTATAGTAGTCCAAGTGATTGCCACCAGATCATAGAGACGTCATATCCTTAAGGACAGTAGTGTCTCAGACAAATGTAAGTTATGCAACAAATCGTATGAATCCATTCAACATATTACGGCTGGATGTGAAATACTTGCTGGATCCGAGTACTTACAAAGGCACAATAACGTGGCAAAAGTATACCATCAAGCTCTAGCAGAGAAATTCAGCAGGTCACTTATTCTCGCTATAATCCTCAAAAATTATTGGTTTACTACAATTAATGTTTAAACATTTTTTTCAATATCTCAATTATTAATCGAAATTTTAGCATTTGAGCAGATTTCTCTTAAGGGAAATCAGCTATTGAGGTCATACTCATACGCGAGTTTCGAAAAATTTCTTCAAATGTCCATCGATCCTAGCCAGGAGATGACGAAAATGAGGTCCGTTCAAAATTATATATATATATATATATATATATATATATATATTTGTCTGTTAACGCTCTAGCGGTCGCAATTTTCGTTTGATCGTTACCAAACTCGATATTTAAACGTTTTATACAAAAATAAAGATCAAGTTCGTTAATGGCTGAAATCGGACCAGTGGGAGGGGGGGAGGTTTAGAGGGGAGGATTTTCGAAAATTCGAAATATCTCCGTTACTATACGTCGGATCGAAAAATTGTATAGAATCAAGCTTATTGCAAATTAAGTTTACTATACATATTGTTATATACATTTATTCTGTATCTTGAATATTAACCGAGATATTTGCATTTTTCTGTTTTCAGCTTCTGAGATGAGATCGTCTAACTTTGGGTTTAGTCGTGAGTTTCCGTCAAGAGCTAGTTAGGGCCGTTCCCGTAACTGTTTGACTCTCTATTCTGAAATTTCTCTATTGTAAAACTTCACGTGGGAAATCTGCTTAGTTTACGCAGCCCCTGCGTGACGGACTTTTTTTAGTTCCCACCCTAAAGGCTAAAGTAAACCTTCACTTATACTTGAGTTGTATTAACAATAAGCTGTTATATCATGGAAAAAGCTGTTATTCGAACCATAAAAGCCAAATATTGTTTTAATTGAACTGCTACTGGGTGACATACATGGGAATACGTAGAGTGATGAAGTCATCATATACGAGGGGTGTACAGAAAGTTCTAAACCTGATATATATATATATATATATATATATATATACAAATATATTTTCAACTTACATATTTTTATTTTTCAATATAGTCCCCCTCAACAGTAACCCACTTATTCCACCGCTTTTCCAACATCTGTAACCCGGTCAAAAAAAAAATGTTGTCAAAACCTTCCAAAACAACCTTGACAGCTGAGATCACAGGTGATCAGGCTTAGAACGTTCTGTACACCCCTCGTAAGATGCTACGTTCTAAACTCGAAAATATTTATTTGATCTATGCCATACTGAGGATATTTAACTGTTTCATTCAACACTAAAAAGTCCGTCACGCAGGGCCTGCGTAAGCTAAACAGATTTTCCACGAGAAGTTTTACAATAAAGAAATCTGCCTACTAACAACTGTAGTAGTAAGAAACATCTAAACCTAAAACATTATTTAGGGCGTAATAACCCAGTAGTTTCTAGCCTCAAAAAACAGTTAACCTAACCTCTAAACCTATTCACGAGGGACGAATAGTTATGGAAACAGCCGCCAGAGCTCTCGGCGGAAAGTCCGAACATAGCCTACTGGTGACCACACGCAGAATACAAATGCAAACATCTCGGTTAATATTCAAGATACAGAATAAATGTATAGAACACTATTTATAGTAAATTTAATTTGCAATAAGATTGGTTCTATACAATTGTTCGATCCGATGCTTAATAACGGAGATATTTCGAATTTTTGATAAACCCCCCCCCTCCCACTGGTCCGATTTCAGCCGTTAACAAACTTGATCTTCCTTTTTACATGAAACAATTAAATACCGATTTTGGTGACCATTAAACAAAAATTGCGACCGCTAGAGTGTTAACAGACAAATATATATATGTCTATATATATATATATATAGTTTTGAACGGATCTCATTTTCGTCATCTCCTGGGTAGGATCGATGGACATTTGAAGAAATTTTTCGAAAATCGCGTCATGAGTACGACCTCAATAGCTGATTTCCCTTAAGGGAAACTGCTAAAAGCATATTAGTTAATGGGAGGGATTAGGGATAAGGGGATTAGGGGGAAATTGGAAAATTTATAGTATCTCCGTTGTTATGAGTAGTATCGAAAAATGTTATAGTACCAGTCTTGTTGAACTGTACATTATATACAATAGTTGTCTTATACATTTTTTCATCCCTCAAATATTAAGCGAGCTATTTCCATTTTAGTAGATTTCCCATGAGGGAAAACAGCTATTGAGGTTGTACTCATGACGGAATTTTCAAATTTTTCTTCAAATGTCCATCGATCCTACCTAGTAGATGACAAAAATGAGGTCCGTTCAAAACTGTATATATATATATATATATATATATATATATATATATATATATATATATATATATATATATATATTTGTCTGTTACCGCTCTAGCGGTCGCAATTTTTGTTTGATCGTTACCAAACTCGATATTTAATCGTTTTATGCAGGTTTAGAGGGGAGGATTTTCGAAAATTCGAAATATCTCCGGTACTATACGTCGGATCGAAGAATTGTACAAAATCAACCTTATTGCAAATTAAATTTACTATAAATATTGTTATATACATTTATTCTCTATCTTGAATATTAACCGAGAAAATTGCATTTTTATTATATCTGGGCGGCTAACAGACGGGTGACTTTCCCGCCAAAAGCTAGTTGGGCCGTTTCCTTAACTGCTTGACTCTCGTAAAATTTCACGCCAATACTCCTAAGCTCCTTCGCAGTCCACTTGGCCCAAATTCCTTTATATGTAGCAGTGACCGGAATGACCCTACGACTCCTCGCCAGACTGCTTGTGGCGGACGCCGCAGCACTCAGCACCCACTCCTTGCCATACTTCTCCACTTTCCGCTGACTGAAGGTCTCGTCCTTAATGAGCCCTGTCACGACCGTGACATCCAAGATGACCAGCTCTTCCTCGTTGGCAATAATAATGTCCGGCCTGCACACCTCCTCTTGCTCCCTGACGAGTGTCTTCTCCACGAAGACCCTCCATCCCCTCCTCCACAAGGACTCACTAAGAAGCTTCACTACTGCATGATGCCTTAACGTGACCGCAGGTCGCATTGCTGGGCAGTGGTTGACAGCATGAACTTGTGTCTCATCTCTTCCACAGCCCAGTCTGCATTTGATTGAGCCATCCGTCCTCCTGCCAATCCCGCGTGACAACCGGACTCGGACAGGGAGTGCTCCCTCGTACAACCTCAGGTACTGGACGTAGTCACGCCCCGACATATCGTGGGATCTCCTTACCAACCAAGCCGAGGAGGCCCCCACCTCCTCCACACCATTCAGGTCACGCCCATCAACTGTGGAATAAAGGTTTTCAATCTCCCGGCCCCTTGGATGTGGAGGACATTCCCCATGGCATGGAAAGTCATAGCCCAATGCGTCTCGGACATTATCGCCAAGCCCACAGTTCTCCAGAGCATCATCCACCCCGTAGAAGCGCCTTGCTCTAAAGTAAGGCATCAATGACTCAAACCGAGGGATCCCGAGACCACCGAATCTAGCCGGAGCATGAAAAAAGGAGCACGGAGTATCGTGAGGTAGCCTCAGCCATCTCCGAACAACAGACCTCACCGCCACATCGATGGCCTTCAATGTGTACTGATAGGTGACACCAAATGTACCCCTATGAAACATCCCCGGAAGAAAAAAAGTCCTCAGGTGCTCCATCTTCTGCTGTGGTTTGAGAGGAGCCCTAGAGATCCTCTCAAGCCCAGGTCCTACATCGACACGGTCACGCACCACACCCGAGTGAGAGAACTTAACCCCCAAATACTCCCAGGAATCCTCAAGACCAACGGGCTGGATGACGGCATCACCGACCATATAACGGACCTCGGTCTCCAGCCAGACCACCTTCCTCACAGAGTCCAGTGCAACAGGCAGGGTGCGTGACTTAGCCGGATTAAGCTCCAGCCCACAATCACCTAATCCATCAGCCACGGCTCTCAACAAACACCTCAGACCAGGAACAGAGGATGCAAGCAAAACCAAATCATCCGCATACGCCAGCACCCCACAACTAACCCCGCCCAAAAGAAATCCCACATCACCTGGCAGGCCAGCCACTACGTGATCCATGACCATGTTGAACAAAATTGGAGACAAAGGATCACCCTGTCGGACTCCTCTGGACGGGTGCATCTCCGCAGCTTCCTCCCCAGTCATACAAATTCGCGACGTAGCATTCCCGTAGACTGCACGGATGTAATCAATGAATTCCCCCTGTACACCCCGCTCCTCCAGGATACGAAACAAGGCGGCATGACTGAGACTGTCAAACGCCTTTCTCACGTCAAGAATGGCCGCACAGAGACTCCTCTTCTTCCTCCATGCGGTTCTCAAGACTGCGTCCAGTAGTAAGACATTGCCAGCCACGCCGTCAAATCCCCTCCTGAATCCAAACTGTTGGGGCACCAGAGGAACCACGGACTCCAACCGTGCAGCCAATATACGATGGAGGTGTCTTACAATTACTGATGCCACAGAAATAGGCCAGGGCTCCCGGGCCTCTCACACTTTGGTATCATTGTCACTCTGGCTCTCAACTGCTCTTTCGGCACCCGACCCTCAAGCAAAAGTATGTTCAAAATGAGCGCGCGGACACGCCAGTACAACCCCCGCCACACAGCCGGAGAAACCCTGTCAAGCCAAGGCGCGGAGCCCACTGATGGGCACATGGTAGTAACCTCTGCCATTGTTACCGGAGTCCACACATTCGTACTGGCATGTAATCGTTCCCCACGCACCTCCTCACCACTCCAGGGAAGGGACTGCTCCTCCACAATAGGACGCCAAAACTCGTCCAATTCCCGCAAGATATGTCCGGGGACAGCAGGTCCACCATCCAGAATTTCCCGTGCCGCTGCCGCCCGATCAATCTTCCATAACCGCTGGACTCGGCGATAGCTCTCCCGCCTAGATGGACGTATATCCCCCATCCCGGGACACTGGCGCGAATGCCGGTCTGAATCATGGGAAATCTCAACCCGCGCGCCCGCCGCGAGGTGGACCGACATCCATTCCTCCAAACAAGAACTAACGTCCGCCACCGCTAGAGCACGGCCAGCAACTGCCAACAGCCGATCAGTACACAAGGTGGTGCGTGATCCCGAGAGGTCAACCACCAATCCCCGCAGAGCCGACCGAAGGGCCTCGTCACATTCGCGCCCCGGTTCAACAGCAGCCGGTCCCCGCGGGCTCCCCTCAGTCCTCCTGTCGTCCCCAATCCTCCGGATCAACTCCCTATAAGCCGGCTTAACCCTCGCTCTATTAATCGCATCAGCAGAACGCCCCTCCAAGATACCGGAAAGCTGGGCATTTACGTCTCCTTCGAAACCGGCCTCCACTAGCCTCAGTTCCTCGGATGCCAAACACCACAGCTCCTCCGGGTCCCACCTTCGCCTCACCTGTACTCTTCGAATGGCAGCATTGTGCTCCACCGGATGAGCCCGCTTAGAATGCATGCCCATGCCTGTGGCAGTGGCAAATCCCCGACCACAATGCCGACACTCAAAGGGTCCATAATCAGCCATAGTCTATTCTGCTGACCTTTCGGCTAAATGCCAAGCGATATGAAGAGCAATTGGCATAGTCAGTAACGGAGTGGTCACTACGCCTCCCGGCCACCCTACACGCCGGACACACCGCTGGAGAGCTTAGCCTGGTACAAGCGTCCCGCTTATGCCCCTCCTCCGCACAGTGGGAGCAAACCTCCGCCCTCCTGCAGTGCTTGGCCACGCGGCCGCAGTAGGTCTGACACCGGGCACACCAGGTCACCCCCACAAAGTCATCGACTCTGCAGCAGGCGAACCCAACATAAACTCTGTCCACTGACCTCATTAACCTTCGAGCCGCAGCACTAACATTGAGCACCATGTTCACTACCGGGGAAGTCCTGTTCCCCGAATTGTGGGCTACCCCACTCATCCCCCGCGGTCACGCTACTGTCCGAAAAGTTCTGGGCCCTTATAGAACCCAGCACCTCACGCAAGGACATGTCTCTCGGGACATCATAGACTATTACTCGCGGGCTCTTGCGCCCCACCACAGATGCCCTTAATCCCGCCTTCAAAAGGGCCTCGGACTTGACCACTCCCTCATGTGTGGCCCCGGCCAGTGCCAACTCTACCGCCTTTTCCCTGCCCCGCATTGACACCACCTGCCACTTCTCTTCCGCAGGCTTGACTGCTTTCCTGATCGCTTCTTTGATGGAAGCAGCATCCCCGAACCTCGTATCATCCTCAGATGCCGGAGCGACCACCACAACCTCCCCTCGAGGCTTTCGAGACGGAGCTGCCCCAGCCACCGCAGCATAGGACACTCCTCCCTTCGGTGCCGGAGCAGACAGTAGGCCCCCTCCACTAACACTAGGTCCCAGATCACGGCTTACAACCACCTGCGCACACTCCGTTAGGCTCTTCTCCATAGCGTCAAGCCTGTCTAGCTTCCGCTCTAATGCCGAAATACTATTTTTAAGTCCCCCAAACAAGGAGACCACGTCCGCATCCCTCTCCACTAACCTCAATGAGTTATTAACCCTCATCTGCGTAACAACCGTCTCAGCCAGTTCCTGCACGACGTTAACCATGACTTTCCAGGCCTCCACCATTCCCTGGGCAACTGGTTTTGTCGCGTCCTTACACGCCTTGAAATGACCTGCGAAGGCCACTTGGGCCTTGTTCGCCTCAACCAGCTGATGAACCACCAGTTCCGCCTCATCCGCCGATAGCTCTCCCAGACCCAGCCTGTTGAGTAGTGCTTCCGCACTTTCCTCCCCATCAGCCGTCGCCTCTCCACTCACCGACACTACTCCCTCTTCACCCATCTCCGAGCGCGTTGCCCCCCTCCTCAGTTTCTCTCGTTGTGACCCCGACATCCTCGGGTAAAGGAAAAAAAATAGATAACTAAAATAAGCAGTAAAAAAAATAATATATAAATAAAAATAACCCGATAGGAAAAATAGCTCCCGGGAGGGGGGGGGGTACCCCAAAAAATAAAAACCAACAAAATTGCCAAACGACTACATAAAAATAAAAAAATAAAAAATCCTGAACTCTACTTCCCAACACACACACTGGAATAAAATCAGGAACAAATAGAGTCTCCTCCGATGAATAGAGCCATAAATAGACAATGTATGGCCAAAGACAAATAACTGCAAAAAAACCGCAAAAAAAAAGAAGAAAAACGGTTAAAAACTGATTCTAAAGCGTGAATCCAAGCTCCTAATAACTCCTGTTCTCCTGGTCAGTATACCCTCCCAGCGAGGATGAAAACCTCAATATATTACTTTTACGCAGCCCCTGCGTGACGGACTTTTCTTGTATTCAGCCTTCAGTAAACACCCACTTCTGCTCCACACCTTTACTTAGAAGTAGAAAATATATTTTAAGAAGAGATGAATATCGTGTTGTACCAACATATGGAGGAAAATTTGCTTAGTTTAGGAACGCTGTGTGCCGGATTACAAATATATTTCAGGGTGCAGCAGCATCTTTCTTCTTGTTGCTCTCTGCGTGATTCGATTTATGCTCATATTTAACACGTTAACTGCGTTACAAGGCCCCGGGGGCATGTAAAGGGTGTCCCATGGTGCTAGCGGCATTCACGGTTGGTACTCGCCCTGTGCAGGAATGTTTTTTTTCAGAAACAGTTGATATTTTATTGTTTTAGCAGATTTCCCTTAAGGGAAATCAGCTATTGAGGTTGTACTCATGACGGAATTTTCGACATTTTTCTTCAAATGTCCATCGATCCTACCTAGTAGATAATGAAAATGAGGTCCGTTCAAAACTGTATAAATATATATATATATATATATATATATATATATATATATATATATATATTTGTCTGTTACCGCTCTAGCGGTCGGAATTTTTGTTTGGTCGTTACCAAACTCGATATTTAGTCGTTTTATGTAAAAAGAAAGATCAAGTTCGTTAATGGCTGAAATCGGACCAGTGGGAGGGGGGTTTAGAGGGGAGGATTTTCTAAAATTTGAAATATTTCCGTTACTGTACGTCGGATCAAAAACTTGTATAGAATCAATCTTATTGCAAATTAAGTTTACTATAAATATTGTTATATACATTTATTCTCTATTATTATTATATAATATATTATTCTCTATCTTGCATATAAACCGAGATATTTGCAATTTTATGGAATCGGGGCGAATAACGGATGGGAGTGAGTTCCCGCCAAAAGCTAGGTCGGGCGTTTTCTTAACTCTTCGGAACTCGTGAAATTTCTCTATTGTATAACTTCACGTGGGAAATCTGCTTAGTTTACGCAGCCCCTGCGTGACGGACTTTTTACTTTTGTGAGTATATAGGATTAAATATTTCTTCATGCAAGTTCTGTTATTTTTGTTTTTTTCTGTACAAGTCTAAGGGGCGTGTTGGGCAATTCTAACAGACTACTGTGCGGTACAGTCATCAATTAACTAAACCCACTGGTCCAGAAGGACAAAATGACGATTATGTCTTATGGAAAATCATGTGCAGCAGAGAAGCTGATAAAAAAGTGAAACATGTAAACACTCTTCGTATAGGGTGTCCTGGCGGACCTGGGTATTCCCTGAAGTGTTTTAATAAAATGTATAACTAAATTTTTGCTGTTGTTATTTTTGTTATGAAA
Organism: Riptortus pedestris; assembly: GCA_019009955.1. Taxonomy (NCBI): domain Eukaryota; kingdom Metazoa; phylum Arthropoda; class Insecta; order Hemiptera; family Alydidae; genus Riptortus; species Riptortus pedestris. The sequence goes on from CM032231.1 coordinate 40,888,647, forward strand.
CTTTTTAAATTTCATTTTAAATCTATGGGTAAAGAAATATAAATACTCTTTTTTTCCAAATTTCCTATATTTTTTTCCGATTCATAAGATGAACTTCCTGCTTTGGTCACAATTTAAACAATGGTTCCGCAAAGGAATCTGAAGAAATGAAAGATGTACAATCATTCCTTGGAGCAGGATTGTTTTTTTTTTGCAATGGTAGTACTATTTGAAGATACATGCGTCGCGCTGATATTGAGATCAAGTACATGTCCCATACCAAATAAAATCCAAGCCGCAGTTAACGTGTTAAGTATCCTAAAGACAGTCCACTGACCCAGGGATCCCTATTTCAAATCGATACTACCCAATCTCCATGAATGGGTTCGGAGAGGTACTAAGAAACAAGAGCAATGTTTTAGTTAATAAAGGATGTGGAGAGGAATGTTAGTAATTAAGGTAGTATATCTGACATTCAAGAGGCACAGAGACATTCCGGAGAGTGCTTTTTGATGTTGCTACCTTAGCTCTTTAGCAACTTAGCAAGAGTTATACGTTATTTAACAGCAGGTGCTAGATGGCTTTATAACTCTCAACCAACATACATCTTGTTTCATGTTTCCTTTTTACTTATCATGGACATTTATATTTAAAGTGTGTAGTCGGTATAAATTAGTGAAATTGTAATGTTGTATCGGTACCGGACATATGTTGAATGTACAACACGTAGAAAAAAGTTGTACTTAATTACCTATGAACTATACACAAATTATGCATGTATTAAAAAAAATAATAACATAATTATAGCGTTCATTTACTATTGAGTACATACCTATAGACCCACATGCATATAGACATTCCGTGATTACGTGTTAATCACACACGCACACACACACACACAGTCGACCTAAATGCAATATTCAATAAACAACAAAGGACACAGAACAGTCGAAATGAACAACACAATGCCTGAAGCAAGGATTGGTTAAAAATGAAGATGGCATTTAAAAATGTCAAAGGACTAGAAAAATGGAAATTGGTTTACTTTGTCCGAAGGCCATTTAGATTGTTCATAAGAAAAATTCTTTTCCAATATTCTGATTCTTGGAAGTTATTTGATGAAAATAAAATGTAATAAGTTGAAGGGTCTTTATTTATTGTGTTGAAGCAGAAAGCTAAATACGTAGACCTTTCTCAAAGGAAAAATAATATCTTTTACAATGTAATTGTATCGCTATTATCATGCTAGTGAAGTAAAGGAAATGATAATTGAAATAAAATGAGGTTAAATTTACTAGTACTTTTTATTTTCACTTTTTATGATTCTTATGTTCTTCATGTTTTGATGTTCATGGCCAATTCCTCAAGCAATATGTATAAAGGGAATACATTTTATAAGAAGTCTTCATAGATATCGACCAGTTTATTGTCGTACACAATTTTCTTCATACCCATTCGAGTTTCCATGATTATCGGCGCGAATAACAAGAATCGTCGTATGTAGTGGACTATCTTAGTTATTCACTCCTTGTAACTGAAGCCCGTCACGCAGAAGTTGCGTATACTAAGCAGATTTTTTACGTGCTGGAATGGCATGCCACCATGTTATGTTCTCCTTACCTTCCACAGTTAGAGCATTGCAAAAAAAAAAAGAATTCAAAAAAAAAAGGGCAAAAGATGTTTTCTGTTTATATAAGACTTTCTCATGAAAACCGGATTAGTTGGAGATCGGACATAGATTAGAGTGAATACAAATATAATAGTTAGATAGATATAGACAATAAGAGCCATTTGGTACAATACATAAATTGGAAGTTATGAGATTCTTCAAAATCTGAACTCAATTCATAATTTATGCATGTGTATATTTATTCATAAAATTTGAATAAATCCAATTTTTTCATAAAACTATCAAATCCGATATTTTATATCTCAAGGAAAATCTAAAGGTCAAGAACCATATCACCCGAAACTTGAAAAAGAGAGTATGAACTTAAAAAATCTGATGTGTGCACTACATGACCTGTATTTAATTAAAAAAAGTTTAGTTGCACTTCATTTAAAACACGACATTTCTTAAGATATATGATATGCGACATCTCCGTCAAAATGCATCGAGTGAACAAGGACATAGAAAATATTTTTTCTGTAATCGTTGAATAATGGTAACATTACTAAACTGAAATGAGTGAAGAAAGTGAAACATTTTTCAATAGAGTGAAGAAAGTAATCACTTTCTTCACAAGTGAAGAAAGTGAATTGCCTTCTTAATTAGTAATAAGTATAAATTAAAAAATAATTTGAAGTTGGAAATTAAATGCTTTCAAATGTTTCTTAACATTGTAAGAATTTATTTTAACAAAATAAATTGAAATGTAAATGAATTATTGGTGGAAATAATCAATACATTTTAAAATTTAAATATAATAATAATTACCTTCCTTGTTTATAACCTGCACTTGTTTATAACTACACTACTTCACAATCATCACTAGTTGTTTTATAACTATGCTTATAACCTTTCACAACCATGCTTATAACCTATCAACAACATACCATAATCTTCACAACATCCTAATTTTGTTCATATTCTGGTTAGATCTGATCATGTATTACACGATTACAGAGAAAAAATTAATATTACACTCGTGACGAAAGTAGAATTTACAACTCTCGTGAAATTACCACACTCGCTTCACTCGTGTGGGTAAACGTTTCATTCGAGTTGTAAAATGATCTACTTTTGTCACTTGTATAATAACTAACTATTATAGATCTTTTAGCAGATTTCCCTTAAGGGAAATCAGCTATTGAGGTCGTACTCATGACGCGAGTTTCGAAAAATTTCTTCAAATGTCCATCGATCCTACCCAGGAGATGACGAAAATGAGGTCCGTTCAAAATTATATATATATATATATATATATTTGTTCCACGGCAGTGTTTGTTGGAAGTGAAGAATGTTTACTTGGAGAGAGAGAAAAAACGTCCAATTCTTCACAATTTGTTTATTTCAGCGCTAAGCGCTTTCAAAGACTAATGTCTCCATCTTCAGAGCTACACATGAAAAACAATAACATTAATAAAAACTCTATACATTGCAACAGGGTCATAAAACATGTTAACATCAATAAATAAAATACAATACAAAATAAATGTCTAACAATGAACAGAATAAATGCACTTAAGTCATATCTTAAAATAAAATACAGAGAGTGAGAGATCTATTGTGGTATAGGAATATATTACTGACCTACTTGCATGCGCTCATTGGGAAAGACAGCAAGCGACTGGCCGGCACGCGGGAGATAACGTCGAGGTCCAGTACCCCCACCATTGCAGACTTATAACAATCGGTCTTCTTGTTTAAAGAGCGACTACCAATAAGTTTCTTATTCAATGCGATCTCCAGCCCCTCCAATGCACTTAGTTTCTTACCTTTCTTGGCTTCATGTAATAAGCACACTTCATGGGCTCCTTCGCTATGGCCCTCTTGTTCTTGATGGCAGAAAAATTCGGAATCTGAGCGATAGCCATGTTCTCTACACCGAGTTCTTATCTTTCTTCCTGTTTGGCCGATGTACGCTCCTTTGCATGTACCACACACGATTTTGTACACACCGGACCTGTCTTTTATATCGATGAGATCTTTAGCCCTGCATAGCATATCGCCCAGATTTGGTCCGCTCTTATATGCTACTCCCACTCCAATCTTACTTAGTGCGCATCCAATTTTCTCCGAGAGTTTCCCTAAATATGGAATAGCGCACCAACGGAGCTTCTTAGCATTTTCGTAGAAGTGGCTAAAGGATTGTTGGAGGGCAAGTTTTTTGGACCTCCGTTCATAAATGCCATGGATGAGAGAGGTTTCAAATCCATTACTTTTGGCGACGTGTTTTATGAATTCGAATTCTCTTCGATGGTCCTCCAATGACAGCGGTAAGGTCAGTAGCCGGTCTATATAATAAATGAAAGGAGTTATTTTGGTCTTAGGGTGGTGGAAGGAGTGTGTATCTATTGCTGTGTCCGTTGTTGTGGGTTTCCTGTAGATGTTAAATGTGAACTTTCCGTCTCTTCTCATGATACACAGGTCTAAATAATTTAACACCCCCCCATTCTCTTTTTCCATCGTAAACTTTATGTTTTTGTGTCCCCTGTTCATATACTCAAGGAAGTCCGCCAACTCTTCTTCCGTGCCCTCAAACAAACAGAAGCAATCGTCTACGTAGCGTAACCAATGCCGTATCTTCCCAAAGTATGGGTTCTTTTTGTTCATTATGTAACGGCACTCCAGCCAGTCCATGAACAGGTCTGCAGAGAGGGAACTTGCCGGGCAGCCCATAACCAATCCGTGGTCCGATTTATAAAACCTTCCTTGGAACACAAAGTAACTCTGGCTGAGCACTATTTTATATAGATCACAAATCTCACTGCTGATGCTCGGGTTACATCCTTTAGTAACAAGTACATGGCGGATCAGCGGTATTATTTGGGATGACGGGACGGAAGTAAACGTCTGATAAAGACGTCTGATATACACTTAAATACAGAAAATAATGCTTGTAATTGTTTCCCTCGCGTAGTCAATTTGACCGATGTTCAATTTAACCCTCAAGAATTTGATATTCTGGGTAAAGGTTTTAAATTCTGTCCTAAAAAAACTGTCACGCAGAAAGATGTTTTCAATTTAGTTGCGTCTATTGACAGTTGTAATGATTTAAGTGACTCTAATAAAAAAGAATGTGCAATGACTATTAACAAATATGTTCAGAGAGAATATGGGAACACGAACATTATTCATAAACATAGTAATTTAGAGCTTAGGTTAATTAAGAGTGTTAAAAATAAGCTTCTGGACAATAACCTATTGGTAATAAAAGCTGATAAAGGAAAATGTACAGTAGTTATGGATAAGGAATGTTATATTGAGAAAACATATGCTATGTTATCTGACAACAAGTTCGTAGTGATCGATAAAGACCCTACAAAACACTTCCAAGACATCGTAAGAAAAGCAATTAAGGACATACAATGTTTGTTTAATGTATTTGAGGGTGAGAGACTTATTGTGATGAATCCCCTCCCCCCGCGCTTATATTGTGCCCCCAAAGTTCACAAGCCGGACATCCCATTCAGGCCTATCGTGTCATATGTATCGGCACCCGCTACTAAACTAGCCAGGAGAGTCTTGGACGAATTTAACTCATATACTTCATACAAGCCGAGATACACGGTAACTAGTAGTCGCGAAGTAGTTAACTTATTAAATAGCTCACCACACAGTGCCCATTGCATAATGGTGTCGTTTGACATAGTCAACTTGTTTACTTCCGTCCCGTCATCCCAAATAATACCGCTGATCCGCCATGTACTTGTTACTAAAGGATGTAACCCGAGCATCAGCAGTGAGATTTGTGATCTATATAAAATAGTGCTCAGCCAGAGTTACTTTGTGTTCCAAGGAAGGTTTTATAAATCGGACCACGGATTGGTTATGGGCTGCCCGGCAAGTTCCCTCTCTGCAGACCTGTTCATGGACTGGCTGGAGTGCCGTTACATAATGAACAAAAAGAACCCATACTTTGGGAAGATACGGCATTGGTTACGCTACGTAGACGATTGCTTCTGTTTGTTTGAGGGCACGGAAGAAGAGTTGGCGGACTTCCTTGAGTATATGAACAGGGGACACAAAAACATAAAGTTTACGATGGAAAAAGAGAATGGGGGGGTGTTAAATTATTTAGACCTGTGTATCATGAGAAGAGACGGAAAGTTCACATTTAACATCTACAGGAAACCCACAACAACGGACACAGCAATAGATACACACTCCTTCCACCACCCTAAGACCAAAATAACTCCTTTCATTTATTATATAGACCGGCTACTGACCTTACCGCTGTCATTGGAGGACCATCGAAGAGAATTCGAATTCATAAAACACGTCGCCAAAAGTAATGGATTTGAAACCTCTCTCATCCATGGCATTTATGAACGGAGGTCCAAAAAACTTGCCCTCCAACAATCCTTTAGCCACTTCTACGAAAATGCTAAGAAGCTCCGTTGGTGCGCTATTCCATATTTAGGGAAACTCTCGGAGAAAATTGGATGCGCACTAAGTAAGATTGGAGTGGGAGTAGCATATAAGAGCGGACCAAATCTGGGCGATATGCTATGCAGGGCTAAAGATCTTATCGATATAAAAGACAGGTCCGGTGTGTACAAAATCGTGTGTGGTACATGCAAAGGAGCGTACATCGGCCAAACAGGAAGAAAGATAAGAACTCGGTGTAGAGAACATGGCTATCGCTCAGATTCCGAATTTTTCTGCCATCAAGAACAAGAGGGCCATAGCGAAGGAGCCCATGAAGTGTGCTTATTACATGAAGCCAAGAAAGGTAAGAAACTAAGTGCATTGGAGGGGCTGGAGATCGCATTGAATAAGAAACTTATTGGTAGTCGCTCTTTAAACAAGAAGACCGATTGTTATAAGTCTGCAATGGTGGGGGTACTGGACCTCGACGTTATCTCCCGCGTGCCGGCCAGTCGCTTGCTGTCTTTCCCAATGAGCGCATGCAAGTAGGTCAGTAATATATTCCTATACCACAATAGATCTCTCACTCTCTGTATTTTATTTTAAGATATGACTTAAGTGCATTTATTCTGTTCATTGTTAGACATTTATTTTGTATTGTATTTTATTTATTGATGTTAACATGTTTTATGACCCTGTTGCAATGTATAGAGTTTTTATTAATGTTATTGTTTTTCATGTGTAGCTCTGAAGATGGAGACATTAGTCTTTGAAAGCGCTTAGCGCTGAAATAAACAAATTGTGAAGAATTGGACGTTTTTTCTCTCTCTCCATATATATTTGTCTGTTAACGCTCTAGCGGTCGCAATTTTTGTTTGATCGTTACAAAACTCGGAATTTAATCGTTTTATGTAAAAAGGAAGATCAAGTTCGTTAATGGCTGAAATCGGACCAGTGGGAGGGGGGGTTTAGAGGGGGGATTATCGAAAATTCGAAATATCTCCGTTACCATACGTCGGATCAAAAAATTGTATAGAACCAATCTTATTGCAAATTAAATTTACTATAAATATTGTCCTATACATTTATTCTGTATCTTTAATATTAACCGAGATATTTGGATTTGTAATGTTCGGGAGTTTCCGCCAAGCGCACTAGCGCTAGTGTGGCCATTTCACTAACTATTCGTCCTCGTGAGAATAGGTTATTACTAGGCAGATTTCTCTATTGTAAAACTTCACGTGGGAAATCTGCTTAGTTTACGCAGCCCCTGCGTGACGGACTTTTTATTTACAGAAAAGGTCCTACATAACTTCACGGTATCTCTATGTACTGAGAAATTCCCAATGTTTAGCAGATTTCGCTTCTTTTTTTTGTTCTCTCCAAGTAGACGTACAATAGTTCTAAATATAAAATTGCAATATTCTGAGGCAAGATTAATCAATAGTCTTAATTTATACGAAGAAATGATAATTGAAATAAAATGTGCCCTAGGCTAAATTCACTAGTACTTTTTATTTTCTCTTTTCATGATTCTTATGAAAATGAGAACAGGTACTTTGACTGTGAAATGTTATGTCGACTACTAATGCATTAAATTCATTTGTAATGCTGATTTTTGGATTTTCTTTATTATAAAATAATTAAAATTGTCTCAATTAGTAATCCCAAAGGTCGTAATTGCCCAAGGTGAAAATACAGTAATATTTTATTATTTTATCCCCGAAGCCTGGGTATCAAGACATTTGATAGATTTATAATTATTTTTAAATTACTATAATGTGGTTCAGAATGTAATATTGTATTTCAATAATGTTTTCGTGATACTGACCCAGTTTACATTGGCCTGTGAATCGCGTGTTCTCATATATTTCATCCTTCAGCATGAAACTGTAAATAGCATATTATCCAAAGTCTGGATATAACAGGCACTAAAACATAGGCAGTAGAAGATGTATGTAAATTTTGTAATAAATAAATTTACATTTTTATGTTTAACACATTTGTAAAATGCAAGTCATTGTATACATTTAACCAAAATAAACAGCATACAGAATCAGAACGTTGTGTTTACAAATAATTTTATACAATCTTGATTATGGAAGTAGCAGGAATCAGTAGATTAATGATATGTTTCAGGCCAGATTTTTTTGTCGTAGAATTACAATTGCAATGTACCATCAGTACTTTATCCATTTTCATCATGGTGGCGAAGCTTTATAGTAGAATAACAAAATAATATAAATAAATCTTTCTTATTCTGGATGAGATACAATCGGAGATTCTGATCAATCGACACAGTTTCCATTTTAGCCGTCAATAAATACTACCTATCTATAAATTTCAACATCTTCGAACACACACAAAGCAAAGCAACAAATAATTTATTTCATGACTCCCCAAAACTAATTGTATAAAATTCCATAAACCACATTCTAAAATTCCTTATATTATGAAATAAAAATACAAATTCATGAAATAAAAGTCCGTCACGCAGGGGCTGGGTAAACTAAGAAAATTTCCCACTTGAGGTTTTACAATAGAGAAATCTCCATACGAGAGCCGAACAGTTACGGCCGATCTAGCTTTTGGTGGGGAACTCACTCGTCCGTTATCGGCCCACATTTAATAGAAATGCAAATATCTCAGTTAATATTCAAGATAGAGAATAAATGTATAGAACAATATTTATAGTAAAGTTAATTCGCAATAAGATGAGTTGTATACAATTTTTTTGATCCGACGTATGGTAACGGAGATATTTGAATTTTCGAAAATCCCCCTAAACCCCCTCTCCCACTGGTCCGATTTCAGCCATTAACGAACTTGATCTGTCTTTTTGCATAAAACGTTTAAATATCGAGTTTCGTAACGATCAAACAAAAATTGCGACCGCTAGAGCGTTAATAGACAAATATATATATATATATATATAGATATATATATATATTTTTATATATATATATATATATATATATATATATATATATATAATTTTGAACGGACCTCATTTTCGTCATCTCTTGGGTAAAATCGATCATTTGAAGAAATTTTTCGAAAATCGCGACATGAGTACGACCTCAATAACTGATTTCGCTTAAGGTAAATCTGCTAACAACCATATATTAGGCATATTCTAAAATATATTGCAGCCTTCGGCCGTTTACTGAAAAGAATAATTTATTTTATATAGTTAATTATCTGTTATATAATGATCTATTTTATTTTTAAATATCAAATATTGTTCAACGGACCTGCAAATAAGTAGAATGATGAAGTCGTTAATTTAGATTTTACGTTCTTCACCCGACAATTTTTTTTTCTTTATCTATACCATTCTCGATATTTATTCATTCAACACTTGACCGTACAAAAGGGGGGATGGGAAAATTCGAAATATATATATATATATATATATATATATATATATATATATATATATATATATATATATAATTATGAATGGACCTCATTTTCGTCATCTACAAAGTAGGATCAATGATTGTTTGAGGAATTGTTTTGAAAATAGCGCCATGAGTTTAACCTTAATAGCTGATTTCCTTTAGGGGTAATCTACTAAAACACTGCAAGTTTTTTAAAAATAAAATATTGCAATTTTCAGTTACTTTAATAATTGTTTCACACCTTCGGCAATAAGCTGCTAGTTAGTAAGAGCCCCGCCCCCAGTCTCAAAGTCTAGACAAGGATTTCTAGAGTTGCGCAAGACTATTTCATCATCCGGACGGTTCACCAGTATTAACAGATCATTTGAGATTGGCTTACTAGTTAATCAAGAGAAAATTAAATCTCTGAGCTCGGATTGGTTGGATCAGAAAGGAGTTATGGGGTTTCACTTTCCTGGTCCATGCATGACGTGAGCTTGATATTTTCCTTTACAGGGTTTTAATAAGTTTACACTCAACAAATTAAAAATAAAGTAAAAAAATAGATTTTTTTGTGTTCTTTCTAAAGGTAATTTGTTTAGCTAGTAATTGGATTTTTCATATATTTTCCTTTGTGATACAATTATTTAATTAAAAAATTAATTAATAATTATTTTTCTTTTTTAAAATATGTTCTCGTCGATAATGCCTTTGGCAAACAGCATACGCTTTTCTAACAAAGGGCGCCTATTACACAAAGTTTTCAAATAGACCACTAGGACATGAAAAAAGACCTCGTTAGTCTCCAACATTCAAACAATTCTTATGAAGTTTTAAACTGAACTATTCCAGTTTCACAAGACTAAAAAGATTTTTAAAAAAGTCCGACAAGCAGTGCCTGCGTAAATTAAACAGCACATTGCCAAAGGGCAGATTAATGATCTAATCTTACCTTATATTACTTATTTCTAAACAAAAATCCTATGGGAAGAACTAGAGGTTTACTGAAGGCGAAAACAAAAAAAAAATCGAAGAACTTGCGTCATTATTTTAACACGATTGGCTCAATAAAATATTTCAATCCGACTTTTAATAATTGACATATTTAAAAGTTTCCGATTTCAGAAATATGAACATTAGAGTCAAATAAAACAGTTAAATATTGAGTATGGTATAGACCAAAAAACATTTTTGAATAAAAACCGGTAAATATTTATTTATGACGTCAGCATACTAAATATTTGCATGTATCTCACTTAGTAAAACTTGAAGTAACACAGTGAAGAGAATATTTGGTATTTAAGCCGTTATGATATAACAGCTTAGATTTAATATGACATTGGTAGGACTTGGGGCTGAATGCTGTAAACTAAAAAAAGCAAACATCTCGTTTATCAATCATGGTAGTGAAACAATATACTTAAAAAAATGTACAGAGCATTAAATTTAAATTAGATTTGTTTTGTACTATTTTGGGAACCGACGTATAAAAACGGAGCTATTTTGAATGCACCCCCTCAACCATCACTATTCCATGTCCCATTTCAGCCACTAAGAAATATAATATTTAGTGTTAAATATCGAGTATGGTATAAATGAAATAAACATTATCGAAATGAGACATTAAATTTTCCGATTTCAGCCGTTAACGAACTTGATCTTTCTTTTTACATAAAACGATTAAATATCGAGTTTGGTAACGACCAAACAATAATTACGACCGCTAGAGTGATAACAGACATATATATATATATTTATATATATATATATATATATATATATATATATATATATACAATTTTGTACGGCCTCATTTTCGTCATCTCCTAGGTAGTATCTATGGACATTTGAAGGAAAGTTTTGTCGTCATGAGTACGACCTCAATAGCTGATTTCCCTTAAGGGAAATCCGCTAAAAACAGCGCATGGCCTATGGAGATAGTGTATTGCCGAAAGCCCAGGTTTTTAAGTCGTTAAGGAAGAGAATCAATTGAACACCAGACTTGCAGCGGAAGGCATTTATCTTCAAGAACCGATGAAAATTTTGGCAGAATCCGTGATGTAGTTTTACAGTCCAAATGATCGGTGAAGAATTGAATTTGGCTCAGACAATCGCTCATCAAATTTTGACCACTGATTTGGTCGCCAGAGCATGTAGTTGCATACTTCAACCTAAACAAAAGAATGCTGATTTGCTTTTTGTTAGGAAAGGATTCGTTCACTAGGAGTTTGTGTCTCATTGTCAAACGGTTAATCAACAATTTAACCAAGAAGTTCTTGAAAAACGCTTAAAAAAATATCAAAATACATGAGGGGTTACCTTCATTTAAATATACAATTTTTATTATTTTGAAGTATATTAATATACCCATGTAAATTTTGAAAAGCCTCTTCCAATATTTAAAGGGTATTAAATAAATTTACTTTTATATTATATAGAAAAAGTTATGACTTTTTTTTTCTTTAAAACTGGAATATGAACATTTTGGGGAAGCTTAAGTGGAATAGAAATGAAATTTGGGATAAAATTTTTTTATAATAATAGTGTTAGAAATAAGCGCCTTAATCTTTGGACATGTAGTAGCAAAGAGAGTCAGAGTCTAAAATTAAAAGGAAAACCTGTTCTTGACATTATCAGGTTGATGATAAAGGCTCAGTTCTAATGGAACAGTTGTTCACAGCTGGTTTTAACAGAAATGACAGGACCGCAGATACTCCCTGTTCATTGATTGTTGGGCTCCTCCAATAAAACACCTAGATATATTGGCCAGAATCACGCCATCTCGCAATCCCTCCACATTTTGACAACACTCATTAAGGTTTTGAGAATAGAGTTCTACAATAAATGTCTTCATTTCAGCAATAACTCACTGCTCATTAAATATATATTCTCATTTAACTTATTCTACAAATGGGCAGGGCTTCGCGTAATCTTCCCCTCTTAATCATCGTGATGTTTACCATCTCAATGAAAAAATAAAAGTCCGTCAAGCAGGGGCTGCGTAAAATAAGCAGATTTCCCGCGTGAACTATAACAATAGATAAATCTACATACTGGTAACACAATAGTACCGTCAACATCAAGAGAATAAATACAAACGATAATAAGAAACCTCCAAATGGGAAGCACCTGAGAAACAAGTGTGCCAACTACTCACACGAAAGAAAAACAATTATGGAAATATATCAGAATATAACATATTAATTTTATTGAAAAATATTTACTATATGTAGTACTGTAATTTATAATGGAGCTGAATAATTTTTATCTCTATCAATCAAATTTTAGTAGTCCAAAACTTTAGAAGGGGGGAGGTCACCAGAACGTATTTGCATGTGTCTCGTATAATAAATGTTTCTTGAAAACAATATTTGGTATTTAAGCTTCGAATGATGTGGCTTATTACATAACCGAGTAGTCTTTACGTAGCATGAGTAGAAGTGGGGGTTTGCTAAAGGCTGAAAACTGAAAAATGCAAATATCACAGTAAATATTCAAGATAGGGAGTAAATGAAGATAACAATATTCACAGTAAATTTAATTTTCAATAAGATTGGTTCTATACATTTTTCCCCAACGTATGGTTACGGAGATATTTCGAATTTTCAAAGATATATATATATATATATATAAAATCACCTCATTTTCGTCATCTCCAGAGTAGGATCGATGGACATTTAAAGAAATGTTTCGATAATCGCGTTATGAGTACGACCTCAATAGCTGATTACCATCAAGGGAAATCTGTTTAAAAATAATCATATGCGTTTTCGGCGAGAGAAATTTAGTTTTCTCAAACGTTATCATTGTTCTTAAGTGGGTTGAGCTTTTGTTGGTTGAAACTCAATGTAACAAAATACATTAAGCTTAATGATTGACTGGCTATTCGTTTGTTAGAGGCCCCCAATGGGACCACTGAATATAAATTGTTTTCGGGATACGAACAGAAATTGATGGTAACATGGACCGTTTTATAATCAATAGTCAGCTATAGAAATTTACTTGCTCAGATATTCAAAAGAGAGCATATGTTGTTTTACCGGGGACCTAAGTTATGAACACAACTACAATCGGCCTAGGTGGACCAAAACAAACAACTAAAAAGCACAATTTTTCATTTTGAATGACTGATTTTATACTCCATGAAGTATTTTCACTGAGCAGCCTGATAATAAGTTTTACATAATAATTATTGAAACCAAAAGGTGAATAGAGAGTAAAAATTGTTTTTAGTTGTATTTATCAAAGGTAAGTATTCAGTAAAAATAAGGATATTTACTCATTGTGTAAAAATAGCAAATTACATATTACGAAGTACAATATCATAAGACCCTCAGTTTCGAAGTTATAAATTCTTTTGATTATATATAGAATAAAAGAATATAATTAAACTCCTAAACCACTTGAATGAAGTCATTCTAGAAACACGAATTTAATAATTTCAAGATATTCAATACAATACTAATTATCTGACAGTGTACAATGAAATAAGGAGGAGAATTACGGACGTAAACATTAGACGCGAATTACTAATGCGTTTATCATAAAAAAAATATTTCTAATATGAAATGGAATTTGGCAAATAATATTTATATCTTTGATAAGCTGAAACATTAGTGATTACTTGTGGATATCAGTAGTTGGAGAAATAGGATCATTAAACTCTCACTTCGAAACTTGGGTTACATTGAAAAGTGAATATAAATCTGGTTGAAAATTTAAGTTAAAAATAAAAACGAGTTGGTTGGACTCCGTTTTGGAAGAGATGAGTAAAATAGAATGTTAGACAGTATTAGGGGGGCATATGCAAAAAGGTTTTTAGCTTTTTAAAACCCCAAAGATTGATATCGACAAAGAAATATTTAAAATACTTTTCTTGCCATTGTTAATAATATAAGATTAGCTAAATAAGAAAAAGACAATATTAATCATGATCAAGATATATGTAAAACTATCTAAGGTACCCGGCTAAGCCAGGGAAATCATTTGAGGCTGAATGTTAATGGAATTTTTTGTTGGGCTTTACTTTGTACAATTTTTTACATTTCCCCGTCTCAATGATTAGGATTTACACCCGAGTCCGGCGTGCTGGGCATATGTTAATAATAAAAGTATTTGTTACGTACTTAACTCTACAAAATACAAAACATTTTTATATTACCCGTTTCCTGTACAGGTATCTTTTTTTATATATAACATAATCACAGATTATCATATTAATATAGTCAAAAATACGGAGTTTCGTTGATTTCGATTTAGGTCTTGGTGTCTTATAACATTGTTGACCCCTTCAGTAGTTTTTCGTGTATACCTCATTCAAACTTTGTTATACGGCAAAAGTTACTTTAAATAACAAAGCAAACAGCTTTTATTATATACACGTTTGCCAAAAAATGAATAGATTACGAAATATCGCGATTTTTTATTTCACACCTCCCTATAACCCTCACTCCTGTTCGTACCTCGAAATTTTAATATAGCGCATAATCGTAGAGGTGTTAAATCACATACGGAGTTTCGTTAAGTTCGGTTGAGTCTTTTGTGCCATATAAAATTGACTCCCACTATAGTTTTTAGCGTATAACTCATTTATACTTCGGTATACGACAAAAGTGTAAGAACAAAGGTTACTCTAAATAACACAATATACAACTCTTGTTATGTACATATTTTCCAAAAAACCAATAGGAAACGAAATATCGCTACTTTTAATTTAAGGCCTCCTTTATAACCCCCTCTCATGTTCGTCTCAGAGAATATTAATAAAGCCAAAAACCTAACCTGGATTAGTAGTAATATACATACCAAGTTTCATAAAATTCGGTTCAGCCGTTTATGATTCTATAAAAAACATACAAACATTCACTTTTATATATAAAGATGTACATTTGTATAACAATAATAAATGAGACATAATATATAATGGGCGTCTACACTTTGCAACACAAAAATTCAGTTTCTTATCAACAACGAGAGCTGTTCATATTTTCGGATGATGATAAGCTAGTAGCTTCTCCCTGTAAAATCCCATGAAACTAATTCATGTCGAGTTATTCCACTAGAAGTACAAGCCTCTTTTTAAAACCAAACCAACAAACATTGCCCAGCTGTATTCTCCTGTGTTCTACGAGTACCAGGTTCAAAAGGGACTTCAAGCTGAGTATTATTCAGCATTGGGGTTACCACAAAGCTGGGCTTTCTGTTCGTAACTCCATTTAACTATTGCTTAGCTTTGCGAGGTAATTGGATTTGAATAAAAAAAAACTATTAATTGGCCTCTAAAACAACAAACACAGCACGAAAGCGGCTGGAGAACATCAAAACCGTGTGACCATCTGGCTGATGTGATAATGATGATCTTTTATTTATTTATTGTGGACCATTATTTATTATGGAATAACGAAATACAAAAATGAAAACAGTAACAGAAAAAATTAAAGAATACGATTAGAACAGAACAAAATAAAAACGTTATCAAATAACAAAACGCAACCAAATTACAGAATACAACCAAATAACAAAACGCAACCAAAGAACCTAAAAAATACGAATCAACAAATAAAAAATAACAAAAGAAAACTAAACATTAAATTCAAAAACAAAACAAAAATATCTTTTAAAGAAAGTAGATAATTAGAAACAATAAAGACTAATAAAATTACGAAAACAATTATATACTTCCAATGGTTAAAATTAAAAATAAAATCAGATAAATAAAAAATAGTACGTACACAAATAAAATGAACAGATTAAATTTATATAATGTCTTAAACATTCCCAATCATATGCTCCCACTTTCTCTATCACACATACAAACACACACACACACACACACACACACACACACACACTCACTCATATAGCCAAACATTTTAGCTAGAGTTAAAAAGATTTAATTTAAGAAGAATTAAAAAGAATTTTAAAATGTAATACTTCTAAATTTGTGAGTATATGTTAATGCTATGTAAATGTTGGAGTAGTATGGGAATGTGTGGGCTACCTTCAGTAAGTAAGTCGTGTAAGTCATGAGGGATCTTGAGATGGTCACGCCTTTTGCAGTCTGTTAATAGTATGTGTTTTATTGTAAGCGGGACATTACAAAAATTACAGTTGGGCATTATTTTATTTTCAAATAGATAACGATCATAAAATGATCATTTAAAATACAAAATTAGTGTGCCTATCTATTCCATACCCTGATAAATTGAAGAAGCTAGAAAGTATTTACTGTGTTTTCTGGAATATAATGGACCAAGTGTTAACAGTATTAAACAATTTGTCAACTCGCTCATGCATTTATATGCAGAGAAGTTAGTGGGAAAGTAATTCACTAATTTTAAGACGGAGAAGGCTTGTAGTTTCGTCATGTTATATTCTTAGCCACACATTTTCTCCTGTTGCTTGAAGAGGCACTTAAACCATTAAGCTATCTAATTGGTTACCTTATGAACACCTCCAGTCGGAATGACTGACTCCAATTATCTTAGTTCTAACATTACTATTATCGCTCAAGGGCCTTCATTATGGTAATTGGTATACACGGCTTCCTTTAACTACAAAACATTTGGGTGTATATTTAAATACAACGGGAGAGTAAAATACAGAGGATATAACTTAAGTTAGCCTCTACTGCTAATATTAGGATTTATATGAAGACGAAAAGAAATTCTTGTTACATATGATATTGTTTTCACTACCATTACACATGAAATTCATTTTTTTATTATTATTATAATTTATTATAATAAATAAATAATGGGGCTCACGTTAGCCATGCGAGTTAAGGCGTTGACCTTTATCTCACACTAGCACAGATACCCGGCTTCGCCCGGGAATTGATTTGAGGCTGAATGGTGATGGTATATTTTTGGCAAGGCTTTACTTCGCACAATATTTTGACATTTACCCGTCCCAGTGTTTAGGGTTAATACCCATCGTTGCTGTGGATTTGTTAATAACAAAGTTATTTTATTATGTAAGACTTCACTGTCCTCCATATTGTCATATTTCCCGTCTCCTGTGCATTAAGCATAAATTTGAATTATTAATGAGAAAATATTGACATACATTTGAATCATTTTTTTCATTTGAGGTACCTGGTAGTTCATATTGAAAAGAAGTGTTGAGCAAATTTCTCTAAATAACAAAATAAACAACTTTTGTTATGTGCATATTTGCCGAAACCCCAAGAGGAAATCACTATTTTTAATTTCAGGCCTCCCTTATAACCCCCACTCCTGCCCGTCCCTAGAAATGTTGGTATGGCTTATTATAAGGAAGGCGTTAGTGCTAATACACATACTTAGTTTGGTTTAGTTCGGTTGAGTCTTTTGTGCCAAATAAAATAGTTGACTCCCGCTATAATTTTTAGCGTATAACGCCTTTATACTTATATATAAAAAAAGTTTCTCTAAATAACAAAATAAACAACTTTTGTTATGTGCATATTTGCCGAAAATGCAATAGGAAACGAAATATTACTATTATTAATTTCAGGCCTCCCTTACAACCCCCACTCCTGCCCGTCCCTAGAAATGTTCGTATGGCTTATTATAAGGAAGGCTTTAGTGCTAATTCACATACCGAGTTTGGTTTAGTTCGGTTGAGTCTTTTGTGCCAAATAAAATTGTGGACTCCCGCTATGGTTTTTAGCGTATAACTCATTTATACTTCCGTATACGGCAAAAGTGAATATAACAAAAGTTACTCTAAATTACAAAATAAACAACTTTTGTTATGGGCATATTTGCTGAAAAGGCAATAGGAAACGAAATATCGCCATATTTAATTTCAGGCCTCCCTTATAACCCCCACTCCTGTTCGTCTCAGAGAATATTAGTATAGCCTAAAGTCTAAGTTGGGCTAGTAGTAATATACATACCAAGTTTCATAAAATTCGGTTCAGCCGTTTATGCGTGAAAAGGTAACAAACAAACAAACAAATAAACAAACAAACAAACAAACAAACAGACACCAAAGAAACAAAATGTAGTTATGGTGTCTATGACATGTGAAACGAAAAGTTATCGTGAAATTTCGCGAAAAAAATCAATGTACAGACAGAGGTTACAATTTTATATATATATATAGATGGTAAACCTAGAGTGGCGAGTTCTATTCTTGCCTGGACAAAGGAAATTATTTAGAGACGAAATTCATTAAATAACGTCCTAAAATCCCACCCTGGCTAGAAAAGGGTGGTAACCTGTAGATAACCCGTCCCAATTAGCCTCAGTTGCAAAAAGTGGACGTTAATAAATAATAATAATAATAATAATTTATTAACGTCCACGTTTTGCAACTCATGCTAATTTGGACGGGTTATCTACAGGTTACCACCATTTCCTAGCCAGAGTTGGACTTAGGATGTTATTTAATGAATTTCGTCACTAAATAATTTCCTTTGCCCAGGCAAGTATAGAACTCTATGTTTACCAGAAATTCATTTTAGAGATTTTAAACTTAGGCCTTAACATTTCAAATCGACTGCCTACTTTGTGTATGGCCCTCTAGTGGTCCTGTTTTGAACTAAACACTATTATGACCTTCGATAATGGGATATGATAAAATGATCTGGATATGAGTCAAAGTTAGTTCGTTCAAAACCAAAAGAGAGCCCCCCTCGCTAACGTACAATAGCTTTTCATAATAGACATTGTGTACATTCACCTGCATAACAAATTTTATGATTTACATGCGAGTGTATTATATACATCACAAAGAAAATGTATGATGGAATTTATTAGGTATTTAATGACATTTTTACTGATTTTCTTCATTCCTCATTTATTGGCATTTTTCTATATTTTGTTTCTTTGACGTTCTGCATTCGTTTGATGATCGTTCACCACTCCTTGAAAGGAAATCAGCTATTGAGGTTGTACCCATGAAGTCATTTACAAAAGCTTTCCTCAAAAATCCACCGATCCTACCTACGAGATGACGAAAATAAGTTCCGTTCAAAATTATATATACACATATATATATATATATATATATATATATATATATATATATATATATATATATATATATATATATATATATATATATATATATATATATATATATATATATATTTACATATCTGTTGCCTGCCCAGAGACTGAAATCGGACTACAGGGAAAGTGGTTTAGACCGAAAAAAATCGAAAATTCAAGTTATCTCCGTCGTTTCCACCAGTCGACTCGAAAAATGATATAGTACCGTTCTTGTTGGGACATTAATTAGCAGATTTCCCTTAAGGGAAATCAGCTATTGAGGTTGTACTCATGACGGAATTTTCGACATTTTTCTTCAAATGTCCATCGATCCTACCTAGTAGATGACGAAAATGAGGTCCGTTCAAAACTGTATATATATATATATATATATATATATATATATATATATATATATATATATATATATTTGTCTGTTACCGCTCTAGCGGTCGCAATTTTTGTTTAATCCTTACCAAACTTCATATTTAAGCGTTTTATGTAAAAAGAAAGATCAAGTTCGTTAACGGCTGAAATCGGACCAGTGGGAGGGGGGGGGGTTTAGAGGGGAGGATTTTCGAAAATTCGAAATATCTCCGTTACTATACGTCGGATCGAAAAATTATACAGAATCATTCTTAATACAAATTAAATTTACTATAAATATTGTTATATACATTTATTCTCTATTTTGAATATTAACCGAGATATTTGCATTTTTCAGTTTTCACCAAACCGCCACTTCTACTCATGTTACGTAAACAATACTCTGATACATAATAAATCACGTTATTGGAAGTTTAAATACCAAAAAATGTATTCAAGAGACCTTTATTATACGAGATACATGCAAATATGCCCTGGTGACTCCCCCCCCCCATCTTAAAGTTTTGGACTACTAAAATTTTATTGATTGAGATAACAATTATTCTGACTCATTATTAATTACAGTACTAGGTATAGTAAATAGTTCTCAATAAAATTAATATGTTATATTCTGATATATTTCAGTAATTGTTTTTCTTTCCGGTGTGAGACGGGACCCGTTTGTTTACATTTCTAACCTAACGCTTCCTGTCGGCAGGCTATTGAAATTGGATGAAACATTTCTTATTTCCGTTTGTATTTATTCACGGTGTTGTGTTACCAGTATGTATATTTATCTATTACTAAACTTCACAAGGGAAATCTGCTTAGTTTACGCAGCCCCTGCGTGACGGACTTTTTTCTATTCAAGTTGCTGTATACAGTTTTCCTTTTTATCGAGTTTTAAGCAAGATATTCGTACTTCTTTTAGTAGATTTAGGGAAATCTGTTATTGAGATCGTATTCATGACGCGATTTTCGAAAACTTTCTTCAAATGTCCATCGATCCTACCCAGGAGATAACGAAAATGAGGTTCCGTTCAAAATTATATATATATTTGTCTGTTAACACTCTAGCGGTCACAATTTTTGTTAAATCATCACCAAACTTG
This sequence comes from Riptortus pedestris, assembly GCA_019009955.1. Lineage (NCBI taxonomy): Eukaryota > Metazoa > Arthropoda > Insecta > Hemiptera > Alydidae > Riptortus > Riptortus pedestris. The sequence continues at coordinate 40,909,501 of CM032231.1, forward strand.
GCATTTAATCGTTTTATATAAATAGAAAGATCAACTTCGTTAACGGCTGAAATCGGACCAGTGAGAGGAGGGGTTTAGAGGGGGGATTTCGAAAATTTAAAATATCTCCGTTACTATACGTCGGATCGAAATATTGTATAGAACCAATCTTATTGCAAATTAAGTTTACTATAAATATTGTTTTTACATTTGTTTTCTATCATGAATATTAACCGAGCTATTTGCATTTTTATAAAGTGTGTGCGGAGATGAGATCGGCTAAGTTTGGTTCTATTCGTTTCCGCCGAAAGCTAGTTCGGCCGTTTGCGTAACTGTTCGGCTTTCGCATGGATATTCTCTATTGTATGTGTGTGACGGACTTTTTTAGTTTTGGGAATCCAGTAAATCCATACTCCCACTAATTTCATATTAACAATAAGATTATAATTCACTAAACGTCCTATTCCCCTAGCTTAATCATCAAATATGTTTTTCAACGAACCTTTACTATATAACATACATTATAATGTGTTATGTGTGACGTTATCAATTGAGATTCTACCTCTTGTTTCGAAACCACAACCACCACCGAACCATTTTCATTAACACAAAACTCAATATTTACCTGCATCTTCTAATACTGAAAATCACATTCATTTACGGCTGAAATTGGACCACAACCCCCCCCCCCTACGGGTTTCAAAAATTCAAAATCTGAACCAATTCGGTCAATAAACGTTATAGAATTAATTAGAATCTTGTTAATGCTCTACAATTTTAAGAATATTACCTATATATTTTTGGTTTTCGAGCTTTAGTAAACCCCCATTTCTACTGATCAAATTTTTACTTGCATAGCTGAATCATCTTATGCCCAGCTTATATTTCAATTAAGGTTTACATTAGCATTTTTCTCCGGGAGCTATTTGAAGGGATGAGATCACTAGTTTTCCATTCCAACATTTGGCAACTCAGTTTAGTTGACGGGCTGTAGTTTTATATTCCTGTAGTCGAAATTTTCATTATTTTTTGTTCAAGAGTGTAACTAAATTAGTTGTGTTGCTCTGTTTCCCCCCAGACGACTATTACATTGATTTTATTACATTGTTTTTCCAGAATAGTGCATTCTTCTAAATTAAATTTATCTCTTCCAATTTGTCTTGAGTTCTATATTAACAAGCGTGCCACCTAATTTCTTAGTATGTGATTCCTACCAATTTATTAAGGAACCTCTACTACTAATACTGGATCGGGCGTTATTGCGAAAGTTTTCCCTTTTCAAAAACTTTGACTTCCTCCTCCTTTAAATTTAATTTGATAAATTAGTTGTCGTGGGCGTTCCGTTCTAAGAACAGGCACAGAGCAAGGCTTTGAAAAAAACCAATGTACAATTCCAGTTTGAAAAGTTTTATTACTGTTGGGTAAGGTTTATTTTTTTATTACAGTGCTTTGTCAGAGTTACTATGAAGGTTAGAAGTAATATTGTATTTAGGTATTTAGGAAGTTTTTGTTCAATTTGTTTTTCCAATGGTCCTGCTAATGGCCAACAGGAAATCGTTTTTTGTGAGAGTTGGGCTAAAACCGCAATGCCCTTCGATTTACAGGAATGTATGTGCTGTTTCTCTCTCCCATATTGTTTCAATTCCAGTCATGGATTTTCCCCCCTCAAATGCTTCTAAATTATACATGTATAGGCTTTAAGAAAAATAATTCTCATCATATTTTAAACCATAAGTTATTTAATTTTCAGATTATATGAACTATCCCAAGTGACATAGAGACTAGTATAATCTATTCGGACAGCAAAATTTAAATTTACAATAATGAAAACCATAACGAACAGACTGAACAGATAAGAAGATTAATTACACTATGCAGGCAGAAAAATGTAATAGTGGCAATGGCATGGATAAAAGGACACTCAGTAAATTAGAACGGGAGGGGGGGGGGTTACAAGGGAGGCCTGAAATAAAAATTCGCCATATTTCATTGTCTATTTGTTTTTCGACAAACATGCACATAACAAAAGTTGTTTACTTTGTTATTTAGATGACCTTTTTTTTTTTATACATTTCTCCAGGAACAATGTGTGGAGCAAGTAATTTGCGTAGAAATATTGATATGCTCAACAATTCATTCCTATTTGTACTATCAGGTACCTCAGCTGGAAAAATTAATTCAAATCAATGTTAATATTTTGTCCTTAATAGATGAAATCTATGCATAATGCACAGGAGACGGGAAATATGACAATTTGGAGGACAGTGAAGACTTACATAAAAAATTAATTTTATTATTAACAAATGCCAACAACGGGTATTAACACTAAACACTAGACGGGTAAATGTCAAAATATTGTGCAAAGTAAAGCCTTGCCAAAAAAATACCATCACCATTCGGCCTCAAACCAATTCCCGGGCGAAGCCGGGTATCTGAGCTAGTATATATATATATATATATATATATATATATATATATATAAATATATATATATATATATATACTTGTCTGTTACCGCTCTAGCGGTCGCAATTTTTGCTTGATCGTTACCAAACTCGATATTTAGTCTTTTCATGTAAAAAGAAAGACCAAGTTCGTTAACGGCTGAAATCAGACCAGTGGGGGTTCAGAGGGGAGGATTTTCGAAAATTCAAAATATCTCCGTTACTATACGTCGGATCGAAAAATTGTACTGAATTAATCTTATTGAAAATTAAATTTACTATAAATATTGTTATACACATTTATTCTCTATCCTGAACATTAACCGAGATATTTGCATTTTTATTAAATCTTGGTGGCTAACGGACGAGTGGCTATCCCCCCAAAAGCTAGTTCGGCCGTTTCCTTGACTGCTCGGCTCTCATGAAATTTCTCTATTGTAAAACATCACGTGGGAAATCTGCTTAGTTTACGCAGCCCCTGCGTGACGGACTTTTTGTTTTTAAATTATCTCTACTTCATATTGCTAGGGAGTGAATATTATAATGAAAGATTGTTATATTTATATCTCTTTGTAATTGTACGATATAGGCTAGGTGTAAAACATATGTTTTGTAGATTCACAAGACAGGCTTTTGGGCAGGCATGAGTTGAATAATAAAGAGACACATTCTGATTAAATATAAATGTTGTAATAGGTCAATGGGTTATATCATATAGATTAACAGTGGCAGTTACATTCTTAATGAGCAAACTAAAGGTGCTTAAATATTGCAATTATTATTTATTTTTATGATTGAACATATGTTATTTTCATTTGCCTATCATACATTTTATATAATGGTTTAGAAGATTTACATGGATACGTCTTTTTAACAGATCTGGTATATTAAGCTAAGAGGTTATATGCAACAAGTGATGGGTGAACCACCGATAGCTCCGGCATCTCTCCAGTGTACGGAACTCTGTGAAAAGGTAAAGCCATTTCGAGAAAATAACCCCAAGCTCACAGATAAACCTCAAACCTTACTCATTGCACAAGAAACACCATCTTGAACCCATATTGAAGCGGATGTGTTAGGCATTATCTACACCAACCCTTTTTGAGATAAACACACACACTAACTAATGAATTGTACTGATATATATGTAAAACCGTAGGTAAATACCCGTAACTCACTCACTCACCTTAACCCTTAACCCCTATCTGCACCAGACACTCTAGTTTTTTTTCCCCCCAAAAGGCTGTTACTTTTTAATAGCCACTTACCCTTAGTTCAATAAAACAAGATAATGAATGTCTACTAAAAAACGGCGAAAAAACCGTTGAAATGAAATATTCCTTCCAGAAACACGGAGTTCTCATTTCTCAGAGAACAGGAAATCGCAATCTTCGATGATGGAAAAATAGTCCGACTTGGACATGACTTCCTTCTACTATTACTTAAATGATAGAGGAGGTGCATAACTAGATGTTCTAATATGAAATTTCAGTCTTCTGAGTTTAGTGATTTTGGAGTTGCGTTAGATATGTGCGCACAGACGAATACAATGATAGTGAAAATGTTTCACAGCAGTGTTGTTGGAAGTGAAGTATATTGTGTACTTGGAGAGAGAGAAAAAGACGTCCAATTCTTCACAAGTTTTTTTATTTCAGCGCTAAGCGCTTTCGAAGACCATTGTCTCCATCTTCAGAGCTACTTGAATGCGCTCATAGGGAAAGTCAGCAAGTGACCCAGGTAGTCACTCCAAGTTCCAAGTATAGTCAAAATGGTTTCAGAAGGGCCAAAGTTCAATGTTCCACTGATATTTGGAAAACGAAATTTTTCGTAATTGAAATACTTCTTTCACTTCTTATAAGGACGTAAACAATTAAATTTCAATAAAAATTAAGCATTAGGTTTACAAGAACCATTTTCATTGATTTTAGATATTGACACCTTGAAAGTGGAACGCGGTTACTAATTTCAAAGTTATTTTTATTTTCTGCTTTTGGTGAGGGTGACAAATCAGGTTATCAAGAACTCATTTTTGTGTCTCCACGATATATTTTAGAAAACGATTGGCGCTTTCAGGAATTTACATTCCCATCTTGAGAACTTAGTAAGTGCCTAGAGTGTTCAAGAGTTCAGTCTAGCAGCATCTCTCTAGGCACGTCCTACGACTGATGATAGGAATGTATGTTCCTTATAGGGCCAAGCGTTTTAAAAAAATATATCATGAGGAGCCGCAAAACGGTACTCTTCATAACCTGCTTTCAAGGTGCCAATATTAAAAACCTTTGAAGATTGATGTTCCATAGCTGAAAATTTCAGTTTTCAATCAATAAATATGACGAATGTCACTACATTATTTTAAATCAAAAATTAAATTATTTATTACCGTCCACTTTTTGCAACTAAGGCTAATTGGGGCGGGTTATCTACAGGTTACCACCCTTTTCTATCTAGCCAGGGTGGGACTAAGGATTTTTTTTTTTAATGAATTCCGTCACTAAATAAATTCCTTTGCCCATGAATTTATTTACTTTATAAATTCTCTTAATTTTGTTCAATGGTGGAGGCCCATTCATTAAATTTTCAATAAACTGCTTTACGCTACAATTTTTATTTAGTGGCTAAAACTATTTAAATAAGCAATTATTACTTTAAATTGATTAATTACTACAGAATTAAACCCCGATAGATACAGAATTGAGATTACCCGATAGGGCGTCATCTTGAAAAGCTCATGGTTGCTGTAGGCTGAAATCTTCTTACCAAAAGCAATCAAGATAATAACTTCAGCGAAAGCACCTGTCCTTCACCTCTATTTTTGGGACTATAGCAGAAATATTTTTATTTGCCCTTTCCCCAAAGTAATTTTGTATTCATCCCACATCAAAGATAAAGCTCAAATATTAATTTTTTAACGGAAGAATGATGTAGAACCCCATCCGAGCGTATCAATATAATATAGGCTATAATGTATCTGAAAAAATACACTTCAATTTATTATTTTTACGAAGTCGACAAGGGACCAGTTACAAGATATAAGGGATTATCTCGCCGACTAAAGTTATGAATGAATTTGTACACCATTAACAATAGCCACAAACAAACATAACCTAACATAATTATCACTAGTTAGTAAATAATATTTTACTTTAGTCACTTCTGGGAAAAAAACAATTAGATGAGATACTCTTAAAATCAAATTAAAAAATTGGTAATAATTGTATAACCGGGGGACATACCTCCGTCTAGGTAGAACTACCTCAAATCCATCAAAGATCCACTCTATTTTAGTGACTTATATAAAAAACATAATCAAAACTAATACTGTTAAGGTCTTCGGGTATTGACCGTGTCTGCATTTTAGTTGCCAAAACTAATATGCAGACACGGTCAATACCCAAAGACCTTAACAGTATTAATGACCAGGACCGAGGAAGTCTACGAGTTTATTTATAATCAAAACTGATGAAAAATAAGTCATAAATAATCGTCGATTGAAAACCCCCCTCCACATACTTTTACCCACCCAGCGAAAAATTCGCAAGGGTTTAAAGCATTTTTTTTTTGCTCATAAATAATAATCGTAGGACAAAAATTCTATGGAATTCAAAAGGGCAGGTGACAATCTTCCAAAAATTCTATTCTGGACTTTAAAAAAAATAGAAACTTTAGTTTTTCATATCTATTTTTGAAAAAAATGTATGATAAGACGTAACTAATGAGGTACTCAAAAAATTATTGATTTACATACGTGTATTAAGGATTTTTTTTCATATTGAGCTTCACTAACGACAATACATAAATTTAAAGGAAGAATAATTTAGTGAGCAATAAATTGATAACAGTAATTATGTTAATTCTGCTTTTACAAATCCTAATTAAAAATCTGTTATCATTTCTTAAAATGAAAAAAAAGGAATGGTCTTCAAATTCCACTTTAAATTGCAGGTCTATCTTCTATGAGTAAAAAGACATCCTTTTTTTTCTCTCTCTGGTCTTTTTCTCTATCCCTCCTACTTTTTTAAATATTCTCATTTGATGTCTCATTTTAAAGCTTAATTAACCCCAGTCGGATGACGACAACATGAGCTAACGTTGATCTGTGGTGTAATTTCATTTTTTTAAGAGGTATAAAACTAAATCTTCCTTTTTTTTAAGTCGTATGAGTCTTTTATAGAAGGGGTTTAACTGTTCTTCCGAATAGTACTACATTTTTTTGAGCTAAGACTTTTTGTGGACGAGGAATAAAACTTTTACGCCCTCCAGAATTCCTTGTTGGGTGCGCTAAAGCATGGTATGTGTATATTTTGTATCAGAATTATCGACTAAAACATAAACCGATGGAATTAAATCATAATAGAGAGCTGACCTTTAGTCCAAGAATAACCGTTATTAATTATTTATTTATTTATTTATTATTTAGAGCTCCGCAACTGTTGCGACTTGGCTCTTCTTAAACATGGGGGGAAAACAAAACAAAAAACAAGTAAACAAAATAACTAAACAAAGTAATAAGAAATAATATCAAACAAACACAAGAAACACGAACACAACAAAATAACAAGAAACATGTAAACAAAATAACACAAAAGGAACAAGAAACACGAACACAACATAGAACTAAAAACAGGTGTTAAATAAATAAGTGAAAAGAAAACTTGGTAACTTTGACACAAAATTATTCATAAAAATGTCAGAATCGTGGCAATATGTGGGCTACCCTCAGTCAGTAGTTCCTTCAAGTCGTGTGGAATTATTAATTAGAGATTATTAAGCAATTAAAGGTTACAATTACTAGATAATCACCTTTCCTCATCTCGATATACCTCATGCCACAAAATGTACAGCAGTAATAAATGATATGGTATTTTAATTGACACGAAATAGGTAATTTATGTGTTTTGCAACAAATATATTCCATCTTTTAGCAATGAAGTTAGTTTTGTAATCACTGTAGTTAACTTAAATAAATTATACACAGTATGAACTTTGCAAAAGCATTCTATTCATGGTCATCATGGTATTACAAACTTCTCGATGCACTCCTCAAATAACTTTCCTGATGTACTTTTTTTTTCACAGCCCCTGAGCAGCTATATAATTCCCCCCTCCCCTCCCCTTTGGGGTGATCTGATTTTATATGTAATATGTATTTATTTATTCTTTGGAGTTTACATGCTATAGCTTAGTATACCACATTTATTTCATTTATATACAATACGTTAATAATATGAATTATAACATTTTTATATTCTTTTTAACATATTACATAAACAACACAGTTAACAATTTAAATATCCTAATATGTATATATATATATATATACTATGAATATCAATTTATAATATTTATGTATTAATTGTATTATGTAACTCTGAAAATAAGCCTCCACCACGGTGGTATATTAAATTTCCTTTTTGCCACAATTACAGCCACTTTGTCTATATTTAATTCTGCAGTAATGCCAGGTCAATATAAATTCATCCTTCACCTTGGCCTAGGTAGGTCACTATAATTATTTTCTCTTCTGCCATCATAACTGGGTCTAATTTCGATACATCGATTCGTCAAGCACCTTACAGGATCGACTGGCAAGCCGATCAGTTTATTTCTTCAACCAGTGAATATTCATTAGCAACCGAAAGTCCAATGCCACAATAATCAGTGTAAAATAACCTCTGATGATAACTACGATTATATGATTGATGAGGCAATGATATTTATATTAAATAGAATCATCTCTCAAAAACTGATATAAAAAAAAAATCGAAACCCTGTGTGGAACGATTCTTACAGTAACGTAGATACGAAAATTACCCATGCCAATTACTCTTTCTTCATGGTCGAAAAGAAAACCTCTTTCAGGAATTCAGTAGATTAAAATGGTATTCCAACGTAGTTTGTTTATTATCAAACCAAAATTATAACTTCTAAAACATTTACAGGCATGATTACAACATTGATAGCTGATTTCCCTTAAAAGAAATCAGCAAATAGGAAAATTTAGGTTCCACATTGGTATTTTTTTTAATTTGAGAATTGTTTCATAGTATGGCAGGGAGATCGAAACACCGGCCCATGACACGTCTGGCAACGTCCAACATAACATGTTGCTGATCACAAATCGACATCACCGGGTAAAGCATGCTATTATCATGGAGCTACTGAAAGCGAAGAATTTCTTATGCTTTGAAGAGGTGTACGCTGTCGGTGTCGCAGGGTCAACGAGATAAGCGGACATCATTGCCTTCAAAGAAAATTGTAAATTTGCCTACATCCTAGCCCCAACGATAAGGTACGAGAGTAAAGACCCAGATGAAGCGGAGAAGATCCAAGACGAAAAGAAAAATATTTATGGGAATTATATTAAATTTTACTCCGAAAAATTCAGGGAAACATTTGGTGAACGGGATTTTCTAGTGATTTTCGGTGCCCGAGGAACGGTCCCTAAGCAAACCCAGAAATCTTTTGACGAGGTGGGAATAGACAAGAGGGTTCTTCAAACCTTGGTGGAGGGTATCATTATTGATACATTAGGGATTATTTCCCACCATATATTTTAATTTTAGCTTGGACCAGTGATCTTATTATAGATCGACGGATCATGTTATTCAAATTATAGAATTTTTAATTTATATCTAGTGACATACACCTTTTAGGTTGCTGACTGTGTTAAAATATTTTAGTTATTTATCTAACTATATACAATATGTAATGTTATACTTAGTAGTGGTATTGTTCTAGGGATTGATTTCAGTTGCTGTGTGCTTCAGCATCTCACTTGTAATTGAGTAGCCTCACAAACTGTATATAACTTTGTACAATAAAGTGATTCTCTCTCTAATGTAATGTTTCTAGTAAAATATATTTATAATTAGATAACATTGTGGATCTTTTCTGGATATCATATAGAAGAATGGATCTCTTTTCTGGAAGAGCATATAGAAATTAAGAAAGCACCTTATTATATTATATGTGTAAAAGAAGATGTCTCTTAATATACGTATATCTTGCAGTACATGCTAGGGCAGATAGGACAAAAGATTACTGGCCTTCTCCATAGTCGGGGATAGGTTTTCATTTATTCAGAATTGACAAAATGAACTCAGTTTGCCTACTAGTGAATCGAACCCACCACTCAAAGCTTTCTAAGAGCATTATGCCCGACAACGCTCAACCTGTGTCCAATTCAAAATTTTGGTCATATTTATTCAAACCTGACTAGGTTAAGTAGATTTACTGGACCCGGCGTTCACAACTTACTAGGAACCAGTTTATTTAAACTGCTAACATTTGATAGCATTCGAATTCACAACAATATAGAAGACATTAAAAATTAACAATGCATTGGCATCGCATTTAAAACACAGTGAACAATTTAAATTAAATTCCACAGTGTAATTTTCTTCATTCTGTTGCATCTATGTATTTATTCAATGCTCACATTCTTGGAAATAGTCCAAATGAAATAAATTGTCAGAGTTTCTTTATAATCATTGTCCTAGTGCATCTGCTAATAAGGTTAACGAGTGCTGTAGTTGTCATAGGTCATGCAAGCATATATTTAATGCTGAACCTGTTACTGATTTAAAGGGGCTGATACTTCTCAAAACTTTTAATTCAATTTGTGAAGTTTCAATTAGTTCCATCCTTTCAGGCATCAGCGGAGGTTACCAGGTGGTTAAGAGCAGTTTTCTGGCTCAAACTGTAGTGAGGAAGATGTACATCTTCTGGGCAAGGCAATTCATTAAGAAAAATAATCCAAAGAATTTCTTCTGGAAGTTCCTCGTCCCACTTTATCTTACGTGATCAAAGGCGTGAGACATATTTCCCAAGATGTGACAGGAGTCAAACATCATCAATATCGAATATCCTAGCTATGTCATAGAGAACTCCATATTTGGTGAAATTAAGGTTAGGTGGGTGGATGGAGTAGCAAAGGACATCCAATTTCGGAGTCTATTTAAGGTCTTGTACTTTGAGAATAAGAGATGAAGCAGAAATGGCTGGTCCTGTAAATCGTGTGGTACTTTGGAAAGTTTTTCGTGAGAGTTACAAACTCATTTTATCAAAGTGAAACTGTTTGGTACAAGGTTACAACTGGGTCATAAAAGTATAAGGTTTCTTGAATGGTTTTGGTCCCAGTAACAACATTGTCAACATAGGATTCCTTAAGGCATTTTTGAGCGGAAGAGGTTGGCTTCATCATGGATAATGACTCGCTGGGCATAAGAAGGAACTAACTTAAGGCCAAAAGGAAATGTGCTCAGATAGGCTCGATAGGCTCAGAAGTGTTAGAACTCCAGAAAAATATTTTTCAGCTTAATATCTGGTGGAACTTATGCTTTTGAAATCCCACCTTGGAATGATAAAAGATACAATGTAGCTACCTGATCTATCTCAGGTAACGGTCTTCTGGATATGATCTTCACAGAAATCATCATTTGTATTCTGTGAAATGGTGGCAGAAACCTCATTAAGTCATCCTGCATCGTGTCAACTGCAAGAAGCGATGCTATTGATAGGCCAAATAAATCGGAAAGATTTTTTTTCCAAACACTATCCAGCCAAAAACAGTATGAACGGCTGGAGGTTGGTCTTTAACAAACAGGGGTGGATCTCCAAAAATCTCGCCATACACCTGGACTCCGAATAGGAGGTCAACTTGGCAAGGTGTACGGAAGTCGGGATCAGGTAGGACGAGTGATGAAAAACGATGTTGGATTTCGGAAGAAATATTGTAGGAAGTCTATATCGGCTTCATTGAAATCAGGGAATCAGAAGGGAGGATGAGATTTAAGGCATAATGGGCAATCTGGAGTGGTTTTAGATTTTCCAATGTTCCAAGAGTTACCACAGGTTTTGGAAAAGATGGCTTTTGGCCTTATATTAGGTGGTAACTTTAAAAGATTTGGAAACAATTCTTAAACCAATGTGACAATTGTAATTTGAACTCTGCGAAATATCCTCTCTTTTTATTTATTTCGAGCTTGTTTAATTAAGCCCAAACAAAGGTCAACTTCAATGAATGTAATGATCTAGTTGCCAACACTACCTAGCAGCTGACGGCGAAAATACCAAGCGCCAAGTTATAGACAGACGGCGTAACTATCGGCCACCCAAGATTAATACTTATGATAATAGCAACAAATTCAGTAGTTAAAATAATGGCCGGCAATATTTGAAAATTTAATAATTGTAGGTTCAATTTCAAGTGAAAATAATAATAATAAAACAAAGGCTCAAAAGTTAAAACTAGAGACCAATTTCTTTCACGCTAAAATACATTTGGCCCGGTCAGACCAATTTTAATGGTTGGTAAAGTTAAAACAAAAAGTCCAAGCAGAGTTCCTACGTTCTGGTATAACACACTTTTGATATCATATTACAAAGTATTCCCAATTTCTAGGGAGAGCCCCTTCCCTCTTAGTCTATCATTCATTTCTATCAAAAGTATGGGTAGAACAATCCATATGTGTATACTTATAGAAGTCATATCGAAACAAGAATAAAATAAGTTGAGGAAGTCCGTGCGTATAAATTACATCGTAAAGAAATTACAATATGACATGACTTTTATGATATTAGGAATTGATTATTACATTTAGACCGTTACTTTGCTACTATGTTGCCACCAAATTAGGCTTGTGTTATATTGTAGCTTACGACTCTACGGGTATGGTCTCTAGTGTTCGAACCAAAATTAGAATTGAATTATTAAAAATATAATATGCAACCCCTTTGTTCTGAAAATGCATTTAATTATAAATGAAATAAATGACAAATTAGTGATTCATAATAAACCGGTAAGCATCAGATATTGTAAAAATATATATTTGTGGCTCAGATTAGCCATGTGTGTTAAAGCGTTGGCTTTGCTAAACCTAGAGTGGCGAGTTTGATTCCCGCCTGGGCAAATAGGAATTTATTTAGTGACGGACTAATTAAATAAAATTCTTAGTCCCACCCAGGCTAGAAAAGGGTGGTCACCTGTAGATAACACGTCCCAATTATCCATAGATCCATAAAGTAACGATAATAAATAAATAAATGTATATATATATATATTTATATATATATATATATATATATATATATATATACTTTTATACTTTTATATATACTCCTTACTGGACGTGTTGATGGAAAAGGTCTTCATTCTTTTTTATTTTATTTTAAATATCAGAAATAGAAAAGAAACGATTTACTCGGAAAATAAAGACAACCCACTACAACCAAGCCACCGTGATGAAGAAGAACCTTTTAAGCCACAAGTTCCTAACAATGAGAAAGCTGTGGTATAGTCATTATTTTAAACGATAGTTCTAGTTGTATGAACTTTTGAATTATTGTTTTTCATTACTAAACTAGAATGAACGTCCTAAAATCCCACCCTGGTTAGAAAAGGGTGGTAACCTGTAGATAACCCGTCCCAATTAGCCGTCGTTGCAAAAAGTGGACGTTAATAAATAATGAATAATAAACTAGAATGTGAGATCCATAATATAAAATACAATCCTTTATGAAATTATAATTAAAAATATTTTCCTCATATTTTTGTCGTGTCAACAAATGAAAACAACGCCTAAAGGCCAATAAAATAAAGAGTAGCCAATAAAATGAAAGAGGAAAAGTAAAGAGCTGAATAATTTATTGCCTTATTTTTTCTGAATCATAATCAATTTTCTCTTTCGTTGAAACAAAATAAAAATAGATATGTTCCTCGTTTCCATGTGGGAGATTTAAAAACATATTATTTGGAAATGCTGTACAGTGTATTTTGTATTATCTGAACCATCATTTTTGAGGAATTTTAACCTTCAACTAGTACCATGTTTTAAAGCTGCATAAATACCACCGTGGGTCTCTTATGACCCACACAAAAACAGTTTAATTTTTTTAAATAAATCTTTTTAATATAATGTTTTAATGGAATGCAAAACAAACGTGACACATTTTAAAATACAAATGCAATAAAAATAACTTGTTTTTACACTTTTCAAAAACCCTATTTAAATTAGAAAAAAGCCAAAAAAAATCCAAGCATTCAAATAGTATAAAAATTAATATTTAAAAATGAATTTTTAGAGGGTCATCTTTCTTCTTATCATATTTAAGCGTGTTCTGCTCATTCTCAAACAGAAAGTAACTCAATATCTTAAATAATAAAGAAAGTGTGAGTGGCTCTCTGCTACACTAACAAATAAATTAAAAATTTTTCTTCACAGTTCCGGTAGAGGCATTTAGATGTTATTACATTTATAGCATATTGTTGAATGTTTCTGGGCAGACTTTTTGCACAGTTCATCCTCATTTAGCTGTATTTCTGAATCTGTATCATGATCAGATCGAATGGACTGATTGTCACTGTAATTACTCATTAGATCCTCATTATCATCAGCCACAGGATTCTGATTTCCATCATCTTCGTTCATATATGCCAACCAATCATTATAATGTCTGCCATCCACAATAAATCCCTCATAAGCCGTATCACTATACCAATAAATTAAACAATATTTTAGTTACGTAATTACTACCACTGGCCAAAAATGACCCCAAAACGTTAATTAGACGGACACAGGTAATCGCAGAAACAAGACGAAGAGGTTAACTGTAACAGCTGTTACTAAGAAGAAAAGACATGGTATCTGGTGGTGCTGCCTAGCAACAAACCAGAAAAACCTTAATTTTAGCAGAATTTCCTTAAGCGAAATCAGCTATTGAGGTCGTACTCATGACGCGATTTTCGAAATGTTTCTTCAAATGTCCATCGGTCCTACCCAGGAGATGTCGAAAATGAGGTCCGATCAAAACTATATATATATATATATATATATATATATATATATATATATATATATATATATAGCTTTTCCAGGTCTATTTAAACTTTTTCCAATCAATTTGGACTATTTCCAAACCAAATTCAACCATTTCTAAAACAATTAAACCTTTTCCAAAAAAAATTAGACTTTTTCCAAATCAAATTCAACCTTTTCCAAATCAATTTTAACTCTCACTTTAAATTAACCATTATCACTAAGATCTTTCTAAACATTACAGGAATTCTGGTGTGTAGAATAATAATGCACATTCATTTTATAGGTATATTTTATTTAAAGTTTGAAAATAAAGAACAACGGTTTAATTAAACTTCAGTAGTTAAATTGTAAATAATAACATTATAAAGAAATTAATTAGTAGTCGTATAAATAGTACAATAATAGTATAAAAAGTAATAAATGGAATAGTTAAAAAAAACAATATTGAATAAGTATGTAAATAAAGTGTTAAAGAGGTATGTATATGTATGTAAAAAATAGAAAAAATAATAAACTTAATGCAAAGAGTCGCCGGAGGTTGGTTTAGGAAGTTGGAGCAGCATATCCATTAACCAGTTGGTACAATCAGTGGCCGTGATGGAAGAAATACTATTCTCTATAACCTCAACCAGAATGTGTTCTCCAGAACATTTCTAGCCCCAAGTTTTATTTTGGAAAACGCTTTCTCTGCTGGATTTAACATAGGACAATAAGGAGCTAGGTACTTCGCTACAAGATTAAGCTCCTCCAAAGCTTCTTTTTCTTGTTCAGCTCGATGAATTCGTGCGTTGTCCATGATCAAATAGTATTGGTCTGAATCGTTAAGCTTCTCATGGAGTTCTGTTAAGAATTCTGTAAACCTCAGAGCATTGCAGTTTCCAGCTGCTATTATTTTAAAATGTATTATCTTCTGACTATTTAAAGCTAATACAAGAGTGACATTCCTTCCTCTTATTGTCGGAACATTTAACACAGCACGATTCCCCTTTTTTGACCTAGCTTGGCTTCTACGAAGGTGGAGATTGAAACCAGATTCGTCGATGAATATCATCTTTTCTCTTTCTGTTGGTGCCCACCCATTGAATCCAATAGCATATTCTTTACGTTTATTTTTAGTTTCTATGGAATTCATTCGATCTACTTCCTTATATGCTTTTTTTAACGTGATTCGAAGTGTTCTCAATCCATTGTCAATAGTCGATTTACTTATATTTATATTTTTTAAACTAAGAATAGCTTTAATGTCTTTCAGTGTTCTGCCAGGTCCTTCGTCGATCGCCTGTTCGATTTCTGCTAGAACGTCTGGAGTCAACGATTTGCGGCGCGTCCCTCCTCTAATTTTATCGATTAGTTGGCTATTATTAATTTTATACTTTTTTAAAATGGATTTGGCTGTTCCCAACTTCAAACCCGATATTCGGGCAGCGTCCTTCACATCATGTCCATCCTCATACAAATTTATAAACATTGTTTTTTGTTCTTTGGAATTTTTGTTGTATTTACCTCGACGTTGTCTTCTAAAATGTGTCAGAATCAACATTGTCATCAGTATCACTGGAACTTACTATTGTGCGATTAGTTCTTCGGTTGAGAACAGTAGGACGAAATTCTTCGTCAGAAGAATCACCTGAACCACTCATTATAATTGTAATATACTATATTATAGTGGCCTCCTTTGCAAAAATTCTGGTTTAATGAGAAGGACTGAATTATTAAATCCCTCTTCAATCTAAAGCAAAACATAATAACAACAAGGACAGAAGAATTATACTCTTATTTACAGTTTTAATTGATTTGGAATTAGCAAGAATAGATGTCTAACATGTTTACTTAAATGTTTACCCATTAAAGAATAAGATCTAATCGAATTAAGCTTTTGTCGAATTTGAAATGGAAAAAGTTCAATTTGATTTGGAAAAAGTTCAATTTGATGGGGAAAAAGTCTAATTTGGTTTGGAAAAAGGTGAATTTGGTTTGGAAATAGCCCAAATTCATTGGAAAAAGTTTAAATAGACCTGGAAAAGCTATATATATATATATATATATATATATATATATATATATATATATATATATATATATATAAAATTGTAACCTCTGTCTGTACATTGATTTTTTTCGCGAAATTTCACGATAACTTTTCGTTTCACATGTCTTAGACACCATAACTGCATTTTGTTTCTTTCGTGTATGTTTGTTTGTTTGTTTGTTACCTTTTCACGCATAAACGGCTAAACCGAATTTTATGAAACTTGGTATGTATATTACTACTAGCCCAACTTAGACTTTAGGCTATATTAATATTCTCTAAGACGAACAGGAGTGGGGGTTATAAGGGAGGCCTGAAATTAAAAATAGTGATATTTCGTTTCCTATTGTTTTTTCGGCAAATATGCACATAACAAAAGTTATTTATTTTATTATTTAGAGTAACTTTTGTTATGTACACTTTCGTCGTATACCTAAATATAAATGAGTTATACGCTAAAAATTATAGCGGGAGTCATCAATTTTATTTGGCACAAAAGAATCAACCAAACTAAATAAAACTCGGTACGCGTATTGGGACTAAGGCCTTTATTATAACAAGACATACCAACATTTCTAGGGACGGGCAGGAGTGGGGGTTGTAAGGGAGGCCAGAAAATAAATATAGCGGTATTTCGTTTCCTATTGTTTTTTTGGCAAATATAAACATCACAAAAGTTGTCTATTTTGTTATTTAGAGTAACTTTTGTTATATACACTTTTTTCGTATACCGAATTATAAACGAGATATACGCTAAAACCTATAGCGGAAGTGAACAATTTTATTTGGAACAAAAGACCCAACCAAAATAAATAAAACTCGGTATGTGTATTAGCACTAACGCTTTCATTATAACAAGCCATACTATCATTTCTAGGGACGGGCAGGAGTGGGGGTTGTAAGGGATGCCTGAATTTAAAAATAGCGGTATTTCGTTTTCTATTCGTTTTTCGGCAAATATGAACATAACAAAAGTTGTTTATTTTGTTATTTAGAGTAACTTTTGTCATATTCATTTTTGTCTTTTAACAAAGTATAAACGAGATATACACTATAAACTAAAGCGGGAATAACTGAAATCTATGCATAATGCACAAGAGACGGGAAATATGACAATTTGGAGGACAGTGAAGACTTACATAAAAAATTAATTTTATTATTAACAAATGCCAACAACGGGTATTAACCCTAAACACTGGGACGGGTAAATGGCAAAATATTGTTCAAATAAAAGCCTTGCCAAAAAAAATACCATCACCATTCAGCCTCAAATCAATTCCCGGGCGAAGCCGGGTATCTGAGCTAGTATATATATATATATATATGTCTGTTACCGCTCTAGCGGTCGCAATGTTTGTCTGATCGTTACCAAACTTGATATGCAATCGTTTTACACAAAAGGAAACATCAACTTCGTTAATGGCTGAAATCGTACCAATGGGAGTGAGGGGGTTTAGAGGGGAATAATTTCGAAAATCCTTAATATCTCCGTTATTATGCGTCCGATCGAGAAATTGTACAGAACCAATCTTGTTTCAAATGTAATGTTCTATAAATTTTATGTACATTTGTTTCACTATTTTGATTATTAATTGAGATATTTGCATTTTTTAGTTTTCTGCCATCAGTAAAGCCCCAATCTTACACATCTCATATTAACAATATTCTATTTTATTGTGAAGATCTTTATTTGAAACTTAAATACCAAATATTGTTCTCATTGAACTTTTAAGTTTTGAGATTAATGCAAATACGTAGCGAACTTCGGAAATCTGCTTAGTTAACGCAGCCCCTGCGTGACGGACTTTTTATTTTATGCTCGGGTCGTTTTTGACCCATTATAGTAGTTAAAGGTGAAACTAATTTGTTATATATATATATATATATATATATATATATATATATATATATTGGAAACCGTTTATATCATAAATGGTACAATAACTTGACTAGTCAATATTGAAATTGCAATAGAATAAATTGGTGAGGTTATTTCTGTCATTTATTAGGTAGTAATATATTCCAAATAGCACAGAAAAGAGTATGAATAGTGTCCAGACAAAATGGAAACTTTCCCGACGACAGATGGACAATATAGAGAATTTATAAATTTATGGATCTCTTTGCATAAATTTCATAATGTTTTGTAATGTATTAACTTTTAACTTTTTTAATTATAGCTCATGTTAGAAGGGCTGGTGACAAGCAAAATAGATTTTTTTATAATGGGCAATGTTTTAATTTCGATGTTGACAAACCTTGCCCTCTTGCAATTCAGGACAAGACTGTTTCTCTCATTTTTTCCTTGAATGCCAAATAAATAATTAATTTAGAACGCATTTTATTCAAAATTATTTGTTTAATTCTATTGATATTATGACATTATGTATTCGTACAGAAGACCAATTACATAATATATTCTTATACATAGTTAATTGTTTAAAAATTAGAAAATGTATTATTTCGTTTGTAATTCCTATTTTGCTATATTAAAATATAAGTACATATATTCCGTTGTCTAAAATATTTAAATTATTTTGGTTTCGCTTCGCTCTAATTTTTGTTTCTGAGTTGGATACTGTAAGATTATTTAATTCCAATGTGTTCTTTCTTTATTGTTGTTTATTGGTCTTTTATTTTATTCTTATTTTTTTCGTAAAACAATTAATTTTACTTTAATCTCAATTTATATCTTATTTTATTGCTACTATTTCTGTATTATTTCTAATGTGTTTTGTTTGTACCCCAAGTAATGGGATCATATTTTGTAATGCATTATGTAACCGACACCCCATCAGTATGGGTTTATCCTGTAAACTGATGTATTATAAATAAATAAATAATAATGTTTTGTAATGAGGAGGGAAAAGCATAATCAAAAGTGAGTCCCTTTATTACAATAGGCTTTTATATAGAGCAACTTGATTGTGAAAATGTCCTTTTCAAGTATAGTAGCATAATAAAATTTCTTAGCCCAATCTTATGAAAATGGGAGGGGGGGGGGGGAATATAGGCCGAATGACGGTGAGAGGTATAGTTCCGATATCTCCTTATAAACGGAGGCTTTCTCAAGTTAGACTCAAGTTATTTCACGGAGAAAAAAAAGAGGCCCGTTTAATGAATTTCTTATTTTTCCATCTCCAGTTTCCTCAGAAAAACCTTGAAGTATTTATTCAAGTAGAAGGGACTCCTCGCTGACCTGGGAACAAACACTTGAATTAAAACTCTACTCTTCGCCCGACTAATGGGTCGAATAAGGATTTAAGAGGACAAAAAATACTCTCTCTCACCCTCACCGTGTCTCTCTCTCTCTTTCTTTCTCTTTCTTCTCTCCAATTCACTCAAGATCTCTTTCTGTCTGTCATCTAGCCATGTTTTGTATTATTTTTTCTTAGAGAAAATCGAGTATTACATCCAGCTCTAGCTTTCAATATTCTTATAATTACTCCTGAGAAAATTGCAACCTGCTGCTCCTCATTCTTCGGGAAGTAGGAGGGGTGGGGACCATATTTATGACCGAACGCTAAATAAAATTTGTATTTACATATTCAATTGTATTTTATAGCTTTCATACCCATCCCTACTCATATGATTTAACTGTGGGGTAGAAGTTAAAATTCTTCCTTTTACTAGCTCCTTATTATATTACGTAAGATGAAATCATCTGGGAATCATTCCAGTGAATACTCTGCAACAATCAAGCAACCCCCAAATAGTATATTTCATAACAAGGGCGGAAAGTAACTGTTTCCTATGCGAGATCGTGTTTTACGGCCGAGGCTGGAAATTAGCTCGAGCATTGGAAACTCACTTTCCGCCCGAGTTATGAACGATACTTTAAATCACGAGGCAAAAAATGCAAAATATAATTTAAACTCGTAATTATTAAGTATTATCATATTAAATGATTTGTTTTGCATTCTGTAGTATCGATTATTTCTGAACAGCTGATTTA
Source organism: Riptortus pedestris (assembly GCA_019009955.1). Classification (NCBI taxonomy): domain Eukaryota; kingdom Metazoa; phylum Arthropoda; class Insecta; order Hemiptera; family Alydidae; genus Riptortus; species Riptortus pedestris. Next base: position 40,929,727 of record CM032231.1, read on the forward strand.
GAGCACTAACCTGATACAAGTAACATAACTTTAATAACTCTTTCAAACACAATTCTTTATTATTTGAAATAAATTTATAACAAATTCAAACATTTACAACAATAATCATAAATAAATAAAGCTATCAAATTTTTTTTAAACAAAATTAAGAAAATCATATATTATTCCAATCAATCAACGAAAATTTAGTAGATATGAAGTCATTCTCATATTAAATTACTTATTTATTAATCGATTAGTTGATAACAACAATGTCTCAAATTTGGATTTATACAGAACTCTTTTAAATGACATAAACGAATTTTATAATAAAACTAAGTTAAATTAGTGTAATTATATTTTTTAATGATGAAGTAAGTGAAGTAATCGACCAATAATATCTTTAGTGCTTTAAAATAACTAAAATATAAATCGTTTTTCGAATAGAAACGCTAGCGTAACCTAGTGTTGGAAACTGTAACTGCAACTGATAGTATGTAAGTAAGTCACTTTCGCTTAAAGGGAGGGAAAAGTTTTTCCCTCCCTAGAGTGGGAAAGAGAACAGCTGTTTCAAGTTATTATAAAAAGACCCACTTTCCATACTTACATACGGTAGCAAAAGTAACTACTTTCAGATCAAAGTGATGTAAAAGCAATAACAATACCTTCTATTCGCTATATATGATCCGGATTCAGGAATGAGCAGTTTATTTCGAATGCATTTTAATATATGAAAATTCTGATGAAATAATTGAAATTCTACAATCGAGAGTGAATGAAATTTACCTGACTGTAATTATGTAATGAATGTATTTTATTCCATGTTGGTTAAATTAATGACCATATAAATATTTGGCAGGCATGTTAATTAAAGACTGGGTCTTCGCTGTAGTTTCGTTGAATTCCAATATATGCTGTTAACTATTTAAAATTTATGAGGACTCTGAGGCACGGTTCATCAAAGTTTTTATTAATTTCATTATTAATAGAGATGAAACAATGATGCTGTGAGAAATGTTTGTTTCTCTATTATAATTTATGCTACTATGGCTAATCGGGACGGGTTATCTACAGGTTACCACCCTTTTCTAGCCAGGGTGGGCCTAAGGTGTTTATTTAATGAGTCCGTCACAAATAAATTTATACTGCCTAGAGCGGGAATGGAACGCACCACTCTAGGTCTACCCCACGAGATTAAGACCAACGCCTTAACTCACACGGCCAACCTGAGACCCCGATTTAAGAAATGAATGGTATCATATACAGTTTTAAAATTTGCAAGTAATCATTTAAGAACTTCATAAAGAGAAGGTTGCAAAAAAAAAAATCAACCCTAATAAAAAGATATGTATTAAGTGCTCCTCGTGTGGAAAACGATGCCCAGCTATTAGCCGGTTCCCTTCAATATGAGGACGTTTATTTATTAAAATAACGTCCACTTTTTGCAAGTAAGGCTAATTGGGACGGGCTATCTACAGGTTACCACTCTTTTTTAGCCAGGGCGGCTCTTAGGATTTTATTTAATGAATTACATCATTTCCTTTGCCCAGGCGGGAATCGAACTGTTTATTTATTAGAGAAATTGTTTAAGCGTCTGCAGTCCTCATTGCTTTATTTACTAAAGAACTCTAAAACATGACTTCTGTAATTATTGAGCTGTTAAACTAAACATTAATTTCCAAACACCTACTAGGCTCAGATGTGGACAGGGCTTGGATCACTCCAGAAATAACTAAATATTCCACCATGTACCAAAAAAACAAAAGTCCGTCCCGCTGCGTAAACTAAGCAGATTTCCCACGTGAAGTTTTACAGTAGAGAAATCTGCCCTATAACAACTGTATTAGTAAAGGATCTCTAAACCTATTCACGAGGGACGAACAGTTACGGAAACGGCCACCAGAGCTCTCGGCGGAAACTGCCGAACATAGACGACTCCTGCCGATCACACACAGAATACAAATGCAAATATTTCGGTTAATATTCAAGATACCGAATAAATGTATAGAACAATATTTATAGTAAATTTAATTTGTAATAAGATTGATTTTATACAATTTCTCGATCCGACGCATAATAACGGAGATATTTCGAATTTTCAAAACTCCCCCTGCTAATCTCCCCCCCTCCCACTGGTCCGATTTCAGCCATTAACGAACTTGATATTTCTTTTTAAAAAAACCGATTAAATATGAAGTTTGGTAACGATCAAACAAAAATTACGACCGCTAGAGCGTTAACAAACAAATATATATATATATATATATATATATATATATATATATATATATATATATATATATAATTTTGAACGGACCTCATTTTCGTCATCTCCTGGGTAGGATCTATGGACATTTGAAGAAATGTCTCATGAGTACGACCTCAATAGCTGATTTCCCTTAAGGGAAATCTGCTAATATGTATTAAATATAGTAATAATGTCTTCTTCATTAACAATGTTTACTAAACAAGAACAGTTTTCAGTGTTAGCAGATTTCCCTTAAGGGAAGTCAGTATTAAGGTCGTACTCATGACGCGATTTTCGAAAACTTTTTTCAAATGTCCATCGATCCTACAGATCCAGAAGATGACGAAAATGAGGTCCGTTCAAAATTATCTATATATATATATATATATATATATATATATATATATATATATATATCTGTTAACGCTCTAGCGGTCGCAATTTTTGTTTGATCGTTACCAATCTCGATATTTAACCGTTTTATCTAAAAAGACAGATCAAGTTCGTTAATGGCTGGAATCGGACCAGTGGAAGGGGGGTTTAGAGGGGGGATTTTTGAAAATATCTCCGTTACTACACTTGGGATCGAAAAATTGTATCTTATTTTTAAATTAATAGTAAATTAATCTTATTGCAAATTAAATGTACTATAAATATTGTTATATACATTTATTCTCTATCTTGAATATGAACCAAGATATAGCTAGTTCGCCAAAAGCTAGTTCTGCCGTTTCCTTTACTGTTCTGCTCTCGTGAGATTTCTCTATTGTAAAACTTCACGCGGGGAAATCTGCTTAGTTTATGCAGCCTCTGCGTGACGGACTTTTATTTTTGTTAGTAATATTAATTATTGCTAATGATCAACCGTTTTTCAAGGCTTAAACTAATTCCCTTATACAAAATATTGTATCCCACTGTATATAGTACGTCGAGCATATTAGAGAATTTTAGTTTGTAAACTTCCTTTACGTATTGTATATCGTTAGTCAGACTACGCTGGCATAAGAGGAAATGGCTCTTTCATGGATTAGGACATGGGTAGAATCCTTAAATCGTTTATTAGTACTGGCTCCTGATGCATTTCTTCTATGTCGGCATCACATTGCAGATGGAAATGGGAAAGTCCACTTCATAAAAGTCTTTTTAAAAAAAGAATTGATACTTGAAGGATGCAGTGACAAACCTGAGAACAATAAAAACCTCACCTAATGTTCGGTTACAGTAATTTTCTCCAGATTGTCTACCTTATGATGGTTGACAAAGTTCAAAACAGATATGCCATTAGAAGTTTTGCTAATGCCATATATCTCCATTTAATATTTACTAAACAAATCCCAAGATGGAGGTAAACAACCATGTTTTGATGAATTGACTTGTCTCACCCATCTCTGGAGCCTTGAAACTTGAGGTAAACTCATTTAACACTTTGAGAGGAAGCCGTGGTTTGAGATAAGGATTTTGAACTTTGTGGCAAAGTACATTTACCCACTCGATGTTCACGAAGTGTTTGTGGGGCCGAAATTGATTCCCGATAAGGAAGTATAATTTTTACAGGAATTCACATTTATGCTTTCAAAAAAGCATAAATACATATATATCATTGTAATTGCGAGAAGTTACAGACATTGGGTTTGTTGTAGCTGGAAGCTTTAAACATGGGAGCAAGTTGGATTCCACTTTATTTTTTCAAATGGGGAGATTTCGTAGGTTAAAAGTATGAAAAAGTTCATCATACACGAGCTATTTAAACTAAGAAAACTTCCCATGCACAAAAATAATACGAACATGACAATATATCAGCACAAAGTTTTAATTATATTATAAATCATATGTAAACCATTCTAGAAACAACAAACTCCTTAAGAGAAATCAGCTATTGAGGTCGTACTCATGACGCGAATTTCAAAGTTTTTCATCAAATGTCCATCGATTCGAAGGTGACGAAAATGAGGTCCGTCCAAAATTTATATATATATATATATATATATATATATATATATAAAGCTTTTAACGCTCTAGCAGTCCCAATTTTTGCTTGATCGTCCCCAAACTCGAAATTTAAACGTTTAGTGTAAAAATAAAGATCAAGTTCTTTAATGGCTGAAATCGGGCAAGTGGCGGGTTGGGTTCAGAGGGAAGGATTTCCGAAAATTCGAAATATCTCCGTTACTATAAGTTGGATCATTATGTTGTATAGAATCAATCTTATTACAAATTAAATTTACTATAAATATTGTTATATACATTTATCCTCTATTTTAAATATTAACTGAGGTATTTGCATTCTTATTAAGCGTGTGCAGATGACGACGAGATAAGATCGGCTAAATTCGGTTCTAGTCGTGAAATTTCTACATTGTCAAACTTCACGTGGGAAATCTGCTTTGTTTACGCAAGCACTGCGTGACGCACTTTTTATAACTCCTTGGTAGGGCAACTTACTTAAAAACTAATATTAATGCCTACAAACAAGTTTAAGGAGTGCCGTTGTGATCGGCCGCTCCAACCAAAACTGGCTGACATTGTTATGAATCATCTGTTATCGGTGATTACATCTAAATGAGATTTTAGCTTGTCATTCCAATATCTGTATGTCCAATATCTGTATGTCGATGGCAGCTTGGCATCAACCCCATTTGATAAGAAAATCTATTACATGAATGTGACTAACACATAGGCGTAGATTTATGAGATTAGAAAAAGATCTCCTTTAGATTACATACATCACAAGAAAAATTTTCTAGGCTACCTATAGGAAAAAACTGCATTGAATAGTGTAAACAGGAAATTAAGTACATAGGGTTCTAAAGACTTTGTCATAAACTGGTATTTGTAGGCCTTAATGTAGACGTGTTAAACCTACGTTCTATGAGAGCCATAAGAATTTACTGCATACGGTTCAGAAGGACAATGTTTGCTCTAAGAATGAAGTAAATAAATTAACAATGACAAATCAGATAACCAAAGTTCACATATATTCTGTTTAGCAGAGCTGTCCTCTAAAATACAAATGGATTAACACAAAACTTTAAACATGCAATTTGCAGCGTAGCAACCCAGAGTTGCGTTGTCAAAAGTTCGGGCTCTCTGACAAGGCCTAAACATCAAGTTTGGTAAAGATCAAACTAAGCTTTGAATCGATAAATATTTTTAAAAGTGGATAGTTTGTAATACAATTGTGAAGGAATGTTATTTTCGCCATCTCCTAGATAAGACCAACGGACATTTGAAGAAATGTTTCATGTGTCGAGTCATGTCTACGTGCTCAATATCTGATTTATATTAAGGGGAATCTGTTAAAAGTTAACTGACAGCAATCACGTACTTACTAATGGTGAAAAAGTACTTATTCCTTAAATGTACAATTTTTCCGTTCCTGGGCTCTCTGAAAATCATAATAGGAATAGGTCTTAGGGTTTCCCAGAATCTTTGAAGAGTGTAATGGAACAGTGCTAGAAAATTCTGTTTCAACCTAGAAGCATTGCTTTCCTTTGCTCCCCTGAAACAGAGATAGGGGCTTATGGAGCTCTTACTCCCTTTATATCTCATATTAATTAAAAATAAATTAACCATAAGTAATCTAGGACCTATTAATTGAAAAGAGCTCTCCCAGTGGGTTTCTTATTAAATATCATATCACTGTTGAATAGCGTTCGAATGTATCTAATGGACTAATGTACAAAGCAGAAGTTATCTGATCACTCTTCGATAATTATACAACTTTTCATTTATATACTACTAGCTGTACCCTGCGAGCTTTGCTACGCCACTAACTAACGTACGATAAAGATGTATATAATAAAAGTTACTGTAAATATCAAATTAAACATCTTTTATCATGTGCACGTTCACGAAAAAAACAAAAAAAAACAATAGGAAACGAAATTTGACGATTTTTCATTTCATGCCTTCCTAACAACCCCCACTCCTGTTGGTTCCTAAAAATGTTATGCCTATAGTAAAAAATACCGAGTTTCGTTGATTTCAATTTAGTCTTTTGCGTCGTAAAACATTGTTGACCCCTTCTATAGTTTTTCGTGTATGCCTCATTTATACTTCATTACACGGCAAAAGTGTATATAACAAAAATTACTTTAAATAACAAAGAAAACAACTATTGCTATATGGACGTTTACCGAAAAATGAATAGATTACGAAATATCGCGATTCTATATTGCACACCTCCCCTAAACCCCCACTCCTATTTGTACCTCGAAATTTTAATATAAACTTTTAATCAGGGAGGTTTTAATACCAAATCACATGCAGAGTTTCGTTTAATTCGGTTGAGTCTTTTGTGAAACAACATTGTTGACTCCCGCTATAGTTTTGTACCGTATAACTCATTTATACTTCGGTATACGACAAAAGTGTAAGAACAAAAGTTACTCTAAATAACAAAATAAGCAACTTTTGTTATGTGCATAATTGCCGAAAAACCAATAAGAGACGAAATATCGCTATTTTTCATTTTTCAGGCCTCCCTTATAATCCCCACTCCTGTTCATCTCAAAGAATGCTAATTTAGCCAGAAACCTAGCCTGAGCTAGTAGTAATATACATATCAAATATCATAAAATTCGGTTCAGCCGTATACGAGTCAATAAAGAACATACAGAAAAACATTCATTTATATATATATATATATATATATATATATATATATATATATATATTACTTTTTATATATAATACTTTTGGAGATGGCGTGTACCTTTTATGTTCGCTTTAATTAAAAGAAATAGAGGTAATCAAATAAAGTGGCAACAGATATGAAACAGAAAACTAATACTTGCAACTAAATTAAATTCTAGGCGTGGAATCTAATACCTGAATATTAATTTAAAGTACGGTCGTATAACTTTTACAGTGCAATAAGTGGCAGGTCCTAGACCATTTATTAAACGATAACTAAGCAGATTACCCACTTGCGTCACGTATTTGCATTTATATCGAAAATTAAAAGTTCAATGAGAAAAACATTTAGTGTTTAGGCTTTAAATAAAGTGGATAATGAACCACAAACAGCATTAACTGATAATATGGCATGAGTAGGAGTGGCGGTTTATTGATGAACGAAAACTAAAATCGGGAAATGTCTTGGTTAATAGAGAAAACATGTACATAACAACATTTATTATTACATTTGCAATAGGATTCATTCTGTACAATTTTCGAAATTTCAAAATTTCCCCCCTCTAAGCCCATCTCTATCAGGTCTGATTTCAGCTGTTAACGAACATAATCTATTTTTTCATATAAAATGCTTATATATCTAGTTTTGTAACGATTAGTCAAAAGTTACGACCGCTGGACTGGTAACAGACATATATATAGATATATATATATATATATATATATATATCAAAATATTGTGCAAAGTAAAGCCTTGGCAAAAAAATTCCATCACCATCCAGCCTAGTATATATATACTAGCTCAGATACCCGGCTTCGCCCGGGAATTTATTTGAGGCTGGATGGTGATGGAATTTTTTTGGCAAGGCCTTACTTTGCACAATATTTTGACATTTACCCATCCCAGTGTTTAGGGTTAATACCCGTCGTTGCTGTGGATTTGTTAATAATAAAATTAATTTTTTATGTAAGACTTCACTGCCCCCCATATTTTCATATTTCCGGTCTCCTGTGCATTATGCATAGGTTTGAATTATTAAGGACAAAATATTAACATAGATTTGAATTAGTTTTTCCAATTGAGGTACGTGGTAGTTAAAATTGGAAAGAATTGTTGAGCATATCAACATTTCTACGCAAATTACTTGCTGCATACGTTGTTCCCGAAAATATGTATAAAACAAAAGTTACTCTAAATAACAAAGTAAACAACTCGGTTCAGCCGTTTATGCGTGAAAAGGTAACAAACAAACAAACAAATAAACACACAAATAAAGAAAGAAACAAACAGACACGAAAGAAAAAAAATGCAGTTATGGTGTCTAGGACATGTGAAACGAAAAGTTATCGTCAAATTTCGCGAAAAAAATCAATGTACAGACAGAGTTTACAATTTTATATATATATATATATATATATATATATATATATATATATATATATATATACTAGCGGGCCCGGCAGACTTTGTCCTGCATGATATTTCAAGCGATTAGGATATTAAACAAATTATGAAATGAAAAACAAATAATATCATTATTCTATATTTTGAAATAACATCAATTTTTCTAAAAACAATTCATTATAATCAATGTTTGTTTAATTGTATCTTAATGCTACTTGATAAACAATATTTATAGTCAATTCCTGAGGATTATAAATGAATAAACTTGACAGTTATCCAACGCGAGAAAACGCCACATATAATTGGCCAAGTGAAAAGACCGAAGTTTCTAGATCCTATCCACAACTCGACATATATATATATATATATTTATATATATATAAAAAGGTTGAACGGACCTAATGTTCGTCATCGTCTAGCTCGGGTCAATTGACATACGAAGATTTTTTTTGAAAATCGCGTAATGATTACAACCTCAATAAATGATTTCCCTTACAAGGGAGGGGGGGGGAGAAGGAGAGAGGAAGAGAGAGAGAGAGAGAGAGAGAGAGAGAGAGAGAGAGAGAGAGAGAGAGAGTGAGAAAGAGAGAACTCCTCTTACTATGAACGGGGTAGGAGAACGCTTTCTTAGACCCATATATTCAGTATATGACAGTTTCTTTGGAGGCCTGAGGCTTTTTGACTAGATAAAGGCATTGTTTAGGCCAGGGGTCTCCAAACTTTCCAGCCTTAGGGCCATACTGATTACTCCAGTAAGTTCTGAGGGCCAAAACCATATTATCATTGTTGCTGGTGGTAAAAAGTGAAATAGTCCACTGATGAAAAAAAAAAAGTCCGAAAAAGTACGCAACGTTTAAAAAAGGCTGCAAATCGGACTAAAGTCTGCAAAACGTCAACACTGCATATTATTAATTTTCCTGTCATTATCTGTAATTTCTAGATTAGTCGTAGAGTACGAGCCATGTGGAGTAACGTGACACGACATCTGCCAATGTAGATGTCATATTAATAATTATTCAACATAAAATTAGAATACTTCAGTAAACTAAATTTAATTTGCTATAAAAAATATGTTCACTAAAAGGAGTTTTCAAGTATGCTAGCTCTCCGCGGGCCGGACAAAATCTGTCCGCGGGCCGCATGTGGCCCTCGGGCCGTAGTTTGGAGACCCCTGGTCTAGGCTATTATATCGTTATTCAAGACATAAAGGCAGCAGACTGAAGGTGAGACGTTTAAATATATATATATATATATATATATATATATACCGGGGAAGCCGATGGAGAAATCGGAGTAATATTATTTTATGTTTAACCAGGCGTGCCAATCATTAAAAACTGAAAAGGAATTCTAGCGAAAAAGTCCTAAATATTACAAAATTTAACTCTATAGTCCATGCTTTTAAAAATATTGCCAGATAGGGATTTCCAATTATATGATTTTTACATTCATTTCTTGCCTGTATTGAAACTTACAAAAAAAAATCTTTTTACCTTATTTTATTATAAAGAAAAGCAATCTGAAAACGGAAACTAATAACACTGCTTCCCCTGGTAGTATGAATGCCAAAGCAACCTCTTCAACAAACTTCAATCAGTATTAGTCTTTAATTAGGATTAATTTTCCTTTCAGATTAGACTTTTCACTTTTCTCTTTTATATTAGCAAAACTTACAGAGGGAAAACATGGAAGCTCGTGTTCTGAATAAAAATGTAAGAAAGGTTTATCGATCCGCTCCAAATGTTTTCTTCTTACCCTAAGGATTAATGAAATACGTGGTTTGAATTACATTGGATACTATTTTTTCTTGTTTTTTTCCCCATAGCTTTATCAAAGAAATACAGTAGTTTTAATGTTTTTACTCGAAAACATTCATAATACGAGCATTTTCTGTTATTCTTTTGATGTTTTTGAATTTATACTCGTATGTATGAGTCATTTTTGAAATTAAGGCATTCAGATATTTACTAAATCTTCATATTCATTACCAACCTCCCCCTTGACAACTATCCATCATGCTCAGAGAGGCAGAGGGAAGATAGAAAGATATATGCATTATTTTAATAGGACCAGTGGTCCTCTCTTGCCGACAATAGAAAGTGCATAATTATTACTATACTAGTTAAAATAAGCTCTGAAGATTATTTATTGTTAGAAACTAATATAAAAATGATTTGTCATACCCCCATCTTGGTCGTTAGAAAATGATTAATGCAGGATCACGGGCCCTTCGGAATGATGAAGAAGCTTTTCTTTCTTTAGGTAATGTGTGTTAACTCCCTTGCAGCAACAACAGAGAAAGACTGGCGATATATGTTGGTTCTGCAGACTGTTAGTTAGAAATTATTTACCAGTCTTTCACTATGCACAGGAATGAAACCTTCATAAATATTTCTGGGCACTTCAAGATCCAGAATCTTCTTTGCATGACACAATATATTTAAGCGCCGATACACCTTAGAAGTGAGCTATCCAAGTGCTTTAATGTACGAAGTAATGTGCTCATCTCTCTTTGCATTTGATATGTACCTGACCGTTGAATTATATGATCTCTGCATTTTAATGTCGTGTGTTGATGTAATGTCTATGTACACCGAATCATAGTACCCCATTAAAGGCAAAATGAGGCTGGAGAGTTTTAACTTAACTTCAAAGGGGAAACGTTTTTAAATTTTATTTGAGGATGTAAAGATCTTCGATTTTTTTTTAGCTACCAAAGCTGCTTGGTCATGCCATGTGAGGTTACTATTAAATATTATACGTAGGATACTCATTTTTTCGGTCCTTTCGTTAATTTGGTCATTTAATTTTACTGAAAGACCGGGTTCACATTTTTTTAATAATTTTGAGGGGTCAAGCAGGAGCCACTTCGTTTTTTTTTTGTGTGTTCAGAGTTAACTCATTATTAGCACACGACTCAGTGATCCTCTTTAAGTCTACGTTTATTCTTTGTAAAATTTCTTCTGTGCTATCTGGAGAATCAGAGAAAGTCATATGCCAACGTCGGCTACTTATAAGTGAATGTTTACATGTAGGGCACAGGATATTATGCTATTGATGTTGATTGAGAACAGTAGTGGCCCTAATACAGATCCTTGTGGTACTCCTGTTCTATTGGTGATTTAATCAGAATACATGGCGAGAGAGAGAGAGAGAGAGAGAGAGAGAGAGAGAGAGAGAATATCTCGATGGTTCTGAAGAAGCTGGAAGCATTGCAATGAAGTTGAAGAACAGGGCGACACCCGAAGATAAAATTTTAAAATTTGAACGGACCAGAGATAGTTATTACACTCTACACTGTTGTCTCGTTCTAGTTTTGCATATGCAAAAAAAATAGGGTTTCAAAGTTTCCTACATGTTAGCAATAAGCTATTTAACATAGTTTTATCACTGGAGTTAATCTTCAAGTTTCGATCTTACAAATGTATTTTCCAATCCTATTTAGTACATGAAATAAATGGGATAAACCAAATAATATATTAATTATTAATTCAACTAATTTAGCTAGATATTTACTAAGTGTTTCATAAGAAATTGAAATATTATGTTCTTTGATGCATGTTAATCTCGAAAAGGCGGAGCTTTTAAGAAGGAAGGAAGCATAAAATTTTAAACTTCATTTTCATCACATCGAAGAATCTAGCAAAGCCGATCTCATTATTTTATAGAACTTATATTTATATATATATATATATATATATATATATATATATATATATATATATATATTTATATACATATATGTATATATTTTTTTGAAGTTCGAGATTTTAAATTTTTTGCTTCAAGGTGGTTTCACCCCTCATAATTTTCGTAATAATCTGATATATATATAATAATATATCATATATATATACTATATCATATATCATATATATATATATATATACTATATCATATATCATATATATATATACTATATCATATATCATAATATATATATATATTATGACGTCTCCCACCCCCCCCCATCAGTATTAAGCCATTTATTGTTTACATATTAGGCCCTATAGTAAAAGAATAAATTTCATGAATTTTAATCAATATACTTCACTGAGGGAACCAGATTTGGAATGCTATCAAATATGTTATGTAACTTATGCAGGCCGGGATTGACAAGCTTTTCCCTTCTGAATTACATGGCACTGTAATGGCTATTATTACATATATGATAGATTAAATATAGTTCGATTCCCGCCTGGGTAATGGGAATTTATTTAGTTACGAACTAATTAAATAAAATCCTTAGAGCCATCCTAGCTAGAAAGGGGTGGTAAACTGTAGGTAACTCGTCCCGAATTGCCATAATAGCAAAAAGTGAACTTTAATAAATAATAATAACATATTATAGATATATACGATAGAAATATTTTGTCTTATTAGCTAATAATGGGTTGTATTTAAATGATACATATTTTACCAGTGCTATATTAACATTTTAATTTCTATTGCAAACTTGGTTAAAAATAAAGTGATAATAATAGATTTAATTAATTAGCCATGAGCGTTGACCTTTATCTCACATGGTAAACCTTGATTGGCGAGTTCGATTCTTGCCTGGGAAAAGGAAATTATTTAGAGACGGAATTCATTAAATAACATCCTAAAATCCCACTCTGGCTATAAAAGGGTGGTAACCTGTAGATAACCCGTCCCAATTTGCCTTAGTTGCAAAAAGTGGACGTTAATAAATAATAATAATAATAATTTATTAGTTTTCAAATCATCTCTACTTCTTATTGCTAGGGAGTGAATATTATAATGAAAGAGTGTTATATTCATATCTCTTTGTGATTGTACGATATAGGTTAGGTGTAAAACAATATAGGCTTTTGGGCAGGCTTGAGTTGAATAATAAAGACACATTCTGATTAAATATAAATGTTGTAATAGGTCAATGGGTTATATCATATAGACTAACAGTGACAGTTACATTCTTATTGAAAGTGAGTGGAAGTTAATAAATAATAATAATAATAGATTTAAAACATAAATAAAAATTATAATAGCTAATAAAATTATAGTAAGATAATAAAAATACCTTCTTGCGATCTATTCACGTTTAAATGAGTTAGAGTGACAACATTAAAAATAAAATAAAAATACTTTTTTTCGAAAGTATATCTTTTTACATTGAACCCAAAGACATCTGGACTGCAAACTCAGAAGTCGTTTCCAACAAATTAGTGATACTAAAGAGGAACAGAGTAGAGAAAAAAACGGCTGCGAGAAATATTGTAAAAGCGCTGACTTTTCCATTTGTTTCCTCTGAGCCGGAAAGGGTGGCAGATAAAGTTTTGAATTGCTAATTTAGAGCCACCCCCCCCTCCCCCTCCCTCCTCAAGCTAATCGTAAACCATGTTGATGAATATTTAAGAGAAAACACAAAATCCCATTAATGGTCCGTTTAATCATGCCTTTTTAGTCGTTCATCACCGAACGCCTCCATCATCTAATCGGAGCTAGTTAAGTATCACTTTGGAATTACTTATTTCTTTCTTCATTCTATGCACACAAACATCCTCTGATAATTAAAATAAAATACTGTTTGCATATGTATTCAGAAAAAAAATATTTGCTTTAGTGGTCAGGAGATTCATATTTCTAATTTTAAAGGAAAATAAATATCATAATAATTTACGAAGAACACTTTTATGTACTTAAGTACAATCTCTTGAAATGCAATGAAATTTTAGAAATAAATCAACAAAATTTATAATAATAATAATATATTCTAAACTTCAGAAGAAAAAAGCATTATAGAAACAAAACCGAAACAAAGTTTGGCAAAACTTTCACTCGTAATATTATGACTGTCTGTACTCAAATTCCATGTAAACATTATATTATCATTGTACCTTTTTTGGTACCTCTTCTCAAAATTTATTACGCCCTGGTGAAAGAGTCCTCCTTCCCATGTGATTAACTACAAATGTTATTCTTAATGTTATCCATGTATTATTACAATTAATCTTCATAACTCCCAAAAGGGGAAATGTCTCTTAATACTCAAGCATTACAACAGAATGTAGTACCAATTACATAGCAATATTTTTGTTTAATTAAAAATACTTGTGGCAACTATCATTTTAATGTGCATTTACCATCTCCAAAAATGTAGTATTTGGTCCAGTTTCTTATTGACGTAAAAAGATGATCTTAAGTCATTATTTTACAAGCTTACTTTTGTCATAATTACAGCCAGAAAAATGACTTAAATTTAAGCAATTCAGACGAAAATGCTATGAAGAAAATTCATTTTAGATTTTTGGACATAAGTCGATTTTTCAAATAAAACCATTTGGCGAAATTTCAATGATTTTTCAAATTCATAAAATATGAGTAGGTACTTTCACCAAAAGCTCCTAATCAGTACTACACACACACACACACACACACACACACACACACATATATATATATATATATATATATATATATATGTATTTAATAGCTAAAAAATTAAATGAATGAGATAGCATTGATATATTATTATTATTAAAATATTATATTATTTTCATTTGAGTTGGAGACTGAACTATTCTAACAAGGGGAAAGCCTGGCATTCCTCCCACCCATTTGAACGAAAATTTTTAAGTCTGTAGTTCCTAATGAAAAACAAATCCTGTTAAAGCGGGAGAACGCACTCCCGCATTCTCACGAGTTCGTCAAAAAGATATCCTGAAAGTCCTGAAATGTTGCTAGAACAAATTGTCTTGTGAGAACAAAACAATAATATAAAAATTCAGGATTTTCACACTGATAATGTCATAGCACATTCTATTCCATATTTATCCAGTAATGAAAAGCCTATGAAAACCTGGTAGAAATTTAAGCTAGTCAATGAGGATAAGTTTCTGGTGGAGAACCAGAATTTTCCTATAGGTGTGATAACATTGATTCATAAATGTGTTGATATTCCTCTGCTTTATGGGACCTTCCTGGGTGTGATTTAGAGATAATCAGAGTCCTGGGCTAATTTATAGTTTCCGAGAGTCATAAAAGCCCTGAAGTTTGAAAACTGACACCGGCAAATGCACAGCTGGGCTTGAAGCTTTCATACTGGCTTTATACAGAGCGCCTGTCTCTACAAACACTGTTGTGCATTATCCCACAGTTCCAAACATCACTCCCAACATTCAAACACATAAATAACTCTAAGGCATACGGCAGTGGTTCCATTTGGTAATTAATAACATAGCTATTAGTTTATTCATTAAATCAAATTCAAGATGAAATCACCATCATATGAGAGCAAGGTCTATAAATAACAGCAATCTATTGTTGAGGGCCTAACCTAAATGTTGATCGGCCATAAACCCTAAGCCCTAAATAACAGCATTAATAACACAGCTGATACAATAAGAAATAAGTTCTTTTGCTATTAGCAGATTTTCCTTAAGGGAAATCAGCTATTGAGGTCGTACTCATGGCGCGATTTTCGAAAAATTTCTACAAATGTCCATCGATCCTACCCAGGAGATGACGAAATTGAGGTCCGTTCAAAATTCTATATATGTATCTGTACCGTTACCAAAACCGATATTTAATCGTTTTATGTAAAAAGAAAGATCAAGTTCGTTAATGACTAAAATCGGATCAGTGGGAGGGGGATTTTTGAAAATACGAAATATCTCCGTTATTATACGTCGGATCGAAAAAGTGTATAGAATCAATCTTATTTCAAATTACATTTTCGATAAATATTGTTCTATACATTTATTCTCTATCTTGAATATTAACCGAGATATTTGCATTTGTATTTTGTGTGTATTCAGCAGAAGTTGGCTACATTCGGGACTTTCCGCCGAAAGCTAGTTCGGCCGTTTCCCTAACTATTCGTCCCTCGCGAATTGGTTTGGAGCTTCGTCACTACTACTGTTATTATTTCTCAATTGTAAAACTTCACGTGGAAAATCTGCTTAGTTTACCCAGCCCCTGTGTGACGGACTTTTAATATTAGAACTCTGGATACTAAGTATTTAATCATCTATACTTTGTTTGTGGGGGGGGGTCCTACCAATAGCGAATCAACCGCATCTAAATATGCCTAGCTCTATAATTCTTTCAATAATTATACAATCTTATCATTCCAACTGAAGAGCGGTAAAGACTTTGAAATCCAATAACAAGTGTAGAAAGAACCATTCCGTTAGTTATTTTGAGATACGGGCCTGAACATCAATAACAACTAACATATTAAGCTTCGATTTTGAGCTCTGGACATCATAAAACAGTAATTTATACGATTTTTAGCAGATTTCCCTTTAGGGAAATCGGCTATTGAGGTCGTACTCATGACGCGAGTTTTGACAAATTTCCTCACATGTCCATCGATCCTACCCAGGAGATGACGAAAATGAGGCCCGTTCAAAATTATATATATATATATATATATATATATATATATATATATATATATATATATGTATGTATATGTCTGTTAACGCTCTAGTAGTCGCAATTTTTGTTTGATCGGTACCAAACTCGATATTTAATCGTTTTATGTGGAAAGAAAAACCAAGTTCGTTAATAGCTGAAATCGGACCATTGGGAGGAGGGGTTTAGAGGGGGGATTTTTAAAAATTCGAAATATCTCTGTTAATATGAGTCGGATCGACAAATTGTGTAGAATCAATCTTAATGGAAATTAAATTTACTATAAATATTGTTCTATACATTTATTCTCTGTATTGAATATTAACCGAGACATTTGCATTTGTATTCTGTGTATGGTCGGCAAAAGTCGGGCATGTTCGGGACTTTCCGCCGAAAGCTAGTTCGGCCTTTTCCGTAACTGTTCGTCCTTCATGAATTGGCGTAGACACTCGTTACCACTACTGTTCTTAATAGGCAGATTTCTCTATTGTAAAACTGCACTTGGGAAATATGCTTAGCTTACGCAGCCCCTGCGTGACGGACTTTTTTTTTTATGAAGAGTCTTGGAGTGGGTGTTGGGCGCTCTGTGGGCAACGCTTCTATGTATAATATGTACTAGAGACGCCAGGTTAAAACTCGAAAATTATTTACTCCATTTTATTGGTATTCAGAGACTGAATTATGCGTACAGCTTTATAACTTTGCCGCCCTATCAACATGGAATCGAATTCTATTTCATTTCAGATTTAAATAGAAGAGTTTAATGAGGCAATTGGCTCTTGTCATTCAATTCTTCCATATGACACGTGAAGGAGATACTGGCCATATGATAAATCGTAACTGTTATCTTTTAGGTAAAGTGGAATGACATCACTATTACTTCTTAATATTTAATCTTACGACGGGCTTAGCTTCTATCAAATATGTTTTCTTGCCCGTTGTCTCCAAATTCAGTCTTAAGTAATGGGGTTATCAAATAACCAAGCGTAAAAATCATCTTTCCAGGTCAGTCATCACTAAAGGCCTCATTTACTTTGTTGTCGATTAAATAGAAATTTCTTTCGATTTTCTCAATTTTTGGTAATTTAGTCAATCTCGCTAGAGAGGCGAGTTCGATTCCCGCCTGGACAAAGGAATTTATTTAGTGACGGAATTCATAAAATAAAATCCTACGTCCAACCCTGGCTAGAAAAGGGTAGTAAACTGTAGATAGCCCGTCTCAATTAGCCTAAGTTGCAAAAAGTGGACGTTTATAAATTATAATTATAACAATGGAGAAATAAAAAATCTATTTTTTAGTGATGGTGGTTTACGGTATTCCGAAAAGGTAGAAATTATTGTTTTACAATTTGATAAAAACTCTTCCTCCACATTGTTTTAACGCTAACTCTCATAGCATGTTCATTGTGCTTTTTTTGTACAGCATAAATTAGTTCTCCGGAATGAATCGATCCAATTAAACTGCACTTTTTGTTTCGGCAACTTTTTAGAGGCATTGATTCTGAAATCCCAGAATTTATTTTTATAGTATTTTAATAATTAACTTAACTGGGCAGTATTCACTAGACCATATTCTGTTTTCAGAAATAAACGCACATAGAGAACTCGTATAAAAATTTGGTAGGCTAAGTGATTCCTAAAATTGTCTGTGTCATTCTTTTGATGGACTAATAAATACTGAAATAATGTCGTCAGATTTGAGAGACTATAACTTTGTACTTCACTCATTTTCAGAAACCTTGAACATTTTAAGAGCATTTAAAACAAATTCGAATACAACCTCAATAACGAACCTTAAAGAGCTTAAAAGAAATCTCCTAGAATAAACTTTAATAATTACAATGATAACTCTCAAATATTGAATTATGGAAACAAAATACAGATTGCCGATACCCACCTTAACTCTTGAGAGTGTGTATAAAAATAAATTAATATAATTTAACAAATGAATGGTAGATAATTTATTCATCCGCTCTTTCATGCAACAATAACATTGGTAATCAAGTAATTTTTTTTCTGTCCTAGACATGTTAGTAGGTTAATTAGTTTCGTTTTACTTTACTTTAACTGTATATTATAAATTGTATCATCTTTTAATTGTTTTCCGCGAAAAAAACCACTGAACGACAGGTTGTCGTCAACCGCACCGGGAAAGCACCATACTCCCTCGCCGTAGTCTGATAATGTAATTCACGTTTTTAGTTATTATATTTTTACTTAGAAAACCGTAAAATTAAACAATAAAGACATTGTTCACAATCACTGATTGTTGAATTATTATTCAGGAATTTATAATTGATTTTTTATTTATATTTCATAAAATATAAAACAATTTGGAATTATAAATTCGGGGTTGAAATAATATTTTCCAACAAAATATGCTTGTTTTAATGCATTTAGCTACTTTTTAAATAGATATTTATCATTAGCAATTATTATTAACGATAAATTTTAAAAAAATAATCATTCAAACTTACCTTTTTGTAAAATAGTCGAAAACAATTAAAAAAAAAACAGGGAATCTTGCGGCGAAGAAGCAATTCTCTCAAGGACCTCTTTCACTGTGCTAGAGCCAAATACGGAATGGTTTGGGAAAGGTTGGAGCAATCCCCACCCATTTAACTTTCTGTTATGACCTGACGACAACGTGTCGGGGCCCGCACCTTGGAACAACTCACAAAACCGACAACGTGTCGTCAGCCGCAGTCAAAGTGTTAAAGAGAGTTATGTTCCGTCATTGAGCATTGAAAGTAATTTTACCACATAAGTAACGAAATTCATTGGGTTGGTTTCACGCACTGTGTACGCATGATGAAAGCTAAACAACGCTACAAGTGCAATTTATAATAAGCTGCAATTTCCTGCGAACAACAACATTCACAAAACTTCTTCGAAAAAAAAAGTCTTCACGCGCCAACAGTTAATCACATACTGATATGTAGCTGATTTAGAACAAAACGATAGAATAGTGCAAATTTAAACATGTTTTGTCAGGATAGGAAGGCATGACATCGTTGGACAACATGTTTTGACAGGGAATTTTTATGTTCACGATATATTAGTGAAATAAATATCTACTTTCATTATAGCAAAACATACATTCATCTTTCCTAAGGAAACTAGACTTGATAGAACGAATTTAAGCACAGATTAGGATGCACAACGAAAAATACGTCTAAGATCACCAAACAACGTTTCTAGGAAAAAATCGTTGTTTTCCAGAGTAATATAAGCTGATTAGCTGAAAGATGTTTAAAACATGAAAATAAACAGTTCCATTAAATGAGACTCCAACAGCTGATTAAAATAAGTGGTTGAGTAAATACTTAGGATTTAATTAAGCAAATGAGAAGGATATAACAAATCGCTAAGTAAATACATCAAACAGCACCAAAACATTATTTGCTGATTGATATGTCATCCGTTTTCCTTAGGTGGCAGATAAAGCTGTAGTAAGTTGAGACCTAATTTCCAAGAATGTCAAACTACGAGCTGAGCTAGTTCAAGATATTTACATTCTGGCGCTACTTACAGAATTGCTCCCCCATCTTTGATTGTGTACAAACACTTTTCAATTCTCCGTTTATTGATCTCTGACAAAGTATCTTGAGTTGCTCAAATAATAGCCGAGCATATACGAGTAATATATATATTTTTTCTTTTACTGTTATCGATTAGACGTACTAAAAAAAGTCCGTCACGCAGGGGCAGCGTAAACTAAGCAGATTTCCCACGTGAAGTAGTACAATAGAGAAATTTCACGAGAACCAACAGTTACGAAAACGGCCGAACTAGTTTTGGCGGGAAACTCAATTTCGTCCGTTACCCGCCCGCATTTAATAACAATGCAAATATCTCGGTTAATATTCAAGATAGATAATAAATGTATATACCAACATTTATAGTAAATTTAATTTGCAATAAGATTAATTCTATACAATTTTTTGATCCGACGTATAGTAACGGAGATATTTCGAAAATCCTCCCCTCTAAACCCCACCACCCCCTTGTCCGATTTCAGCCATTATCGAACTTGATCTGTCTTTTTACATAAAACGACTAAATATCAAGTTTAGCAACGATTAAACAATAATTGCGACCGCTAGAGCGGTATCAGACAAATATATATGTGTATATACAGTTATGAACGGACCTCATTTTCGTCATCTCCTAGGTAGGATCGATGAACATTTGAAGAAAATTGTCGAAAATCGCGTCACGAGTACAACCTCAATAGCTGCAAAATGCATAGAACAAAATTTTTAGTAGATTAAATTTGCAACAGGTTTGGTCGAATATACGTCAGTGGTAGTTAAAATCTGCCCACATGCGACAAGGGTCTCTATTTTCTGCCATCCTAGAGATGACACTGTTACCACCCACATCGTGATCAATGTTCCACCTACTACATTGTTCCAAACTGAAATCGGAAACGTATCAACATCCAATGGAACTATATCCTTCCTGTCCGAAGTCTGTCAAACATAATCTATCCTGTTAAACTCCATAGATCCTTAGATATTTCTGATCGTTGAATGCTTCAATTTTATTCTTGTATTTTCATATATATAGAATATGTTTTAGAAATATAAATATGCTATTTCTATTTTATTTTCCCTCTTTCATAGATTTCCATCAGTTGAGTGAATTTGAATACTCGGTTTAACTAAGAAGCCACTATAAGTCCTAAATTTTAACCATTCTACATTGTGCTTTATAACAACAGTTAACCCCCCTCCCCTTATCAGCAACCAGGCTTATATTTGTTTAACTAATTTTAGCAGATCCCCCCTGGGAAATCAGATATTAAGGTTGTAGTCATGACCAGATTTTCGAAATGACCATCAACTCCAAGCAGGAGAGGACGAACATGAGTGGATGTGATTAATATATAATTATTATGGGGGGGGGGAGGCATATGCTCAGTAAAAACTGGAATAAAATCCATATCGGGGGAAAATCCAACCGATTTTGAGTTTGTGATTGTGACATGTTAATGGGAAAATTTTCGCACAATTCTTGCTGTGTCAAGAAGTACCCATTGCGGTGCTTCTTTTATAATTGTTTTAGGCAGATTTAAATTCTCGGTGCCTTCTATTGTCGTTTTTGGCACGAGTCCATTTGAACTTACTATTATAGCCGTAACTATGGGAGATTTCAGTTTCCAATTCCTGATTCTTAATTTTTCTGCATATGATTTTCGAATATTCTCATCATTGGGTACTGCAATGTCAATATTATCAGCAATCTTATTGATCTTGTCAATAATGAGAATATCCGGTTTATTATCATGCACAGTATGGTCAGTTATCATTGCTTCGTCTCAATACATCTTACATTATCTTTTTCCAACAATATTTGGGGATTATAGCGATAATAAGCGAACTTCTGTCAACCATGCTGAATTTCTCTGCTAGAGCATGATTTCGCTGCTAGGCCTTTGGCCACGTTATTGTGCCTTTGGAAGTACTCCGGATCCAGCAAGTATTTCACATCCAGCCGTAATATGTTGAATGGACTCATACGATTTGTTGCATAACCTACATTTGTCTGAGACACTACTGTCCTTGAGAAAATGACGTCTGTATGATCTGGTGGCAATCACTTGGTCTTGGATGGATGTAATGAAACCTTCTGTTTCTGAAAACAGCTTTCCAGGCGTCAGCTACACAACAGAATAAGCCAAGACTACCTCCGAGTCCTAAAGGCGACTGTAGTAACGACCATGAAGTTCCTTCCTTTAGCATTCCGAAAGAAAATGGGATTCATCTTTAACTTCAGGATTGTTACTTCATTTCAAGCTCAAGGCTGTAAACCCATCATCAAATTTAACCATTTCTTTAAAGACATGTCTATCATTCGATCTTATGTAATGTCTCAGGTTACCTTCCTGAGACCGACATAGCTTTCGGATATTGAGAAAGCCTCTTCCTAAGGCTAATTGGGACGTGTTCTCTATAAGTTACCCCCTTTTTTAGCCAGGGTGGACAAAGGATTTTATTTAATGAATTCTGACACTAAATAAATTTCATTGCCCAAACAGGAATCGAACTCCCTACCCTAGGTTTCCCATGTGAGATTCGTTTTTTGTTTTTTTTTTTAGTTTTCAGCCTTCAGTAAGCCCCCATCCTACTCATGTACTATTAACAATAAGCTGCTATACCATGAACAACATTATTCTAAGCTTAAATTCCAAATATTGATTTCATGATACCCTTATAATAATACGTGATAGATGCAAATTCTTTGTGATTGCGTCATCAAGTCAGATTTTACGTACCTGTCTCTAATATGTTTGCATGGCCAGTACCATACTCGATGTTAAGCCGTTTTAGGTAACACTAAAGAGCATTAATTGCTGTTGGATGTAATCGGTTTTTTACATTAGTAATACTGTCTGTGTGAGACGAGATCACTAGAGCGTAATACCAGCGCGTGGGAAATCTGTTTAGTTTACGCAGCCCCTGCGTCATGGACTTTATTTAGGTTTCCAATTGTTAAATTCAGCCATTACTAACGTTTGAAACTAATAGTTAAAGTGACGCTGTCAAATATCTTGTTTGATGGAGGAGAGGTGATCACATAATATCATTTAAATGTATTTAATACTATCATTGAGCCACTATAACATCTCCGTATATAAGGTAATGACAAAAAAATACTAGTTTTAATATGCCAAACAATAAATATTAGTTTCAGCAATCATGTTAATAGAAATTTACTATAAACAGTGAAACTGAGGACACGGTTTGAGCCAAAGCCATTATAATAGTGACGTTTAATTAAACTCAAAACCAGATATGGTTCGTGCAGATTTAATTAATCCCTCTTTTAGAAGACATTGATATGAGCCACATTGGATTATTCCAGGTCCTCTTTTCCTCATTCATAGATATATCTAAAAGTTGTGGCCTACAATTAATATTTGCAAGGCCCAAATTCCATCAAGTAAAACACACAGTTTAAGAAAATAATTAATAATAGATTCGTTAATAGTAGAATATCGGTGGGTTTAGGCTTAAAGTGTATCCAGTTGAGTAACACATAAGTATAAGAAGTTTTTCATTTTTGATCAACAAAAAATTTAACTTAAATGAAAACGTTTAAAAACAAGCTAATAAAGTGTCGTCATGCAGGTGAGGCAAATTCTACACGTTCTGAAATGACACGCTTTTTACAATATAGAAAGGATTAAAAAAAAAGAAAGTTTCTTCAATACAAAGTTACTTTATTGCACCATCAAAAATACAAAACTGATTTTTGAAAATTACAACTGATCTAAGAAAAGGTGAAATTTTTTAAAATAAATTAATATTTACTACCTGGTATCAAATTATCAAATTTATCACATGTTTGTAACAACACTGAGGACATCACTTACTTAAACGTTAAGTGTCACACTTGCTATACGTGAAAATCACATGGACGATGCATCGATTAACACGTGGGCTATTACAAAATGAGTACACGATAACAGCAGTTCATATTTTTTTTCAACTAAAATTTTTTGAACCAACGCAAAATAACAGAGATATAAATCGTTTTGTACTTTTGTCCTTTATTACTTCCCTGTACGGAGAAAATGAAGTATTGTAATTGCGAAAATTTTGAGTTTTCAGATTTTAACACATCGCTTTTGAACTTACTAAAGCCCATATTGACTAAGGAAGAGGGGAGGATGACATTTTTCGATCCAATGCATTGGAACAGAGATATTTTACATCAATCCCAAATGAAATAATTTTAAATGAAATGCACCTAAAATTTTTAGCAGATGTCCCCTAAGGGAAAGCAGCTATTGAGGTCACACTCACAACGAGATTTAAGAAAATTTCTTCAAATGTTCATCGATGGCTCATATAAAAATAATGCAATTTATATTTGAAAATACACAAGTCACCCAAAGTATATTGAAAATGAAATTTACGAATTGCCTTAGTCGAGTTAGTATATTGTTTAAGAGAACACATCTTGAGTTATTTGTTTATTTATTTAGAGAGAACGATTTTTATTGAATACTGCAGTTAAGCAATAACACTGGCTTTTTGTCTGGTACCCCAATCTCTTAAACTACAAAACTTAATTAATCATATGGGGGGGCTCAGGTTAGCCATGTGAGTTAAAGCGTTGACCTTAACCTCACGTGGTAAATCTAGAGTGGCGGGTTCGATTCCCGCCTGGACAATAGGAATTATTTGTTGGCGGACTCATTAATTAAATTCCGTAGTCTCCCCACTCTGGCTTAAAAAGGGTGGTAACTTGTAGATAACCTGTCCCAAAGCTTATACATTAACTTGTAGTCGTAGTAGCAAAAAATTGTACTTTAATTTATAAAAATAATTAGGGGCTCAGGTTAGCCATGGGAGTTAAAGCGTTGACCTTAACCTCACATGGTAAACCTAGAGTGGCGAGTTCGATTCTTGCCTGGGCAAAGGAAATTGTTTAGTGACGAAATTCGTTAAATAACATCCAAAGCCCCACCCTGGCTAGAAAAGGGTGGTGACCTGTAGATAACCCGTCCCAATTAGCCTTAGTTGAAAAAAGTGGACGTTAATAAATAATAATAATAATTAATCATGGTTTACTTTTTAACACTTGTGTAACTTGGGTGCTACCTATAATGAGTAAAAATAGAATGATTCTATTTCTGAAGTGGTCGGCAGGGTTACATATTTAAATACTCTCGTGATATGTAATTTCATTGTCTTTCAATGATAGGACCATGACAGTAATTATAACGAAATCTGACCTATATTTAACTAATTAATACATTACAACTAGCCGATGTATCGTCTGCTTAAATGATGAAAAATTCAGTACCTATTTTATTAAAGGGTGCTAATCTGGACAGTAAGGCATAGCTGATCGCAAATACTATCTACAGACTAGAGATATAATGGACTACATTCATGAATACTTGAACGTTCTCGAGATAGGTAATGTTCATTGTCGTTTAATGATAGGATCACGACAGTGATTGTAATGAAATCTGACCTATATTTTACTAATTATTTTTTTACAACTAGCGGATGCATCATCAGATTGGCTTATAAACAATTCAGTTACTATTTTATTAAAGCGTGCTTACGGCATAGCTGATTGCAACTATACTCTATTGACTAGAGATATGCACTGCAGTCATCAATAGTCAATGAATCAAATTAGTTTGAGATATATTGAATTAATGAATAAACAAAGTAGATGTCGAATGAGTGTGTCCGCTACGTGACAATTTTCCGGCAATCTGCTCTAACGTTGTCCTTAATATCTATACGCTTTTCATATTTCGATACAGTGCATTAATAAAACTAAAAAAAAAATCGCTGACGAGGCGTGTGCACGGCTTTCCCCACACCGATTTGACCGAAACTTTTTCAGTGTGTAGTACCTAATGAAAAACAAATTATGGTAAAGCGAGAGAACGCTTTTCACACGCATTCGTCTAAAAAAATGTTAAACACTGTTGATAGTCTTGAGGTGTTTGTTAAGGTAAGTATTTCAAAGGGAAACGGTGGTTCAGTTGTGGTGTCCTCTTTTTTAGCCTCAAGATCTAGAGATTGAATCTCACTGGGAGCGACTATTTTTTTCAAGATTTTTTTTAATTTTTGGTTTCTAAGGCGTTTATTTGATATAAATAATTAAATAAATAATTATTGTCATTTAATTTTTAACGTGATCCATATATTTAAAGAAAATTCGAAAAAAATCGCTCTAGGCGAGATTCGATCTCGAGATCTTGTTACAAAAAGAAGACGCTACTACTGAGCCACTGGTTCCCTTTGAAATACTTACCTTAACAACACTTCAAGACTTTCAGGCAATCTTAAAAATTTCTTTTTAGACGAACGCATGAGAAGTGAGTTCTCTCGTTTTTTTTTTGTTTTTATTAGGTACTACACACTGAAAAAGTTTCGTTTAAATCGGTGTAGGGCAAGGCCGTGCACCGCCTTGTTAGTTCTAATGTGGTGCCTGGAATTTGGATTGGATACAACGTGCAATTTAAATTGAAGTAAAATCGACACCAACTTCCATCTCTTGCCATTTAGTCCAACCAAAGGATGCCCCCTGGGGCGTACTGGCCTATAATGGGTATTTGAGCAAACACTACCTGAGAGGATACCCTGGTGTCCTAAGTTCAGATAGAAGAACAGGCTGAGAACAGAAGAGATCCATCCTGGTCTCAGTGCAATCTGCATGTGTTATTCTCACGCTTTTTCTCACCATGTCCAGTTCTCACCATGAGTGAGTAGACGAAAAGGACATCCAAGCGGGAGACCAGGATGAAGGGAGCAAGGAGAAAGAAGCAAGAGGCATTCAGCAGCATATCACCAAGTAACCCTTTACATCAGATCCTAACACACTAACCATAAATGCCCTGCCATAAATCATACCCTCTAAATCATTTCAAAAATATGCAATATATCATTATTATAGGCATTAACCCACTTGTTGATTTCAAGGTCGTCCGGAGTTCTAATTCTATAACCACAATCATGTTCCCTGAACCAGCACACCATAAAAAAGTCCGTCACGCAGGGGCTGCGTTAACTAAGCAGATTTCCCACGTGGGCCACGTATTTGCATTTATCTCAAAACTTAAAAGTGCAATGAGAACAATATTTGGTATTAAAGCTTCATAACATAATAGAATATTGTTAATATGAGATGAGTAAGATTGGGGCTTTACTGAAGACCAAAAAGTCCGTCACGCAGGGGCTGCGTAAACTAAGCAGATTTCCCACGTGACGTTTTACAATAGAGAAATTTCACGCGAGCCGTCCACGTTTTGCTCTCTCTCTCTCTCTCTCTCTCTCTCTCTCTCTCTCTCTCTCTCTCTCTCTCTCTCTCTCTCTCTCTCTCTCTCTCTCTCTCTCTCTCTCTCTCTCTCTCTCTCTCTCTCTCTCTCTCTCTCTCTCTCTCTCTCTCTCTCTCTATATATATATATATATATATATATATATATGTGTGTGTGTGTGTGTGTGTAATTTTTACGTATTCCAATTTCCTTTCAGGAGTTATTCGGCCCACAAATGTATTTGTATCGTGGTGGCCCAACTTTAAAGTACAATGTTAAGTATATTGCTTAATAAAAATGAAAATTCGCCATATTATTAATTAATTTTTCAGACTACAACATTTCATTTTCTTTTATTACGCCTATTTTCGTCCCATAATAAATCCAATTTTAAAACAGCTCGAAAACTCTCACAAGATAAGAAAATACTTTTTTTTGTCTTCCTTCGTTCCCCTCTTTAAATACCGTTTGACTAACTAGATTAAATGGAGTCTAAACATTAGTTTCTGAGATAAACCGGAAGCTAGGAATATGATGAGTTTGCTTGAGAGTAACCGTTTAGAGTTCAATGGCTTGATGAGAAGTACTTAATATGTTCCAGTCACTTAATATATCTAATTAATCACTAGCTTACACAAAGTGCTGACTTCTCGACATTACACGTTCTCATGTGCACCTCTAAAAGATAAAAGCATTTGTAGCAGATTTCCCTTTGTGGGAAGTCAGCTATTGAGGTTGTACTCATGATGCGATTTTTGTAGAATTTCCTCAAATGACCAACAAACCTACCTCGGAGATGACGAAAATGAGTTCCGTTCAAAGTTATATATATATATATATATATATATATATATATATATATATATATATTTGTCAGTTACAACTCTAGCAGTCATAAGTTTTGTTCAATCGTTGCCAAAACTCGATATTTTTTTTTCCTATTTATTTATACCCACATCTTGGCGATTTGGCTCAAAGTTTCACAATGTAAAATGAAAAAAAAATTATAGAAAAATAACAAAAACTGAAACAACAAATAAAAAACTAAACACAACAAATAATCATTAAATACTAGTAATAAAGACAATTAATAAACATAAGGCAAAAACGAACATAAATAAACATTAGACTAGTAATAAAGGCAACAATTTAAGATGGTTTTAATAAAAAAATGATGTTATTCCTATATATTAGTACATTTATATTATTATTATTTTATTTTATTATTTTAATATTTTTTTTAATTAATTTAGTTTTGTGCCCCACAGCGATGGTGGTTGGCATTATTAGGATGATATATTTACTCCTTCATGTGTTTACCTTTTTTTGTACTTTTATATTATAGAAAATATTTCTTTAATATCTGATTCTTTCTCGTATCCGTGCTTTGTCTAAAGAATATAATAAAAGTTAACCCTTTTAAATCTTTTTAGGCATGCTGTAGACCTGTTCTATTTTGTATTATATGTTTTTGTAAATGTTGATGTGTTTTAGATATGTTAGTATTTGTGGAATATGTTGGCTGCTGTCAGTTAATAGTAAAACTCGATATATAAGCGTTTTATGTAAAAAAAAAAAAAAAGATCAAGTTCAGTCACAAAGTGGTCGTTAATAAATAATAAATAACTTCACGATCTTTCCGCTGCGAATTTATAATATAATGTTATTATATTATATATTGGAGTTCTAACATCTTAATAATTTCATTGACGCTTTGTAGTCCTCAAAATAATCAGCTTACAGGATCCCTAGCACGCCTTGTAAGATCCTTTGTAAGCGGACTAAATTTTCTTGCCCTGAAAATTAACAATTTTCAAAGGTTTGTAGAAAGTTGTATGAAAATATCAATTACGTTGTATAACCATTAAATGTGGTATTATGGTGTTTCCTTTTAAATCATGAATCATGATTCCAATTCTTAAAACTCGTATACTGTTTTATCACAAACGTATGGGTAAGATTTTTGAATGACGGGATGAGTACTTTGTTCTGGTAAATTTTACGATATTTAAATTTTTAATGGGCAGATGAGTGCAGTAAGGGGTAGTTACTAATATACTTCGAAAAATTGTAAGTAATTATTCACCGATGCTAGTAGAAATCAACATACTTTAGATCCCTATCTTCAACCTCTTTGGAATATCAGTGGTGATTTATAGCCCGAGGAAGTTAGCCGAAGAGCTGAAGAAAATTAACAAAGCTAAGCATGACCGAAAAGCCGGTTGGGAGAAGAAGAAAATGTACACGTAGTTCCTGGCTCACTAAAAAGAATCCGTAAAGGATAATTCTCCTTTTCACAATGTCTAGAAGTTGTAACTTGTAGACAACATCGTTGATCGCGTAACCATAAAGTGGGTATACTAATTCATATAAATAGATGTATATAAAGTTAACAGGCCTGACGGCACTCGAATTTTATTAAGAAACATTTCTTAACACGGTTACCCAGTCCGTACCTAGTTAGAAGCTGTTGGAAACTAGACTTCTGTCCTTTTTAGAGTAAAAACGTGAAACCAAGTAGATCATTTCTCTTGCATTCTGTTTCATGGATTAGAGTAATTGAAATTATTCATATTATGGCGTATGTTCAAAAGTCTAAAACAGCAAAAAAGGCATGCGCGACAACTTTGAAAATTTCACCAAATAAAATAAGTTACGGTGAAAATACAATACTAGGAAATGCGAGTGATTTATAAAAAAAAAGTTTTAAAATTAGCGAACATAAAAATAAATACAATAGAGATCTTTTTATTTATTTATTTACGTCCACTTTATGCTACTATGGCTAATTGGGACGGGTTATCTACAGGGAACCACCCTTTTCTAGCCAGGGTGGAACTAAGGAATTTATTTAATGAGTCTGTCACCAACCGTTCTACTGCCCAGGGCGGGAATCGAACTCGGCACTCTAGGTTTACCATATGCTATGAAGACCAATGCCTTAACTCACATGGCCAACCTGAGCCTCCACAGTAGAGATTGTTGTAGGATTCCTTACTTCCTGTACCTAACAAGAACTATTAGTAAGATCCTTTTCCGTACTTTCATATGAATTAGGAGGATTGGGAAATCGCCGGAAACCCTATTTAGATCCTCAGAGTGTTTATGAACGTTTTTTATATGTGGCACCTAGTATCCCGGTATATTTTATAATATCTAGTAACATCCAGTTAGTACTAATATGGCTATTTGGGACGGGTTCTCTACAGAATAACTGGTACAGCCAAAACATAATTGACTATAAATATGCACTGGGAGTGTATTCGTTCTTTTGGAATCACTTCTCGTCTTGTACAATTCAATGATCGTCATTTTACTATTTTCAATAGATTAATTCATTTTCTGCTTTCTCTAGAATAAAAACTATAGAGTTCGCAGCTTTAGAAGATTATACTTCAGGGAAATCATCTAACAGTCTATGAGCAATAGGGGGGGGAGGGGTTAGAAAAGGAGAAAATTCAAAATATCTCCGTTACAATAAGTCGAATCGAACAAACATACATAAAAACGTTGTTTTATTCACATTTTTAATTTCTTGAATATTGTCATAGATTTCTTTCATTATTTACTTAGGTAAACCCCCATTTTTAGTCACCGCAATTTAATAATCAGCAAATATGTCAAAAAAACGCTATATATCCAGCTTAAATGCCGAAAATTTCTTTCAACAGATCTTTTCTGAGATACATGCAAATACGTTGTGTGATGCCAACAATTAATATTTTATTGACCACCCACTTCTACTGATAGCATTTTTATTTGCAAATAGAGAATATAAAGTGATATGAGATCAGCAGAAAGTGGGAAATCTGCTTAGTTTACGTAGCCCCTGCGTGCAAGGTTTTTTACTCTGAAATGACTTGTTTTGTGTACGTTTTTTTTAACAATTATTACGAAAAACCTCATTTGTAAAATGAAACTTAAGAATTTTGTAAATTAAATGAATTAATTTAAAAAATATACTTCTCTCCCAGAGCATAAGCATGCTAATAAGCGAGTGGTTTGTGTCGAGCACAAAATTCGTGTCAGTTATTACATCAACTTGTAAAGCTAGAATGGTGGTAAAGTTATGGGCCGGACGTGATCGGGGTGCGCTATGGAGCCCCAGGATTTGGCAAAAACGGTTTTCCCATTATGACCATACCGAGCAGCAGAACTAATGCTTTAACTGACTGCCCTACTGAAACTGCTCTCAGAATATAAAACCATGCCATATTTTGTTCATTATCGCCAATCTTTTATAGCTTGACGAGATTTTTCAATTAGCTAAGTTACTATTTGTTATACTATACTCGAACTTATAGCCTACAACTGGTCTAAAGTATAAAATTGTGTTGTGTATAAAGTATAAAACGCATTGCTATTTATTGAGGTGAGTGATCGCAGTCTAAAATTTATTTGGCTCTTACTAGAGATAATGGTTGGGCTTCTGTTCGTTTCTCATCGTCAGCCATTTGAGTGCAGACATGAAGAGAGAAATAGCAATCTATGGAATCCAATGCCACCGAATATGACAGGTGGTTCGTTCACTCAACATGGCCCTATGGAAATTTTAATCTGATAGTTGACAACAAATTTAACACTTGTTGAATCTTCTTTATTTAATTTTTTTACAGTTTTGCTTTATATATTTTTTAAGTATCTATGATATTGATCAATCTGATCGGTAGTCCCATATTTAAAGTTTAAACCCCAAAGAGGTAGAAATGCTTCATGTTCCTGGCATTTTGTTATGGACTGTCATATATGCTGAGTAATATTATGTTTTCTGAGTATCCTTCATATATTTTCTTTTTTACTACACTACGGCATCACCGGTGACAGTATATTCAATTTAATACCAAGCTAGAATAAAAAATCTTTAATTATACCTCAATAAATTAAGTCTTTAAGAATGACCTTATTCCAAGTACAGAGTAAAGTAAAAGAATTCTACAATAGACAAGTGACATAGCGCATGGCATGTGGATTGATTATAGAACTGTGGGAAAGTTGTGATACAACAGAAGGTGCCTCAGTAATGGTTCATCACCCAGGTGCAGAAAGAATAACATATATTACATGAATATAAGCTAGCGAAGGACAACTTCACCAAAGAGCCATATTAATTTATAATCACTCAGTACTTTTACTTCGTTACTTCCAGTTTAAGGAATAGAAAATGTACGAATCCTGTTGTTGGGGCGTGCGGTTAGCTTTTGCGGTAATAATAAGAAAGCATTAGACTGAAATAAAATGATTAAAGAGATAATTTCCTAGTAAGAAAGCATTAGACTGAAATATTTACTATTTTATGGAAAGATGAGGGAGAATAATACAAATCTCTATTTGAGTTCTCCAAAGAATCAAGTATATATTGAATAAGTAACCTATAATAAACTTTATAGTAAGGGAGCTAATTTTATACAACTTAAACATTAAAGAATGCTAATTTAGGGGCTAACATTATATCTAATTGAAACAAACATTACCATTTATTGATATAGATGTTGAGAAAACATAGGAAATTTAACTTAATAAAATACGGCTGTACAACCTAGGTAGAACACAATGGTTAGCCCTTTGTTTGTTCGTAACTTTAGCGGAAAGCCAATAATATATGTATATACCCAAAATAATGATCGACCGGTCTTATATTTTGAGTACTCACTTAATTGTTTACGGAGATAATGCTAGCATTATAATGAGAAATAGGTACCTTCGGGAAACATATACTTTCCATGAAGTGGAGTTTTCTTCCTGTGTTGTTTTGTGTTCCCAATGAGATTCTGTCTTCTAGCTGGTGAAAACTGGTTGCGGTGACCTCTATCTGCGATGCCGTGATCCTCATTTGACACTAGCATTGCGGGAGATGAAAATTACTCCCCTTTTTGTAGAGCCATCCAACCCGTCCTTTTCATTCGAGCGATGGAAACCAACTGAACTAATGTAATGGCCGCTCAGATCAAGCGGGCCCTTTGTCCTGTAGGCCAGCGCTGCAGATTCCTCTCCTGGCCACCGCCTACGTGATCTCCATATGTGCGGCCGGTTAGTAATCCAAGTAAGCGCGGGATTTTAAATTCAAAGACGACTGAACACCTGTACTGGACGCCAATATGACTTATAAAAGGCATTAAAAGAAAGCATCTCTTCAAGTTGAAGAGGTAATGTTATATTTCCTATTTATTTTGGACTTAAAATCAACAACCTCTAGTCCTTTCACTGGTGATTCTACTGTACAGCATAATTCATGTTTAGCTGGTGATATATTAATTATTATACATTTCTCTCTCCCTAACTTTTGGTTTTTAGTTAAAATTATATAACTTGATGTTATGAATAATTGATTATGATTGTGTGTGTGTGTGTGTTTATTTTAATTCTTGAATATATATTGAGTCCCTAATTTATATTTAATTGTGAAATATCTTATATTGAATTCTTTTATGATGTAGGTTTAATTACAGATATCTTGAGGTGTGTTTTAGTTGTTGAATGAGCTAATCACATAATAAAAATTAGCTTAGATTGAACGTTTCATAACTGTTTATTCAGAAAGAGGAATAAATTTGATGTTTTCGATGTCTATATATTCACTGTACTGTACTGGGTTTTGTAGAGCTAGGTCATGGTGTATTGACTTTCCAGGTTTCTGCTGAGAAAAATATATTATCACACTATGAATCGTTTTAATTCAGATCATAACTATGTTACTAATTTCTTGGGTAAGAAAAATTCTTCCTCCTAAACAAAAGTAAATTGTACGAAATGAAGAATAATTATCAGATTTTTAGTTATATCGCATGTTGTATCTTAGTGTTTAATATTGCTCCCTAGAAAATAATGTTTCAAGTATTGTTTTCAAGAAAATTTGGTTTAAATATTTCATTTAGTATATAGTGTGTTTCGTAGCACTAGGAATGGGGTCATACCCTGAAACAATTACGCCCATAAATATATTTTTACAGTGCATGAACATTGAAAACTTAATTACTAGAAGTACAAAATAAGAATAATCTTTCATGCCTTAATATACATAAGAAGAATATGTGTAAATGCCCAACAATCAAGAATCTCTGGGTTCTGTGGGATATTCAATATGTCTAAATAACTATTTCCTCTGCTCAAAATAATTATTTAAAATATTTATTCATAAGAATATTGAAAGAGTAATTTTTTATTTTTATTTTTACATATTTGTATAAATATTCCAAGGGAAAAATATATCGAGGGATTATTCAAAATATCCTGGAAATAGGGTTATTCAGTATTAAAATTGAAATCCAGTTGGAGTTTACTGTGCAATCCTCTGTAAGCACTCTGTGCTCTATACATATTTTAGTGGCGGAAAAGCATTTCTCTGTGACCCGTGGAATATATATCTTTCTTTATTTTTTCCTTTTTTCAATTATTTTTTTGCATTAATTTCTACATTTTGTTCCCTTTTAGGTAAGTGATGGATCCGCTGGCATTGAATTACAGGATAGGGTAAGGCTTATTTTACTAATGATAATTATTGATCTGACCTTATGTTTAATATCATATATAAATGTAGAGATTCTTTACATTATTAAATATTCATTCCCCTCACTTGATCAGACAGAATTAACTTAGAAAATACACTTCCTCATTTACGCTCTCCCCTCTCGAGAACTTAGAGAGAATACAATTATAATTTTTTTTTTAAATATTAATTCGTGTAATGAATTAACACGCTAATGGGAGGCAAATCATAACAATACAAAACATAAATGGCTGTACATGATATCCCCTGCTGTAGAAAGTTGTCTTTGTGATTGAGAGAGGTGGTGCCAATCCGTTTGCAGTGTTGGTGACAATGGTAGATGCAGGCAGTTGACATAGCAAGGCAAGGTTTCTATTTGCCTATCGGAACCCGCAGCATCACTTTGATGTGCCCCATCAAACTGTAACAAGCTTTCCTCTGCTTTGGATCCAGTACCGAGCTAAACCCAGTCTAAGACTGAGGGCTAAAGCACGCCATGGGCTAGAATTAATATAATATAAAATAAAAGTCCGTCACGCAGGGGCTGCCCTCGTGAAGTTTAGTAATAGAGAAATCTGCTTACTGGTAACACAACACCACCATGTTTAAATACAAACGGTAATGAGAAATCGAATAACGAAGGTAAGGAACGTTAGAAACGACAGGTAAGGTTAGAAGAAGCATCCACCTGAGCCGAGCAGTAACGAAAATGGCCGACCTAATCCGAACTATACCCGACCACAGATTTCATAAAAATCCAAATATCTCGGTTAATATTCAAGATAGATAATAAATGTATATAACAACATTTATAGTAAATTTAATTTCTAATAAGATTGGTTCTATCCGATATATAATATAAGTAATAATATAATTATTCGATCCGATGCATAATAACGGAGATATTTTGAATTTTCGAAAATCCCCCATCTAAACCCCCCTCCCTCTAGTCCGATTTCAGCCATTAACGAACTTGATCAGTCTTTTTACATAAGACGGTTAAATATCAAGTTTCGTAACGATCAAACAAAAATTACGACCGCTAGAGCGTTAACAGACAAATATATATATATATATATATATATATTCTCTATTTCTAAGTAAAAAGTCCTTCTTTCAAGCAGGAGCTGCGTAAACTAAACAGACGTCCCCCTTGCTGGTATGAAACACTATATTACCTCACTACTAATCTCATCTCACCTTATATTCTCTATTTCTAAGTAAAAAGTCCTTCTTTCAAGCAGGAGCTGCGTAAACTAAACAGACGTCCCCCTTGCTGGTATGAAACACTATCTTACCTCACTACTAATCTCATCTCACCTTATATTCTCTATTTCTAAGTAAAAAGTCCTTCTTTCAAGCAGGAGCTGCGTAAACTAATCAGACGTCCCCCTTGCTGGTATGAAACACTATCTCACCTGACTACTAATCTCATCTCACCTTATATTCTCTATTTCTAAGTAAAAAGTCCTTCTTTCAAGCAGGAGCTGCGTAAACTAATCAGACGTCCCCCTTGCTGGTATGAAACACTATCTTACCTCACTACTAATCTCATCTCACCTTATATTCTCTATTTCTAAGTAAAAAGTCCTTCTTTCAAGCAGGAGCTGCGTAAACTAATCAGACGTCCCCCTTGCTGGTATGAAACACTATTTTACCTAACTACTAATCTCATCTCACCTTATATTCTCTATTTCTAAGTAAAAAGTCCTTCTTTCAAGCAGGAGCTGCGTAAACTAATCAGACGTCCCCCTTGCTGGTATGAAACACTATTTTACCTAACTACTAATCTCATCTCACCTTATATTCTCTATTTCTAAGTAAAAAGTCCTTCTTTCAAGCAGGAGCTGCGTAAACTAATCAGACGTCCCCCTTGCTGGTATGAAACACTATTTTACCTCACTACTAATCTCATCTCACCTTATATTCTCTATTTCTAAGTAAAAAGTCCTTCTTTCAAGCAGGAGCTGCGTAAACTAATCAGACGTCCCCCTTGATGGTATGAAACACGATCTTACCTCACTACTAATCTCATCTCAACTTATATTCTCTATTTCTAAGTAAAAAGTCCTTCTTTCAAGCAGGAGCTGCGTAAACTAATCAGACGTCCCCCTTGCTGGTATGAAACACTGTCTTACCTCACTACTAATCTCATCTCACCTTATATTCTCTATTTCTAAGTAAAAATTCGGCAAGTAACGTGATAATACAGGAGAAACGTCGAACGCCCCTCCCCTCTTGACCCCACATATTCCTCGTCCGATTTCAAACATTAATGAATAAGGACATTTGATTTTAATTAAACCGTTAAATATTAGCTATTGAGATTGTACTCATGACGGAATTTTCGAATTTTTTCTCCAAATGTCCATCGATCCTACCTAGTAGATGACGAAAATGAGGTCCGTTCAAAACTGTATATATATATATATATATATATATATATATATATATATATATATATATATATATATTTGTCTGTTACCGCTCTAGTGGTCGCAATTTTTGTTTGATCGTTACCCAACTCGATATTTAGTCGTTTTATGTAAAAAGAAAGATCAAGTTCGTTAACGGCTGAAATCGGACCAGTGGAAGGGGGGGGTTTAGAGGAGAGGATTTTCGAAATTCAAAATATCTCTGTTACTAAACGTCGGATCGAAAAATTGTACAGAATCAATCTTATTGGAAATTAAATGTACTATATATATTGTTATATACATTTATTCCCTATCTTGAATATTAACCGAGATATTTCCATTTTTATTAAATTTGGGCCGAGAACGGATTTTTGAATTTCCCGCCAAAAGCTAGTTCGGCCCTTTGCCGTAACTGTTCGGCGCTCGTATGGAGATTTCTTTATTGTATAACTTCACGTGGGAAATCTGCTTAGTTTACGCAGCCCCTGCGTGACTGACTTTTATGTATGGCATAGAAAATAAATGACTAAAAAATAATCATTATCGAGTCGCGATTGGAAAATCGGATTTGATGATGTCACTACATATTTGCATGCATCTCACACAGTAAAAGTTCAATGAAGTATATATATATATATATGGAATTTTAAATTTTCTAAATTCTCCTCTCTAAACCCCTCCCCCCTCCTACTTGTCAGATTTCAGTCATTAACGAACTTGACCTATATTTTTAAATACCGGGGGGATATTGGTAATGATTAAACAAAAATTGTTACCGCATAATGGTTAGCAGACGAATAAATATACATATATATTGAATAGGCCTTATTTTTGTCATTTCCGGATTAGGGGCGATGAAAATTGGAGAATGGTTTTAAGGGAAATTTTCTAAAATGAAGGAACTCAAAAGTTCATGAAAATATTCAAGCTTGGATCAAATCGGGCGATCGAACGAAAAAAAATAATGTATAGTATGCTGGAAGAGGGTATTTCCGAATATAGGTAAGAAATGTAAGCTTTCATTAAAATAGGGTAGTCTTAATTCTTCAACCCTAAAAAATATTTTCAGCAATAGTTCATTAACAATGAGTAACTGTTCGGGATCTTTAAGTATCCTATATAAACGCAATATCAATCTATGTCGAAGTTTTAGACGCACTGACCAATATAGGTAAGGTTCTTAATATCTTAAAGATGTACCTGTGACTGACGAAATCTGAAATGGATCACAGAAAAATATCTCAGTTTCTCCAGGGACCAACATTCATTTTGAACCTAACATAAATCCATTTCTGAAAAGGTTGGCCTATCTTGAAAAATGTAAAACATTTATAAATAAACATCATACACACAAAAAAAAATAGGAAAAATACTGATTAATGCCCAAAAGCATCTTTAATCAAAGTTGTATTTAAATATAGCAAAATAAAACTCAACAGATAAAAATAAACACTTTTTTATTAACACGAGGCGAATAGAAGCTCTCTCTCACTTAAAGGCTCTAAAGATGACATGATCTTATTTTGTGAATGATATTGTGAAGAATATTGACAACTTTTCATTGAAGTTTTATAACATACAGTAGTTTCTTTACTAAGGAGCCTGTTCTCCTATAAAGCTCATACAAATTAAATTCACTATTGAAATATAATTCCTATCCTCAGACTCATTATGAAAGTATTGCAATGGTTTAAATAGTTCAATTTAAGTAAATTTATCCGCATTTGGTTTCATTTTATTAATACAGTATGGACTGAAACACGAGTCTCCTCATATTGGCTTTAAATTGCTCTTATGTGTCTTAACTCTTTTGTGAGCCGTTTTTATTATTACCTATTTTGCTATTTTTTGTAATTTGAAGATTCGTAAGTAGATGAAAAATTATTTAACAATATTAGAGAAGTATATTACAATATATTGTAGCGCGGAATTTGACTATGAGAGGGTTTTGATTGGTAGGTGCCCACAATTGGAGTTGAACAGAATTCAATGCCATTAGCAGGCCATTTGCATTAACCCAAGTCCTCAAATCTACACCACGCCTCTAGATCTATACCAGCCGATTAGCCAATTCTCAACCGCCAATAATATATGTAACATATACTGCCAATATTATGTCATACTTAATGATTTCACTCTCAGCGGGAATGACAGTATCTGTAATTATCAGTAATGCTGCTCTATCTCAATAGGGGATTGGTTGCAAATAAATATAATTGTTTTAAATTGCGACCACAGATCTAAACATTCCTCTCCAAATCCTAATGATTCAAATGACTCCTCAGCCAGTTCTAAAAATTCTTTGGGAAATCATACTGCTTTTTCAGACAGCTCTAATGATTCTTCAGGAAGTCTTTATGACTCTTCTGCCAGTTCTGATAATTCTTCAGGAAATCCTAATGGTTCTTCAGCCAACTTTAATGATGTTTCGGCAAGTCTAAATGACTCTTCAGCCAGTTCTGATAATTTTTCAGGAAATCCTAATGACTCTTCTGCCAGCTCCGATGATTCTTCAACAAGTCCAAATGATTGCTCTATCTCAATAGAGGATTGGGTGCATATAAATATTATTGTTTTAAATTGAGACCCAATATCTAAACATTCCTACTCAAATCCTCATGATTCGTCAGCAAGTCCAAATGACGCTTCAGCCAGTTCTGATAATTCTTCGGGAAATCCTAATGATTCTTCAGCCAGCTCCGATGATTCTTCAAGAAGTCCAAATGACTGCTCTATCTCAATAGAGGATTGGGTGCAAATAAATATTATTGTTTTAAATTGAGACCCAATATCTAAACATTCCTAGCCAAATCCTCATGATTCGTCAGCAAGTCCAAATGACTCTTCAGCCAGTTCTAATAATTCTTCAGGAAATCCTAATGATCCTTCAGCCAGTTCTAATGAATCTTCAACAATTCCTCATAATTCTTAAGCCCGTTCTAATAATTTGTAAGCTAGTTCTAATAATACTGCACCAAATCCTAACTACTCTTCAGCCAGTTCTAATGATTCTTCAACAACTCCTAATGATTCCTAAGCTAGTTATAATGATTTTTCAGTAGGTTGTAACGTTTCTTCGGGGAATCCATATGAATCTTCTGTCAGTTCTAATAATTCTTTACCAAATCTGAATGATTCTTTAGTAAATTATTATGATTCTTCAGTAAATTCTTATGATTCTTCAACCGTGTATACAATTTTATTTATTTTTATTATTTATTCATATAATAATCGCATTTCGCAACAGGGGCGATTTAGCGACGAATCAGTTATTTAATATACAGCATAATAATTAATATACAGCATAATAATTAATATATAACATATTTAACATATAACCTATTTAACAAATAACCTATTACCTATTTAACATATAACCTATAGCATATTTAACATATAACCTATAACATATTTAACATATAACCTATAACCTATAACATATTTAACCTATAACATAACCAACATATAACCTATAACATATTTAACATATAACCTGCAACATATTTAACACATAACATATTTAATATATAACATATTCAACACATATAACATATTAAACCTATAACATATAATTATTATATTTACGTAAGTATCCTCATTTCTGCAAATATTTTCAGTATTGCCCTACATTATAATTTTTTTGAAAATGTTGTTTTGTTTCAAGTATTGTAATACGCGGTCTATGTACGGGCTACAGTCATGTAGTAATTCAGTCAAAGTGTATGGTAGGTCTATGTGAGTCCTTAGATAGCAGTCAGTAAGTATATGTTTTATAGTAAGTCTACAGTTACAGTGTTGGCAGTAGGGTTCGTCTTCTCCAATAAGTAGGTAAGTGGGTTAGTCGTGAATGGCCAATTCTCAACCTCGTTAAAACTACTTCTTCTCTTCTAATTAGCCTTTTTGAGGAAGTGTATGTTTCAGTTCTCGAAATTTGTTATCAGTTGTGGTAAACCAAGTTTTCTGCCATGAATTGAGTATCATTTGTTTTGTTTGGGCTTGAATATCTTGGTATGTACAGTATGTGTTGTCGTGAGTTCTTTTTTGAGTAGCTGACTTGGCAAGTTCGTCTACTTGTGTGCTTTGTTTAATGTTTGTATGTCCGGGTAACCAGTACATAGTTATTTTTTTTGTTTAATGTCTGGATTTTGTGTAATATGTACGAGATGAGTGGATGTGAACTATATATGTTTTTAGTGAATGTAATGAGCTAAGAGAGTCAGTGCAAATTATGATGTCCGTGTCTGTAGTTTCAGGTATATTGTCTATCGCAAGTTTGAGGGCTTCAAGCTCAGCTGTATATATACTAGTCTCATCTGGCAACTTTATTTGAAAGTTAGCTGATCCAACAATTGCAGCTGCCCCTACTCCTTGGCCTGTTTTGGATCCGTCTGTGTAAATAAATAGGTCATGTTTCTTGTCTGTTAGTAGAGAAGCAAAATGTTTTTGGTAATGAAGTTCAGAAGTCGGGTTAGTCTTTAGGGTACTGTGTTAGAGTCAAGTCAAAAACTCAGTTTGTCAGTTTTCCAAGGATAGTATGTTTCAGTATATTTAGTGTAAATATTTGTTCTTTGGATAGAGGTATTGTGTGTGTATTTAAGGAATCGGATTGGTAGAGGTTGCTGTCTCGATGGGTTTGCTGTATACTTCTGTTATTGTATGTTCATCAGCATTGTTGGGGACACAGTGAGAGTTTAAGAATTTTGCTTTGAGAAGATAATGTATGGACAATAGCATTCGTCTGTATTCCAATGGTAATTCATTTGCTTCAACACAAAGGCTGGTTATAGGGCTTGTTCGAAATGCACCCGTTGCTAGCCTGAGACCTGTGTTTTGTATGGACTCTAACATTTTTAAAGTGCTTTTCCTGGCAGATGAATAAGCAATGCAACCATAATCCAAAATTGACCTTGTGTATGACCTGTAAAATGTGAGCATTACACTTCTGTCAGCTCCCCAATTTGTATTACTCAAAATTCCTTAAGAGATTCAGAGATTTTCTGCACCTATGAAGGATTTCCTTCATGTGAGTGGTCCATGTCAACTTGGAGTCGAAGATTAACCTTAATATTCTTATGTTATTAGATAACGGGATTGGAATATTGTTAAGAGTTAGGTTTACTGAAGGAAGTATTCTTTTCTTAGAGAAAATAATTGCTTTTGTTTTATGAGCTGAGAATTTGAGGCCATTCCTTCGACTCCATTCTTCTAAACTGTAAATGGTATCCTGAAGAAGTTGTACTGCGTGTTCAATTTCGCGTTTACAAATGTAAATAAATAGGTCATCTACATATAAATAATAGTCTACACTGTTAGGCATAACATAGCGGACGCTGTCTATAGCTATTAAGAAAAGGGTGGTGCTTAAAACACACCCTTGGGGAATTCCATTTTCCTGTGCATATCTACTGGAATAATTATGGCCAATTTTTACTCTAAATGTTCTATTCGATAGAAAACTTATAACAAATTTCATAAATTTTCCTCGAATATTCCATTCATAGAGTTTTTGTAATATAGTTTCTCGCCAAACTGTGTCAAAAGCCTTTTCGATATCAAACGAGACGGCAACAATAGAGTTTTTGTTTAAGAATGCATTTCTAATGTCACTCTCTAATCTAATCCGTGTATACAAGACAAAGTTTATAGAAAAATGTTGCCAACTCATTAACCACATTTGGAGTTTAGCGGTACAGTCGCTTAACAGCTTCCTGTGATTTAATAAAGCTAGCTCAGTCCCATCATTATAAAATACTAACTATATTACAATAATTCAATATACAAAAGTAAAATTATCTTTGTTGTCGTGTGTGAAAGGACATATTAATGTACAAAATTCAGAGTTTATAATTAAAACATTAAACTTATGGCGTTATGAAAAGAGGTTAACTTGAAAGTTAGGCATTCGAGTTACTTATTATAGAAATGGCAGTGTAATTGTCCCGTAAATTTCTTTCCCAATAAATTACTACTTTTAATTCTAATCGAAGAGGCATTGGGGATTAGTAAATCGGTTTTGACAAGCGTCCGGAGACCATTACAAGATAATTTTCCAAACAACACAAAAGACCAAACGCATTATTTATTATTACAAAATCCATTTGACGTCAAAACTTGTTGCTAGCATTCCTGTAACCAACACCCCTGATATCTACGTTTATATATTACTTAATTGGAATTGAATCACTTGCACTTGTGAGGTCAATTGAAAAGAACCACAGAAGCTATCTGATCCTTATCATCTATTGATAAACCATAATACCCATTGACCGTTACTAGAGGTTGTACATTCGTTGCCTGATAAGTAGTACTGACATTTTCGTTACATGACTTCTTTGGACAATTTTCGGTTTGCACATGGACAGATATTTTCA
Organism: Riptortus pedestris; assembly: GCA_019009955.1. NCBI lineage: Eukaryota > Metazoa > Arthropoda > Insecta > Hemiptera > Alydidae > Riptortus > Riptortus pedestris. Next base: position 40,973,439 of record CM032231.1, read on the forward strand.
TCTCAGTGTAATGTATTTAATTGTATGGGTAATAATGCCCAGAGTCTATTGTTAAACAACCATAGTAAACGTTCTATTGCCACTGGGAATCATTACACGTTAGCAAAATTACAATGTCATCATTAAATTGAAATTACTCCAGCTATGGTCCATCAATATTAAGAATCAATACTCGCAATAGGTACTAAATACATGTAAGCATAATGCCCGGTCATTAAGTAGGGCTCCATAAGATATCCTGGATTTCCAGAATAATACTCACGTTCGGACGGTAATACGTTAATCAATAGCTCAACGCCCTTAATGGTCCCAGGCTATTCAGAATCACTTATAAGCTTTAAATTTGACATTTGAATAAAACAAATATTTTAATAAATGCTTAATGGAATAAAAAAATAGCCAATATATTAAAAAAACTAAGTATCAGGAATGCACATATCGCAATAAAATAATATTCTACTGTGTTTATTTTTAAACACATAAGAAAGTGAATCAATGATGTTAGTTACTATACATAGAGTTAATTGATACTAGAGCCTTAATGGATATTTCTTCCATAAGTTTGCATATGGAATAGTATATGGACAGTGTTTTAATGCAACAAGCAGCATTTTTAATGTTTTTGATTCAACAAGTTATATTGTCAGCACTTTTGATGATTTTTTGAAGTTCCGGTCAGATAATACATTATTTGTTATTTATTATAAATTCTCATAGACGTGTTATTTATATTGTGATATTAGTAAGTGTAAGAGTTGCGCCTGACCATATTTGTTCCCATTTACCTTGGGCAAAGTACGGAGCACATTGGCGGTCAGGGGAAAATTTACGAGCGATCGCCCTTTGTGAAAGACCATTATTGACTGGTGGGTAAATGAAAGGGGGAAAAATTGTCCACCATCACTCTAAAGCAAATCTCCATGGTGATGACCCATCAACCATATCACTTACTCGAAATATGTTTTCATTGTAATAAAAATTAATTTCTTCATAAGTAAGTACCTACTGTATTCCGATTATTTCTGTCAACTGCAATAGTTGACAGGGCCAATTTTGGAAATGACTGCAAGAAGCTATTATTGTAATAAGCCAAAGGTCTTTTTCTATCACTTGGATATATTTAGTCACAACTCCGTGGGCAATGAAAAAGTAAGGATTTATTCACGTGCGATATGTGCAGGTATCCACATAACTTGCATATATTATGGCTCTTAAGTGGGTACTAATAAGACAAAGTCATGACAGATGTAATGTAACTTGGGGCATTAATTTAAAAACATGTGAAAATTATATTCATTATACTGCGCTGCAGCCCCTTTAAAACATTATCCTCTGAAGCATGTTTAAACAAACAATTCCATCAGCAGCTGGGCTCTTAAGTGAGAATTATTTCTGAATTTTTCTCTAATGGCATAAAGACCAAATGCATGGCTGAACCAGTCTTCCTAATGGTGTTTACAAGGATACCATCCACCCCGATTGCCAAGTTACAATAACATGAAAGAGACCCAGAGTTATGTTGAAGATATGTTTTGATACATACATATTTGAAGTGCCGGTGGCCGTGTGAGTTAAGGTGCGGGTACATCTACCACTACCAGGAGTAAGCTGAAGGTAAAAAAAAGTCCGTCAAGCACGGGCTGCGTAAACTAAGCAGATTTCCCACGTGAAGCTATACAATAGAGAAATCTCTATACGAGAGCTGAACAGTTACTGCCGAAATAGCTTTTGACGGGAAACGTTCGTTATTGGCCCACATTTAATGCAAATATCTCGGTTAATATTTGAGATAGAGAATAAATGTATAGAACAATATTTATAGTAAATTTAATTTGCAATAAGATTGGTTCTATACAATTTTTCGATCCGACGTATGGTAACGGAGATATTTCGAATTTTCGAAAATCCCCCCTCTAAACCCCCCTCCCACAGGTCCGATTTCAGCCATTAACGAACTTGATCTGTCTTTTTGCATAAAACGTTTAAATATCGAGTTTGGTAACGATCAAACAAAAATTGCGACCACTAGAGCGTTAACAGACAAATATATATATATATATATATATATATATATATATATATATATATATATATATATATATAATTTTGAACGGACCCCATTTTCGTCATCTCCTGGGTAGGATCGATGGACATTTGAAGAAAATTTTCGAAAATCGCGTCATAAGTACGACCTCAATAGCAATTTCCTTTAAGAGAAATCTGCTAATAGGTGCAGGTTCGATCACCGCCAAGAGAGAATATTAATTCACAAGGTCAGTAACAGATCGCGCTAGTAGTCTAGCGAGTATATACGACTGCCAACCCCTAGGGATGACTAACGATTGTAACTATCTCTGCTGTAGCCTGACAGCATGAACTGAATTCTGGAAATTAATGAAAGAAGTAGATTTTCGTTTTATGTTTGGTAAGATCTATGATCAGATTTAAATATTTATAGAAATAGATTTTTCAAGAATCATGAGTACAACCGCAACAACAGATTTCCTGTAGGGGAAATACTCCTCACCTTGAGGAGTGTAAAACCCTTTTAACTCAAAACTGGAAGGAGTATATCAAATAACTCTGAGAAGTCATCAGCGGTTTAAGAAACTTCGTCAAGCAGGAGCTGCGTAAACTAAGCAGATTTCCCACGTGATTGGCATTCATCTCAAAAATAAAAAGTTCAATGAGAAAAATATTTGGTATTTATGCTTCAAATAATGTACCTCATAATATACACACATAACAACATTTATAGTACATTACATTTGCAATAAGATTGATTCTATATAATTTTTCAATTCAAGGCATAATTACAGAGATTTTAAGAATTTCCTTCCCTCTAAATCACGCCCCCCCCCCCAGTGGTCGGGTGTCAGCCATTAAAGAACTTGATCTTTCTTTTTACATAAAGCCATTAAACATCGAGTTTCGTATATATTAAACAAAAATCGCGATCACTAGAGCGGTAAAAGATTTCTCAAGATATAATATAATCAAAATTATATATATATATATATATATATATATATATATATCTATAGATATATATAAAACATTTTGAACGGACCTCATTTCCGTCATCTACTTGGTAGGATCAATGAACATTCGAAGAAATGTTTCGAAAGTCGCGTCATAATTACAACCTCCATTGCTGATTTCCCTTCAGCAAATTAGACTTATTGCTGGTTCCGATTTAGTTCGTATAGGCGAACTACTGAAAATCTCAATTTATCCATTACACAAGCTGCATATGGATAAGTCGATAATGGAGAGTTTATAGGCAGAAACATCACTGCATTGGCTATAAAGAGTTAGAGTAAGGAGGAAATAACAGGAGAGACATACTAACGTTATAAGAAACTAGGCGATTGACGTTATCCCCTGAGGGTGTACACGTTCTGTTATTAAATAACATTTACGAGGAATGGCTGCCGACAACAATAACTTCAAAAATCGCAAAGACCTGCGAACGCTCTCAGATCAGTCACCATGAAAAAAACTTTCTGAATTTACTCACCGTGATTGGGGAACTATCCCTTTCAACTTTAACCACATAATTCAAGCCAATGTTCGACCTCCTTCTTTCGTCCTTACGGAGTAATACTCACAAATTAGAGAGAAAACCGGATTTTGTTTCAATATTATTTGCTGAAAAGATACTATTCTAGATAATAATTAAGTAGGAATTTTGCAAGGTGATCACTACACTTTGAAATCTCCTGATATTTAATTTCGGTTAACCTTTTACACGTGTAAGTATAGTTACTGTAAAGTAGACCTTTACAAAGCGGTAAAACAAAGAAAAAATAAACCCTCATTACGAAAATAGGTAAACTTTCCATGGCTCGGTTTATTGGTGTCATAATGTTAAGAGCATTATGCATATATCAATTTAAAGAAATCTAACCTTTTACCGCACTTGGTCACGCGACCGGGAGGGGGAGGGGGCGAAAAAAGGGGAAATTTACCCAGGTAACTCTCCCTGACTATTTGCATAAGTCCCATCACGCCAGAACAATTTAGTACTTGTTAGTCTTTCGAGAATTCGCAAATCTAAAAGTCTAGAGTAGTAGCTGTGATTTATTAAGGTTACCACTGAGAAGATTTTCGAAAAATGACTTTAAACGTCTTTTTGTCAATCTTATTGAAATTTAATACAGACTGGTTGTTTTATCTCTAATATTAGCCGTGATATTTCCTTAAGTAAACGCCATTCAATGAAACGCCGTTCAATGAAAACCATATTTATTAGTTTTAGAATGATTTAGTTTATTTTATAACAGCTTATTTTTAATATGACATGAGTAGGAGTGTGGTTTTGCTGAATACTAGAAACTAAAAAATCCACAAATCTCGGGTAATAATCAAGATACTGTAAAAATAGTATATATAGCAACAATCATGTAACATTATATTTCCAATAAGATTGGTTCTATACACTTTTTCGATCCGGCTTATAATAACGGAGATATTTCAAATTTTCGAAATTTCCCCCTCTAAACCCCTCCCCTCCTACTTGTCCGATTTCAGCCATTAACGAACTTAATCTTTCTTTTTGCATAAAACGATTAAATATGGAGATTGGCAACGATATAGCAATAATTGTGACCGCTAGTGTGGTAACAGACATATCTATATCGTTATATATATAATTCTAGCGTACGTGTGTATGTCACTGAACTCCTCCTAGACGGTTGGACCGATTTGATTGAATTTATAAATACGCATTCGAGTGACTCCCCGGATGGTTTAGCGCCGCAGTTCGGCCCGGCAGATGGAGCAGGTCTCTGGTCGAAGGGCGAAGGGCGAGGTTATTGGAAATGTAATGAAATGTTAATATGTTTGTCTAAAGTATGGCCTTAGAGTTTAAGTATGTCATCTAAATAAAGATGTTTTCAGCTTCGAGAGGTTTTCACTTTCAGACATTGTTATTAATTGTCCAAATTTATTTTAATTTGATTTGAATGTTGCAATTTTTTTCTTTTCTTTATTTATATTTATGCATTTGCATTATTATTGTTAGGTGTTTTGATTTATTTCAATTATTGGTCTACAACTGTTTGTTTTTAAGGACAGTGTAGTGCGCATTCTACCAGATAATCATAGAACTAAAACGTCTTCTTTTTCTTCTCTCATTTTTCCTTTTCTTTTTGCGTACCGAGTTTTCGCGGTATTTTATTTACTATTTGTTTTCAGGAAAACGTGCACATAACAATAGTTATTTATTATACAAGAGACGAAAGTAGCTCATTTTACAACTAGAGTGAAACGTTTACCCATACGAGCGAAGCGAGTGTGGTAATTTCACGAGAGTTGTAAATTCTACTTTCGTCACGAGTGTAATATTAATTTTTTTCTATAATCGTGTAATACATGATCAGATCTAACCAGATATGAACAAAATTAGGATGTTGTGAAGATTATGGTATGTTGTTGGTAGGTTATAAGCATGGTTGTGAAAGGTTATAAGCATAGTTATAAAACAACTAGTGATGATTGTGAAGTAGTGCAGTTATAAACAAGTGCAGGTTATAAACAAGGAAAGTAATTATTATTATATTTAAATTTTAAAATATATTGATTATTTCCACCAATAATTCATTCACATTTCAATTTATTTTGTTAAAATAAATTCTTACAATGTTAAGAAACATTTAAACGCATTTAATTTCCAACTTCAAATTATTTTTTAATTTATACTTATTACTAATTAAGAAGGCAATTCACTTTCTTCACTTGTGTTTTGCACGAACCCCATTATTGTGGTCTCCTGGGTAGGATTCATGTTCATTTGAGGAATGTTTTTAAAAATTGCCTGAAGAGCACGACCTCAATAGCTGATTTCCATGAAGGGAAATCTGCTAATAATGAAATCTACCTGTAAACAAAAAAACTTAACTAGTAATATACAACTACCAATGAAGACAACGAACATACTACACTCTTCTGGTGTATCAAAATCAAAAATCTTACATAAATAACACTTTACTCACATTCTTGTAAACATCACCTCTGATCTCTTGGTAATTCTTCGAACCATTACTTAATTGGATTTGAGTCACTTGACATTGACATTGTGAGGTGAATTGAAAGAGAGAGGCATAGAAAAAATCAGATTCTTATCTATTGATCCACCGTAATACCTTTGACCCTGACTAGAGGATGAACATTCGTTGCGTGACAAGTAGTACTGACATTTTCGTTTCACGGCTTCCTTTGACATTTTTTTTGTGTAGACACGGGCTGGTATTTTCGTCTCAGTGTAATGTAGTCAATTCGTAATAATACCCAATATCTATTTTTATACAACCTTCGCGAATATTCTACTGGATTCAATGAGAATCAATATTAACAGGATTATAATGCTATCATTAAATGGAATTAATGCAGTTTGTTGTCCATCGAAATTCACACTCAAGACTCTCGCTAAATAATTATCAATTAACAATTTCATTCTCGAAGCTCTTAAAAGGAGCGAAGGAGGAGATACCTGGGAGAATAAAATATTTACTCTTATCCAAGTGTTATGGATTTGGGGAAGAACAAAGCATATGTAGTCGAAATGTCCCGACATTGAAGAGGATATCTTTAGATACCCTAAGATATAGTTTTTCATAGTAAAAGGATCGTCAATAACTCAATTTTCATGGGAATGTTAATAATTTTGTTTTTAATTGTAATTATTTTAAAAATAAATAGCACCAAATTCACAGGAGCAAAGCCAATGAATATCAAGTTAAGTATAATCGGCCAAAGAATAATGAAAGTCAATCGAGTAATCTTTTCTACACCTCCAGCCTGAAGATGATAGATAGATTTTATTGGCTAATATATACATATTTTAGCCTGAATCAGGCCCATTTAGTGTTAGTACTCTTACTAATAATATACAAAAAGAATATATATATATAAGAACTAGTAACATAATATTAACCTGCTATATACAATAAAATAATAAGTTTTACATTTTTTGTTATTAAATGTTTTCAGGTACTTCTAAAATTCTTTATAATTTAATCTGATCAGTACTATTCAACACATACGTATTTACTTTTGTTTATTTTTTTACTGTAACGCGTTATTGACTTCGTTGGACATTTCTAAATTATAGTGTTTAATTATCAAGATAATGGTATATACTATGTCGTTGCCTAGTTGCATACTGCTGACAGGAATGAGTAAATCATGCTCAATTTATGAATGTCCTCAATGTGAAGAATATTTTCCAGTGACATTAAGTCATCACTTGTGGCTATAAACTTACTCAAGTATTTCTCTCTATGATTGTTCTATTCCGAGCATTGCAATAATAAATGTTTTAATCCGTCCGATATAAATGCCTGGCACCATTCACAAATTTCTCCGGATTTTGTTAGTTTCATTTTTTTTTTTATTGTGATACAGCTTCAAGTAATCGTTATTTGAAATTCTGAGTTGACTTACTAATCTTACTTTCTTCATATTCACTTTGAATTTAAGATAATCTTCGGGTTGGGGGCTGGTATAATGACAGACACTTTTATCAAAGGGATTGTATGATGTACTATATACTCTATTGATGTCGGCAAATAATATGTGATTTGTTTCTTGTTCCAAAGTTTTGTTGATTTTTTATTATAGGAAATTTATTTCACACGAGATATCGGTAAAATACTCTTGTACATTATTTAAATTTTACTTGTGGGACCCAATTATAGTTTGTATCATGATTACTGGCATCCAGTCCTATTAATCTACTGAAACACTTTCTTGCTATTCTATTTTCAGAGAGTAACAATATTTTTAAACAGAAATTAATTGATTTTTTCAACACCTTAACTGTTATGTGGGCTCCAAGGTTCCAGTCTAACCATATAGTTAGGTGTGCATTTCGGTCAAAAATACAATGATTTGAAAAATGCAAGTTTGGCCGATTCCAGTTGGTTCAAGTAATTCATGCTCCAGATTTCAGAGGCATTCTGAAGAGTTAATGGCACGATTGCTTCAAAAAGTGTAATCTTCGTTTCCAATGTGTCGCTCTTCCCTTTTCGAAATATTTCTTTTACACGTGAGCAGGCGCCTGATGCTCTTTGTACAAAATGCTCTCTTTCTTTTAAAAATTTTCCGGAGGATGATAATGGAACTCCGAGATATATATTTAAGAGTTGACGTATTCCAGTTTTTTGTCTTGCCAAAACAGGTGTTTTAACTTTTTCTTTTTGGGGACTTATGAAAAACTACTATTTTGGATTTTTGAGGGTTCAAGGATAGTGCCTTTACGGAGCAATAATTTTCTAATTTGATAATTATAGTTTTTTTTCAGCCTGAAGATGAAAGAAATTATTATACTCAGAGTCATACTAACGTTTAGGCAGATGACATGTGCCTTTGGTCCATTTACAAAATAAAGTTTGACATTTTCAACAAACTTATTAATAAAATAAAAGTAACTCTTTATGTTTTGTTCAGATTACCCTTTTTGTTCAACTTTTGTATCCAAATAATTAAATAATTTGGAATAATTAGTCATATTTGTTGACCAAATGTAATATTTAAGTTCAATTTCATAGAAATTTATATATTTATTAAGGAACATTCGCTGCGAGGCGTTATTGCTCATCAAAAAACAATGAATATAAACAAAATAAAAAACGAAAACAGTAACAGAAAAAAAATTAAACAGTACAATTAGAACAGAACAAACCAAAAAACAAAACGAAACCAAATAACAGAACGCAACCAAATAACAGAACGCAACCAAATAACAAAACGAAACCAAATAACAGAACGCAACCAAATAACAGATCGCAACCAAATAACAGAACGCAACCAAATAACAAAACGAAACCAAATAACAGAACGCAACCAAATAACAGAACGCAACCAAATAATAAAACGAAACCAAATAACAGAACGCAACCAAATAACAGAACGCAACCAAATAAAAAAACGAAACCAAATAACAAAACGAAACCAAATAACAGAACGCAGCCAAATAACAGAACGCAACCAAATAACAGAACGAAACCAAATAACAGAACGCAACCAAATAACAGAACGCAACCAAATAACAGAACGCAACCAAATAACAAAACGAAACCAAATAACAGAACGCAACCAAATAACAAAACGAAACCAAATAACAGAACGCAACCAAATAACAAAAAGTAACCAAATAACAGAACGCTACCAAAGAGACAAAAAAAAAAAAGAATCGACAAATTAAAAAAAAATTAAACGAAAAAGAAACATTACATTCAAAAAGAAAAACAAAACTTATAAATAAACTAGTAATAAAATATAATGGGCATCCAAATGAAGTAAAAGAAATTTAAAATAATTGAGGTTAAGATAAAAAGTTTATTTTTGCATCCAAAAATGTTGTATAATTAAAAATCTAAAATTTAAATTAAAAATATATCAGATTTATGAATAGATGTGTACCTATAGCCTTGAAATGTTTAGAGAATAGTTTCTATGTATGTACTCCCCTTTGTCAGTAGTTCGTGTAGATTTTGTGGTATCTGGAAGTAATTGCGTTGCCTGCAGTCAATCAGTATATGTTTAATTGTCAGAGCTAAATTACATCTACAAATCGGTTTGTCTTGTTTGGTCATCAAGTATGAGTGTGTGTCCAAAGAAATTAGTCTCACAAAATCTGTGTTCACAAATAAATTGGGTATTGATTTTTTTTTACTTTTGCTAGGCTTGTGACATTTTCCACTGAAATAACATTAGTCCATAAGATTTATTGAAATAAATAAATATTGGGCATTTTCTGAATCTGGATGAACTGGAATGATCATAGTTACGAAGTAACAAACTGTATGAGTGTGTCAGAGAGTAAGATACTGGTTGTTAACGGTATAAGCACTGTCTTTTTTATTTCCAAATAGCGAAAATGTCTTCCAATGCCTTTGGGCTGTTGTTTGACATTTTTGTATTTTTATATGTATTAGTTGGGAATTTAATGGGAGTCACGTTGGGAATATGATATGAAAAACTTTAAGCAAAGGTTGATATTATCACAAGCGTAATTGTTTAAATATTCTATTTTTCTATTTATTTATACAGGAGCACCCGCATCTTGGCGATTGGGCTCAAAGTTTCACAATGTAAAATGAAAACAAAATTATAGAAAAATAACAAAAACTGAAACAACAAATAAAAAATTAAATACAACAAATAATCCATATCTGCATATTCCAGAGAAATCATTAAATACTAGTAATAAAGAGAATTAATAAACATAAGACATAAACAAACATAAATAAACATTAGATTAGTAATAAAGGCAACAATTTAAAATGGTTTTAATAAAAAAATTATGTTATTCCTATATACTAGTATATTTATATTATTATTATTTATTTTTTTTTTATTTATTTATTTAGTTTTGTACCCCATAGCGATGGTGATTGGCATTATTAGGATGATATATTTACTCCTTCATGTGCTTACCTTTTTTTGTACTTTTATATTATGGAAAATATTTCTTTAATATCTGATTCTTTCTCATATCCGTGCTTTGACCAAAGAGCATAACAAAAGTTAACCCTTTTAAATTTTTTAGGTATGCTGTAGACCTATTCTATTTTGTATTATATGTTTTTGTAAATGTTCATGTGTTTTAATTATGTTAGTATTTGTGGAATATATTGGCTGCTGTGAGTAAATATTCAACATGGGTCCTTGCCAGGTAGTTAAAGGGTTAAATAGATTTTTCGGTTTCTCATTTGGCTTCTATTTATTAGTGTGACAAAAGATTTCATTATTGTATTTAAAATTTGTTTCGAAAACATATTTGTACGTGAATGCTAAATATATATATATATATATATATATATATATATATATATATATACACACATAAATTAAACGCCATCAGAGAAAAGTTGAGAGTTAGGAATTAAAGTTACAGGGCAAACAGGAGTTGTACTATAATATGCAGAGGGCCTTCCACGACCCTCAAACAAGTTGGGCAAAGTTTTAGGGGGCAAGTACTAAGTTGTGGAGAACACATCCTGCTCCTGTCACACTCACCTGTGGAATCGTTCTTCTAACATTCTCTACACACAAAATCACTTCCCAATTTATTCGACCTCCGCCCTTTCCAACGAATCTTTGCTCAAGGTATTTTTCTCTTGTGCCATACTCTCCTTCGAAACAAAACGGAAAGCTTAAGTAGTGTTATTAATTGAGTGATATTGGTTTAGAGTTTATACGATGGTGTTCTACTCCATTTTGCAATAGTAATTAGAATGTATCAATTTACAAGTCTTGATGTTTTTAATGCTCCTTTGACTTGTTGAAATGGCAGTCCTTATGCTGAGCTAGATTTACAACTGTGAACAAAGGATAACATTCTTCTGAAGCAATCGTTTATGATTAAACCGTAATGCTCTTTCTCCTTGGGGAACTTAAAATATAATAAGGACTAACTTTTTAGCAAAACCAGTCAAAAGAAACGTCATTCCATGGATTCCATTCTAAAAAGTCTGTCACGCAGGGGCTGCCTTAACTAAGCAGATTTCCCTCGTGAGCTATGTATTTACATTTATCTCAAAAGTTTAAAGTTCAATGAGAACAATATTTGGTTTTTAAGCTTCAAATAAAGTGCTTCATAACATAATAGAATATTCAAAATATGAGATGAGTAGGAGTGGGGCTTTACTCAAGACCGAAAAATAAAAAAGGCAAATATCTCAGTTAATAATCAAGATATTGAAAACATGTACATAACAACATTTAAAGAACACTACATTTGCAATAAGATCCCTTTAAACCCCCCTTTCCCTAGTCCGATTTCAGCTGTTAACGAACTTGATTTTTCTTTTTGTATAAAACGATTATACATTAAGTTTGGCAACGATAAGACAAAAATTGCAACCGCTGGAGCGGTAACAAATATAGATATATAGGAACGGACCTCATTTTCGTGTCATAAGTACGATCTCAATAGTTGATTTCCCTTAAGGGAAATCTGCTAAAAGAAAGTGGATTTTCTAAAGTGGTTGAGTCAGAATAATAGGTAAAATCCCAATTTTTTTTTTTTACTTTTCAAAAGACCAGCATAATTTCCCCAAGAATATTTAATTGGAAACAGTTGAGTTTATCTAATACTTCTAAAAAACAAGTAATTTTTGATGGCCATGGCTTATTAAGAGGTTACATCTATTACTGGATATCTAAGGGACCCACCCGGGGCTCAGGTTGTTAGCCATGAAAGTTAAAGCACTGGCCTTTGTCTCACATGGTAAACCAAACGTGGCGAGTTCGATTCCCGCCTGGGCAAATAGAAATTTATTTAGTGACGAACTCATTAAATAAAATCCTTAGTCCCACCCGGCTAGAAAAGGGTGGTAACCCCCTACTCGGTAAGGGGGTGATAACTCGTCCCAATTAGCCAATAGAAGCATAAAGTGGACGATAATAAATAAGGTAACCACCCTGCTTTGCTCGGGTAATCTTTAGAGTAAAATAACCAGTATTTTTTCATAGCCTCATAAGTTTAATTATATATTTTTAACCCTCCATAACTGAATTTGTGAATGGAATGCGGAATCACCAACGATATGAAACTCCAACTAAGCATTTAGAGATATTTTTGGGTGAATCCTATGAACTCTTCAACTGTCATTCAAATGGACTGAAAAGTGTCATTAATGACACCACAGAAACGGGTTTTAGACTTATAAACTTGCTTACGGAGTGTGTGTGTAAATAGATGAAATATCCTTAAATATGTATCAGTTAAGTGTAAAGCGTGATATCACAAATTATTAATATTTAGCAGCGAGGGGAGGTTGGTAACGATAAAAAAAAAACCGAGACCGCCAGAGAGGTAACAGACTCTCTCTCTCTCTCTCTCTCTCTCTCTCTCTCTCTCTCTCTCTCTCTCTCTCTCTCTCTCTCTCTCTCACACACACACACACACACACACACACACACACACCACACACATATATCACATATTTGCACGGACGTCATTTTCATTATCTCCTAGATAGGATTGATGGACGTTGAAGAAAGTTTCTGAAAATCACTTAGTAAATAAGTGGTTGATTACCCTTAAAGAAAATATGATTAAAATGGTATCAACCTTCTTATTTTCATTAAAATCAAAATTCCATGTCTGGATGTTGCCTTAAACTATAATCTGTATCGCCATTATTCACATTAAGAACTAACTCTCCATGAATTCTAGCCACATCTTTCCCCTTATCTACACTCATTTTACTACATGTGAACAAACTTGATATTTTATGTGAATGGGTATTTTATAAAGATATTAGAAATATATATTTTCGCAAATAAATAAGCTAACCATATACAAATTTAATTTGAAAATAAACTATTATATTCACATTTTGCCATGGCAGAACTGTATTCAAAAACTATTTATATTACTATCACGTTCCAATAACTAAACAAAGTTGACATTGTATTTGAGCCCGAGTTTTAACACTAACCAGCACAATAAAATAGTAAATTCATCTTAAAAGCGTTAGTTATGAAATAAATTATAATTTCAATTATTAAATTAATATAAACATTACTGCCTGAGGCACTGAGGAACATTGGAGACAATATAGGGCATGTGCTCTGGCAGTAAATGAATTCATTTTATATTTCTCTTTTCTATATTCGTGGATTATTAATTCATTCAGAATAATACGAAGGCTAAAATATCCAATTCCTGAAAATTTAATATATATATTTGTTGATTTGAAGTAATTTCCTGTAATAGAATATTCAAGAATATTGCCACTTATTTTATACTTAAATATTGACCATAGCCAACTTGTTCCTAAGATGTGTCCTTTAAGAAGAGAATTTATTTAAGAATAAAGTATTTAAATGTTGTGAGTGAGTTTATGTTCTTTAACTGATCGTAACTTTACAAATATATACAATATCAAAAGTTGAATAACATGATTGTATATTCAGTGAATCAAGTTCGAATATCATTAGTTGTTTCAGTGAACTCTAAACAACTTGATGAATAAGTCCCTTGTGAAGGGAGTAGCTTGTTGCAGCCAGCCTTGTTCCAGTGTTATCACCACCGATCCAGATAGCACACTACAAACTTCACCGTTTCCTTATTAACGACTTCAAATTTCTGAACAAACATCTGGGAACCTGTTTACATCAAGTTTTGCTACTTGTACTGAAATTCATTATTGATTGGTCTCTAATGACTCCGGGGTTGTTCTTGGGGCTAAACAGGGTTATTATAAGTTACTCAGGACAGTATGTAAATATATTTGAGTTTCGTTAATTTAAGATGTACCGCCTTGCATTCCGCAGAAATTAATGCACATTCAAATATAAATTATGGTATTATAATATCTGAAAAATATCTCTAAAAATTATTTATTATTTATTCATACAATAATCGCATTTCGCAACTGGGGCGATTTAGCGACGAATCAGTTATTTAACATATAGCATAATTATATTTACATATCATTTATTCAGCATATAACATTATTATATTTACAAATCAGTTATTCAGCATATAACGTTATTATATTTACATATCAGTTATTCAACATATAACATTATTATATTTGCATATCAGTTATTTAACATATAACATTATTATATTTACATATCAGTTATTCAACATATAACATTATTATATTTACATATCAGTTATTCAGCATATAACATTATTATATTTACATATCAGTTATTCAACATATAACATTATTATATTTACATATCAGTTATTTAACATATAACATTATTATATTTACTTATTAGTTATTTAACATATAACATTATTATATTTACGTAAGTATGCTCATTTCTGCCAATATTTTCAGTATTGCCCTACATTATATTTTTTTGAAAATGTTGTTGTTTCAAGTAGTGTAGTGCGCAGTCAATATACGGGCTACAGTCATGTAGTAATTCAGTCAAAGTGTATGGTAGGTCTATGTGAGACATTAAATAGCAGTCAGCAAGTATATGTTTTATAGTAAGTCTACAGTTACAGTGTTGGCAGTAGGGTTCGTCTTCTCCAGTAAGTAGGTAAGTATGAGTCAGTCGTGAATGGCCAATTCTCAACCTCGTTCAAACTAGTTCTTCTCTTCTAATTAGCCTTTTTGAGGAAGGCCATTCACCAAGTGTATGTTACAGTTCTCGAAGTTAGTCTCTAAAAATTAGAGAAAATTCAAAATATCTCCCTTATTATCAGTTGTATCGAAAAATAGAATAAAACTAATCTTAAGATCTTAATTTAATTGCCTACAAATGCTGTTATATACATTTTTTTCACTATCTTGATTATTAACCGAGACATTTGAATTTTTTAGTTCTTCGACTTCAGTAACCCCCACTCTTACTCGTGTCACAATAATCTATTATGTAGGTAGACGAAAGAATTTTCTACGCTTCCACAGTAACAATTTTATAAAAGGACAGTGTCGTTTTATAAAATTGTTACAGTGGAAGCGTAACCAATTCTTTCATCTACCTACATTACAACTCATTTCCACCGGCCAGAATACTAACTCAGAATAATTTACTATATTATGTACTATTCGAAGCTTAAATATCATATGTCGTTTTTAGCAGATTTCCCCTAAAGGAAATCAGCTATTGATGTCGTACTCATGACGCCCTACCCAGGAGATGACGAAAATTATGTCCTTTCAAAATTATATATATATATATATGTGTGTGTGTGTGTGTGTGTGTGTGTGTGTGTGTGTGAGTTCTATACATTTATTCTGTATCTTGAATATTAACCGAGATATTTGCATTTGTATTGTGTGTGTGGTCGGCATGAGTAGACTATGTTCTGGATTTTCCGCCGAGAGCTAGGGAGGCCGTTTCCGTAACTGTTCGTCCCTCGTGAATAGGTTTTGAGATTCCTTACTACTTCTGTTATTATTAAGCAGATTTCTCTATTGTATAACGTCACGTGGGAAATCTGCTTAGTTTACGCAGCCCCTGCGTGACGGACTTTTACTGAACTTCTACTTTATGAGATAAGTAGTGTGATAACTTCATCAATTCATGATTTTTCGGTCTTGGCTCGAAAATGTTTACCCGATCTCTACAATACTCGATTTTTTAAGAGTTTCATTCAACACTAATGATGATAACGTTTATAGCCATTATTATGAGTCGGATCGAAAATATATTGATGTACTTCAATTAATATTCTATAAATGTTTTCGTAACTCAAGTATTATGCATGTTATTCCTACTTTCTAGTTTTCTGACTTTAGTAACCCCCCTCTTCTAGTCATTGTTTATTTTTTTTATCAAAAATGTGTTATACATGCACATGAAAAATTTGCTTTGTTTACGTAGCCCCTGTGTCACGGACTAAAAATATAGCTTCTGATTTTTTCCTAGATTTCCTACCTACTGGGCACGCCACTGCTCTGTCGTCATGCATTCTCCATTCTTTCTGTAATGAGGAATTATGAGATTATTTGTAGCTCAGAGGCGCGATTTAAAAATAGCATCGGCATGAGGGAGGGGGGGGGATTATACGGTAAACTCTACAATTTTTGTTCCAAACACTTTTTTAAACTAGTTGCATTAAACTTTTACACACTGGATTTTTATCGAGTTGTACGAACCCTTGGGAAATGTGCTTATTTAACATATCCCCTTCGTGATGGAATGATCGTTGTTGGGTTCAAAATGAGAATTAATTTTGAAAAACAATTTATAAAGTATAAATGAATGAAAATTAACTTTTCGCCTTAATTACCCTTTTCACATTAAGCTTTAAAGAACGTTTTTTATTTTAATTGGTGTTTTGGCAGGTTGCGTTCATTGATCATGGGCCGCTGGTTCCGAACGTTCCATTCATAAAGTCCTGTTTCATTAACAGGAAGTCCATGAAGTAATGTGAATGTAACGGAGGGGGGAAAATTAAAATCAATAGATAAAATTATTTTTAATTTAAATAATTGTTTTCTTCATCATATTGAATCGAATGAATAACGTTATACATTGTACGTATGTAATATGACGTTGATTAAAAATTCCATCCTTTCAGCAAAACCATTATGTACTTTAGATAACAATTAAATCGAAGAGTTCAAATACTTTTTTATTTTCTACATAGATATATTTAAATTAATTTCTTATAATGGGTATATGTTTGCAAAAAAAAATAATAAAAACAAATTTTTAATTATAAATTCACCAAAAATGTAGAAGTTAACAAAAATATTTATTTTCGACGTTATTCGAATTATAGAATAGAATTATCAGAACGAAAGACAACAAAATGGAAAAAGAATTAAACGTTTATTGGTAGAATTATTAATTACTTTTTATGCCATTCATTAAATAAAATTGAATGAAGAATACAACAATAACAACTACTAAGAATTTCATCAAAGCCGTATCATGAAAAAGACTGTAAAACAGGTAAAGATTTTCCACGGTCCTGCTTGTCCTCTGTGCTGTTGAGATAAGGTCATCATACCACAAATCAATATACTTATCATAAAATATATATATATATATATATATATATTTATGTTCTAGCTCAGGTACCCGTCTTCGCTCGAGAATTCATTTGAGGTTTAATGGTGATGGTATTTTTTTTGGCAAGCCTTTACTTTTCACAATATTTTAACATTTCCCGATGTATACCCGTCGTTGCTATGGATTTGTTAACAATAAAATTATTTGTTATGTAAGGCATCACTGTCCACAATATTTTTATATTTCCCGTCTCCTGTGAATATAATTTCTTTTGTATATAATTCATAATCATAGAAAGTATTCTTTCCGCCAAACTATGATTGAATTAAACTTTCTTTCCCTTGATACGGTACAAAGACCAAAAGTGACTGAAAACCGAACAGAAAATGTAGTATACTGCGAATTTTTATTTCAGGCTTCTCATACGAGTATAACCCCGACTCCCGTTTGAACCTAAAAACATTTATATAGCTTATAATCGTTTAAGAATTAATGCTAATTCACACGCCAAGTTTTCGTTCAATCGTTAGTGCCAAATACAATGGTCGACTACCGTTTTAGTTTTTAGTGTATATCTCGGTTATACTTGGTATACGACAAATATGAATATAACAAAAGTTACTCTAAATAACAAAATAAACAATTTTTTCATGTATATATTTGCCAAAAAACGATCAAACACAAATTGCGACCGAGAGCGTTAACAGACAAATTTTGAACGGACCTCATTTTCGTCATCTCCTGGGTAGGATCGATGGACATTTGATGAAATTATTCGAAAATCACGTCAGGAGTACGACCTCAATAGCTGATTTCCCTTAAGGGAAATCTGCTAAAAAACATGAGCTAGTGGGGAAATATTGTCAAAAAAAACTGATATTAAACATATGAATGAAGTATTTTTTTAAAATTTATTAATAGAGAAATTAAACTTTTATGTGGTAAAAGTTGACTACTTTCTGACGTATCGATTGTAGTCAGCTGATATGACCGGCCATATTGCTTTTAGGTAGTATATCCAGGATCGCTAGTAGAAGGTCGTGCCACAAAAAGTAGGTTGATTTTTACCACTAATTGGATTGTGTTACTTCTGATGCGTCAACTGGTTGTGAGCAATAACATGATTGTATAAATCGTTTGGATTTTTATTAACATTTACCTTCTGTCAGAGTTGGGCAAAATTGTAATTGCAATTACAAGTTACAAGTTATAACTACATTAGTTGAAATATAGTTACAATTACAACTACTAACTTAATTAGTTATTGGTAATGGGCAACTACATTTTTCAACTAAAGTAATTGTAATTGAAATTTCACAACTACAGTTAGTAGTTGAGAAAATCAGAAGTTTCAAAAACAACTACAGTTAGTAATTGTAACTGTAGTTGTAGTTGCAACTACAGTTACTTGGGTAGTTACTTTAAAAAAACTGTGTAACACTAACTGAAGTAGTTCAGGCTGTTAAGATTAAGGCTACATCCAAAGTCTTTATATTCAAAAGTGTATTATATTACATATTCTACATTATTATAATAACTGAAAATAATTTTAATGCAAATAAATGAAACCTAACGAAATTAATATTTAAATTTATTTTTATATTTTCCCGAGTCGAATGAAATTAAATAATACTTTTAAAGTATAAAATTTAAAGAAATTAGCTATTAAAATTACTCTTAACTCAGAATTTTTGTAAGCCAGGCTATTTGATTTTGGGGATTTTGCCTTCGCGGCGAAAGAAAATAATCGCTCTATTGCTCTGCTCCAAAAAATAAGGAGTTCTCGTCCTTACTTTCACTGTCACTCATTGTAATTTGTTTTAAAAATCTTTTCGTCGCCGAGGACTGGTGACGGATATAGAAGACTGTAGTGCTCTGCGCGAGGGTGACAAGAGGTGATCGACGGAACAAGAGAGTGTAGCGATGGTAGCGTCCACCTTTAGTTCTTCTGACCATATTCTTTGCACCAATTGAACATGGCTCGTCTCAGATGAGCCATTCATCACCACCACGAGTGTAAATGTTTATACAGAGGGGATTCAAAATATATTCGATCTTCGGAACGTAAAAAACAGCTGATCTATATGTAGTTGTAGTTATTACTCAATAACTACAGTGACAATTGCATCTACAGATTGTAATTATTTTTATAACTACTTTTTATATCAACTAGTAGTTGGATTTTTGAATACCAACTACAATTACTGTAATTGCGAAACCAAGAAAATGCAACTACAGTTATGAACTACATTTTTGTAACTGTAGTTGCAATTACATAACTAGTATTTATTAGTTGAAAAAGTAGTTAATTATAAATGTATTTAATAACTGCCCAACTCTGCCTTCTGTTATATAATCAGTGAAGTAAATGAAAATAGAGGAAACGCATAAAAAACGAGCGAAGTTTTGTTTAATTATACCATCCATGGCACGGAGTAGAAACGAAGGCCCCTGCTGATGTTGCCTCTTATGTAAACTGTTAATTCAATAATATTTCACAGCCGTCTGATTAATTCGGTGGTTCGGATGATTTATTGTGATGTGGCTTGTGTCAGGACGAAGGACTTGGGGTGAACCATTTGCAATATCCTCTTTGATTGGTAGTAGCATGGCTGTCAGGGGAACATCCCACATCATGCATGTAGGTCAGCCCCAGCTGTATTATGACTTTGATACCATCATCTCGAGTATTGACTTACTGTCACATTAGTTATTCTGTCAAAAACTGATAAGTTTTACAGAATGCGGAAAAGTTCTCAAAGAATCAACCCTTATCCTTCCCATCAGGGGATGGCATGTGCATTAAGTGCTAACACCTTTATCGGAAATGGCTAACTTAATGAAATTTGTACACGGTTACCCCTAATTAAATAAATTTATATCTGTCCCCTGAACTATACATCCTCCCAAAAAAAAAGTCTGTATTTTCCTTTTTGAAGTGAAAACTTCTTTAGGCACGTTGTGCACCCCGTAAGGAAGCATTTGCGGGAGAGGAAAAAAAGTATGAAATCGCGACACCGCCACCGCCACCGCTAGTACTAAGGTTTAGAAATAAAATCATATGGTATTTTATAACCTAATCATTTGATAGTTTATTTACAATTGAAGTGAAAACTTCTTTAGGCACGTTGTGCACCCCGTAAGGAAGCATTTGCGGGAGAGGAAAAAAGTATGAAATCGCGACACCGCCACCGCCACCGCTAGTACTAAGGTATAGATAAAAATCATATGGTATTTTATAACCTAATCATTTGATAGTTTATTTACAATTGAAGTGAAAACTTCTTTAGGCACGTTGTGCACCCCGTAAGGAAGCATTTGCGGGAAAGGAAAAAAGTATGAAATCGCGACACCGCCACCGCCACCGCTAGTACTAAGGTTTAGAAATAAAATCATATGGTATTTTATAACCTAATCATTTGATAGTTTATTTACAATTGAAGTGAAAACTTCTTTAGGCACGTTGTGCACCCCGTAAGGAAGCATTTGCGGGAGAGGAAAAAAGTATGAAATCGCGACAACGCCACCGCCACCGCTAGTACTCAACTCAAAGCTAAAGGAGCTTCTTTTCTTCATAACTCCTGAACCAAATTAGCTAGAGTTTTCGTTCACATACCATTTTAAAGAGGACAAAACCAGCATCATTTCGTTCACAGATACTATATATCTACCATTTTTACTTTCATAGATATTTTAATCCGAAGTTTAAATAAATTCGAATATTTAAATAAATTCCGATATTTAAATAAATTCGAATCAAAACTATTTGTATCCTACTTTAGCTACCATATGCCGTTGTCCGTTTAGAAATTGCTCGTGATGCTGGCAGTGATGATGGTGCTTGTTGAACCTTACCTGTTGATTTTTCTGAGTGTACATAACTTATTTTTGTTACTTTGTGAGAATTATGCAAATGTAATTTTTTTCTTTTATGTAAAATAACTGAAATAATTATGTATAGTATTTTATTGGACTAATAAAACAATTCGTGGTACATTAAAATATCACTATTATTTTTGTCTTACATTTTTTCATGTAAATAGAACATAACTGTTCAGTTGGGTAAATAACTAAAAATATTTTTAAAATAAGACTTCGTAAAAAAATTTCTCAGCCGTTTGTAATCAATAGCTAAGGAGTTGTGTTACCAGTATGCAGATTTTTTTATTGGTTACTATTTTACTATATGAAAATCATGTAAATATTTTTTCTCAATAATTAGTAATTTTTAATGATTCTTTTGTTATTATTATTTGGCATTAGTTTTTTACCAATGGCTTTTGACTTATAGTAATTTTATAGTAAATTCTTACATGTTGATAGCTGATTTCATTTAAAGAAAATCTCCAAAAAGAATGTAACACTTTAATTGTAAAAATATGATTTCGCAGTTCATACTATTGAACTGTAATTATATTTGTGGAATAGGAAACTTTCATCTCCAATCTGACCTCATGATCAACCCTCAGCTATTAACTATGGAATTCGATTAACTTCCATTGTTCTTAACTGTTGCTACTTAAACGGAAATTTCCTAGCAAAACCTATTGTAACTTAAACCAAAGCTGTCAACGTCTTAAGTCCCCTTCAACCGAAGTTCCAACTAAATCATGGGGACTGTTAGAATATTTATACTAGACAGTAAAGTTAAATTGATCCTTAAACTTAGATGGGTAACTTCTGGACCCGTCAGCTGCTATTTTGAATGTTTTCAGTTGATCCAGACACATTTGATTTATGACACAGCTAAACGAAGATAACTTGGTCTAGAGAATTTCAGAATCGCTGCCTCGGTAAATTATTCTTTGCCAATGAAATACCTTTGGAATATAGTATTAATGTTTATATTTGTTATTATTCTGTTCTGCTTGAATTCATTTTTATACCCCTTCCCCATTTAAGAGCAAACGATTTGAGATGTTTTAGAGTTTTTTGGATTTTGAAAAATAAACAAATCTTCGATGATAATATTTTATATTAAAATTTGGGTTCAGGTTAGCCATTATAGTTATGGCTTAATCTTACTTGGTAAACCTAGAGTGGTGGTTCGCTTCCGCCTGGGTAATAGGAATTTTTCAGTGGCGAACTCAATTAACAAAATCCTTAGTTCCACGTTGGTTACAAAAGGTAGTAAGTAACCTGTCGGTAACCCATCCCAATTAGCCAAAGGAGCACAAAGCGCTCGTCAATAAAAATATGATGTTAATGTTGTTATTTAACATCCACATTGTGCTACAGTGGCTAATTGGGACGGGTTATTTACAGGCAGCCACTCTTTTATAGCCTGGGTGGGACTAAGGATTATATTGAATGAGTTGTTCACTAAATAAATTCCTATTGTCCAGGCGGGAATCGAACTCGTCACTCTTAGGTTTACCATATGGCATTAAGACCAAAGCCTTATCTCATATGGCTCACCTGATCCTCTAAATAAATAACATATCATACCAAACATTTCTTGTTACCTTAGTAACACACATGAGTTATGGAAATTGTTATTGAATACTTCATTTTCTTAGAAATTATACATTTTGTTTTTTAAGGAACGACATATGCTCAACATTATTGCATGGATTAATAGGATTCACTTCCATTGCAGACATATATGTATTAGCGGACAGAGCTGTATAACAGATATTATCTGACATACAATATTTAACAATACAAAACATAAGGCATCAGTTTTTAAAAAACACAAAACTAGATAACTAAGCAGTCAAGAAGTTAATATAAACAACATAATTTAAGTTTTCTATCTGTTCGGTTTTTAATATTTTTTTAAGCTTGAAGATGGCAACTCATTGAAGTCCATCCAAAAAGAAATTTACTATAAATTTATATTATAACATTAAGAGGCATAGACCATTTCTACAAAAATAAATAAGATCGGAGCATAATTCAAAATAATAGTGCAATATGCTTCAAAATATAAACTAACATGAAAAAATATACATACTTAGCGATTCTTAGGATAAGATTCTAAAATAAGATAAAGAATAAATTACAAAAAGGGTAAACATTTTTTGTTGCCTTACAGAAATTGGCCAGAGTCCTTCGGTACTCCCAATCACGAGAATCATCTTTTCAGCACGTTTTCTCCATGAAGATTAACATATTCAGAAAGTGTCTATTTGGCGATAAAGCAAAGAGACAATGTATTTATTAGTACTTATACTTAGAGTTTTTCGACCTCTTCCAAAATCATTAAATATTTACACACACACACATATTTGTGTATTATATATATATATATATATATATATATATATATATAATATATATAACGGAATACTGGCTATAACGGTACAGGTTTAATAATAATGGTTTTAAATAAATGGCATTATACATGTCTCTTTATTTATAAAGGATTAACGTGGAAACTGCAGTATGAGTTATAAAATTAAAAACTCAATGATAAAACTTTTTTTTTTTTTATATTGTGATTCTTATAATCTATCTTGAAGTGTCACCCTATTAATCATTATAGTAAAATGAGTCATGTTTGTACTTAGTAATCTGCAGATAATTAATAAACATGCAAATAATAAACTTAAACAATCTTATTTTCAACTGTACATTGATATTGAAAATCAGAAATATGGATACTCGATAACATTACAGTTCAATTTGTTAGCCCGCGTATTCCTTTAAGCCCTTTGATATAAGTATAAAGGGTATCCTAAAAGGAGCTCAAGAATAGTAATGCGTGGGTTGTGCCCCTACGGAATGTACAGTGCCTTACCACTCCTGTCTGAAATATTCACTTGCCTTACAAAACCTACACTGTCGGCTGTAATGTGCATTGCAACTTTTTAAATAATGAATGTTCTAATGTTCTTTTTTAAAACAGTATCCATGTATTGAATTCAAACAATATCAATACTTCTCCCACCATAAAACAGTTAATTTCCCGTTAGCATTGATCATGAAGTAATTTCTGAGACAAACCCGTACCCATTACTTTGATACATTTCTGTGCGTGATTCTATATAATTTAAACCATTTTTTCATCCGCCCAACGACTTCTCCATAGCTAATGGTATTATAATTACTTCACAAACCTGTCCCCATCCATCTTCCGTCTAAACCAGCAGATTTTTGAACTCGATTTTATCACCCACTCAATTCCTAAGTTGATAAACAAATTTAGTTTAAACACATAATCATAAATTCTTTTTGGCAGATTTCCACTAAGGGATATCAGTTATTGAGGTGGTACATGACGCGATATTGGAAAAATCTCCCAAATGTCTATCGATCCTACCTATGGTATGGTAAATGATGTCCGTTCCAAAGTATTTATACTGCTCAAAAATGAATAGGGATATTGGCTGTTTTGTGGTATTTATGGGGCCTAGCATTTTCGTTTTTTTTTTTTTATTATAAATATCATTCATTTTTAGTAGAAATTATTGTCTTCCTCCCCCCCCCATAAAAAGGTAATTTAATTAAGGTCGATTTAATTAAAATTAATAGGATAAGAAAAAATAACCAATATCCCTATTCATTTTAAGCAGTATATATATACTTCTGTTACAGCTCTAGAGGTCGCAATTTTTGTCGTATTATTACCAAACTTCTTGTATTACGGTAGAAATTCGAAAATTTGAATTATCTCCGTTATTATAAGTTGGAACGAAAAATTGTACATAACCAATCTTATTGATAATTAAATTACCTATAAATGGTGTCATATGTATATTTTCTCTAGCATGAATATAAACGGATTATTAGGATTTTTCAGTTTTCAGCGTTCAGTAAACGGGTGCTCCTACTCACGTCATATTAACAATAAGATGATATGCCATGAACGACATTATCCTTAGCCTAAATACCAAATAGTGTTTAAAACGGGCCGTTATTATGTGAGGGACATGCGAATTCGTTGTGGTGACTTCATCAATTAAAGTTTTATATTCTTGTTTCGAAAACGATTATTTGACCAATATCATACTCGATATTTAACCGTTTCATGCAACTCTGAAGCTCATGGTCGTTAATAGTTTAAATCGAGCTAAGAAAGAGGGGGGCATAGGGGGGAGGGGATTTGAAAAATCAAAATACCTCCGCTATAATGAGTTGGATCATAAAATATTATAGAACCAATCTTGTTTAACTATTGATGATCTACAATGTTCGTTCTATGCATTTCTTATTAAGCGAGTTATTCATACTTTCTTGTTTTCAGCCTTCAGAAACCCCTACCCCTACACACTGGATTTTAGCAGATTTCCCTTAAGGGAAATCAGCAATTGAGGTCGTACTCATGATGCGAGTTTCGAAAAATTTCTTCAAATGTCCATCGATCCTACCCAGGAGATGAAGAAAATGAGGTCCGTTCAAAATTATATATATATATATATATATATATATATATATATATATATATATATATATATATATATATATATACATTTGTCTGTTAACGCTCTAGCGGTCGCAATTTTTGTTTGATCTTTACCAAACTCGGAATTTAATCGTTTTATGTAAAAAGAAAGATCAAGTTCGTTAATGGCTGAAATCCGAACATTGGGAGGAGGGGGGGGGTTAAAGGGGGGATTTTTGAAAATTCAAAATATCTCCGTTATTATGCGTCGGATCGAAAAATTGTATTGAATAAATCTTATTGCAAATTAAATTTACTATAAATATTGTTCTATACATTTATTCTTTATCTTGAATATTAACCGAGATATTTGCATTTGTATTCTGCGTGTGGTCACCAGTAGGCTATGTTCGGACTTTCCGCCGAGAGCTCTGGCGGCCGTTTCCATAACTATTCGTCCCTCGTGAATAGGTTTAGAGGTTAGGTTAACTGTTTTTTGTCTGTTAGAAACTAGTGGGTTATTACGCCCTAAATAATGTTTTAGGTTTAGAGGTTTCTTACTACTGCAGTTGTTATTAGGCAGATTTCTCTATTGTAAAACTTCACATGGGAAATCTGCTTAGTTTACGCAGTCCCTGCGTGACGGACTTTTTATTTATAAATAGAAATTATATGGCGAGAAGAGAAGGGTAGTGTGTCATAGGAACCCAGTGGAAATTTGCTTAGTTTACGCAGCCCTTTCATGTCGGACCTTCTACTCATCGTTTTTTTTTTTTTATATATAGAAATATTGAATATACAGTGCGATGAAATCATCAATAGTATGACATCCCAGCACGTGGGAAACCTGCTTAGTTTACGCAGCTCCTGCGTGACGGACTTTTACAATTCAAAGTTACTTCGCTGGAAACATTCATCAAACTATTAATAACCCATTCTGACTAGTTTTGGGATGACGTCAGTACAGTTGCATGTACTTACGCACATACCTTGCATAACTGACATACAGCTAGTCCTGAAATGGTGAAATTGTGTAATAATGAAACAGGCTAAGGAAGAGTTTAAGGAGAGCGAACATAAAAGGAATTCAAAATTTCCCTGGCTAGAAAAGGGTGATAACCTATAGCTAGCCCGTCTCGATTAGCCATTGTAGCATAAAGTGGATGTAAATAATAATAAACAAGACTTTTTTAAAATATCCACCTCATAAATGCTCAGGTAAAGTTGCTACTTACTCATTAAAAGGTAGTTTTTCCTGGAAGCCCCTAACCTAGCTTGTTGCCTCACCGATTTGATAGAATATCACGGATGTTATAGATTGCCGTTGACTAAGATTAATATGTATATTTTGAGAAGAGAAAATTTGCTAATATATGAACGTTATTTGGATGTGGGGAGGAGATGAAGGGAGAAATTTCAGGGGTTGTTCATATAGATTTTAGGGGTTATGAGAGAGAAGTAAGACAAGAGGATGATGCATAGGAAGCGATTACGAGGTAGGGATAGTATGATGGATGCGGTCATCAGTCGACCCTCGGCCGAAAACACCCACCTATTGCTCCTTGGCCGTGGGGCCTTCTTTCATTCCAGCCATGGCTATGGCACAGAATAATAGGTATGTCATCTACATACATCTAGTACAACTTTCTCTTCCTTCTCTCTCGAACATACATAGCGAACACTCATCATTTAAAGAAGTCCGTCACGCAGGGGCTGCGTAAACTCAGCAGATTTACCGTCTGAAGCCTTACAATAGATAAATCTACATACGAGTGAATATATATATATATATATATATATATATATTAATATACCGTGAATATTAAGAGAGTAAATACAGACGGTAAAAAGAAATCATTCCCCTCCCGGCTCGGGAGCGTCTGAAATGTAAACAAACATGTCTGCCAACCTCTCACCTCAAAGAATATATCTAGTACTGTAATTTCAAATGAATCAGAATAATGTTTATCTCAATCGACCGAATTTTAATAGTCGAAGAACTTAAGACGGGTTGAGAGGTGTCACCAGAAAATATTTGCATGTATCTCCTATAATATATGTCTCTTTAAAACAATAGTTGGTATTTAAGATTCAAATGATGCGGCTTATTATATAACAGAGTTTTGTTTATGTAACATGCGTGGAAGTGGGGGTTTGCTGAAGGCTGAAAACCCGTAAAATCAAATATCTCGGTTAATATTCAAGACAGAGAATAAAAGTATGTATAATATTCATAGTACATTTAATTTTCAATAAGATTGATACTTTAAAGTTCGTCAATCCGACGTATAATAACGGAGATATTTCGAATTTTCGATCTCTCTCTAGACCCACCCCCCTTCCCCCAATGGTCCGATTTCAGACATTAACGCACTTGATCTTTCTTTTTACATAAAACGATAAAATCTCAAGTTTGGTAACTATCAAACAAAAATTGCGACCGCTAGAGCGTAAACAGACATATATATATATATATATATATATATATATATATATATATATATAAAATTTTGAATGTACCTCATTTTCGTCATCTTCGGGTAAGGATCGATGGACATTTGAAAATTGTTGATTTCCCTTGAGCGCAATCGAGATCTGTCGGCTTTGATATGAACATGCGTTTTTTTTTTTTCTGTTAAGAGCATTTCCCTCCCGATTATTCATTGATAACACTCCAGAAGAATGTGAGCAGAGTTTGCTGAAATCTAGAAAATTGTTTTACACGGTCATAGCAAGCTTGTTAGATCTTAGCCAATCAGATAATACTTTAATAACAACAGGGCCACTTTGTTTCAGTTATTCTGGGTAAGTATCAATTATAATTATACTAATATCATAAGCATAAAGAGTATATTTTCTGGGTTTAAAATTAACCAGGGAAGGGAGGTCGTTTATGACTATCAAATAGTAATTAAATAAGTAAATAAGGAAGAGACATGTGAGTCAATTTATTCATATGCCCTAGGCTACATCATTTAATACAAATTGTATTTAAGTGAAAAAGTTTATATAATTATATATAATAAATGCATGAAATAATTATATGCAAATAAATAAATAAATTATAAAAATTAATGAAGGTAAATTTTCTGAAAAAAAAGACAAATTCTTTGTTTTTAACTAAGGTTTTAGAGCAAAAAGCTACTAGGTTATCATCATAATATTTATAACTCTCGTTTTTGTAAGTACCTGTATTTTGTGAGCAAAGTGATAATATTTTTATATACTCATTTATATCGTTATTTATAATTTCACCTACATCTTAATCTTGATTTATTTACCATCTGACAATTCTTACATCTGTCCTTATTTAATCTCATGCTATTAACAATGGTAGGAAATTTTGATTTTCTATTTAAATGTGCATTTTTCTTCTTCTTTCACTACTGTTTTTTTTTAATTTAAATATTTATTTTCCTTCTTTTTTCACAATTTTTTTTTAAAAACATCATCCTTAATAATTTTATTAGATAGAGGAAAAACAGGAGAGGGTAATTATGTAAGAGTTAAATGAACTTAGTATGAAAAGAAGACGTTATTTTGTTAGTTTTGTTTTTCTGTCAAAGACGAATCATTTATTTTATAATCTTACTTTTATATTTTTATTTTTTCGTATTTCCCCAACTTTACATTTACATGAACAAACAACTGAATTAATTAGCCAATAGAGTATAATACCGGAAAACATTTTTTTAAAGTATTTTTACTTTCATAAATGATGTTTTTCACTAATATTCAGAGTACTAAATCCAAATCCAGTTATTTGACAAATGTAATAAACGTCTTTTACATTAATTAGTTTTTTTTTATTTATTTAAATGACCATTATAATGGTTTTATGGTTTGCCAATGGTGGCCGAAGATAGTAGTGAGAGTAGACAGCGATAGGAGTGTCCCTAAACAACGACCAAGGTTTCATTTTTAAGAGGATTATGTCGGCTTTCCTTTTCGAGGAAAACTTGGCCCATTCCCTTTCCTAAGAGGATTAGCTCCTGCCTGTCCTAACCGCAAAACTCGATTCTACACGATTCCAATAACATTCCCGCTTTCATGTCCTTCCCTTACAAATCACATAAAGAATTTATCGCATTATGCTAAATAAATACGATCAACGTCCCGGAGTACCAGTCAGCATGGAATAACATTTAAATATGGATACACAGATCGCTACTGTAGTGCGACATAAATTATTTTTTTATGTAAACTATATAAGGCATGGATTAATCTAACATTGCCAGATGTGCAGTATAACAGGAGCAAATTTATTCGTTGATATTCGGGCTGGTAAAAGAGAATTATAACGCAGGTAGAGGACCAATAGACACACTTCCACAGTAACATCGTTTTATTGAAGTGACAAAACGCCTTCGACGCAGTCCATCGTCGTCCGTGTCCTCTGACATACCAAAAATCATCTTTCCCAAAACTGAATGACTACACATTAAAACATTTCACACAGTCAACCAATAAATAAATAAAACCTAAAGTCAGAACAATAAAAGTCGGTCACGCAGGGGCTCCGTAAACTAAGCCGATTTCCCAGTGTGAAGTTACACAATAGAGAAATCTCCATACGAGTGCCGATCAGTTACGGAAACATCCGAACTAGCTTTTGGCGGGAATCTCACTCGTGTGTTATCCGCCCATATTTAATAAAAAATGCAAATATCTCGGTTAATATTCAAGATAGAGAATAAATATATAGAACAATATTTATAGTACATTTAATTTGCAATAAGATTGGTTCCATACAATGTTTTGATCCAACGTATCGTAACGGAGATATTTCGAATTTTCTAAAAAAAAAAAAAAACCCTCCCATTGGTCCGATTTCAGCCATTAACGAACTTGATCTGTGTTTTTGCATAAAACGTTTAAATATCGAGTTTGGTAACGACAAACAAAAATTACGACCGCTAGAGCGTTAACAGACAAATATATATATATATATATATATATATATATATATATATATATATATATATATAATTTTGAACGGACCTCATTTTCGTCATCTCCTGGGTAGGATCGATGGACATTTGAAGACATTTTTCGAAAATCGACCTCAATAGTTTAAGGGAAATCTGCTAAAAAACACAACCTGAGCTATACTTAATAACACAATGCAAGTAAATTCATAAATGTACAAGAGCAAATTTAATTTCTGACATGGTAGAATCTTTTTAGAAGCAGACTGTGCTGGTGAATGATTTGAGGGCTGTTTTACGGTATACATAATGCAGTTATACGATAAGTTCAGACCAATAGCTATAAATGATCTCTTACTAAGACTGATATTATGTAAGTTGCGTAGCCAATAAATACCCTACCCTACTTCTCATTGTTTCATCTTTCGCTAATAAAATTGAAAGTCCGTCACGCAAGAGCTGCGTAAACTAAGCATATTTCCCACATAAAGTTACAAAATAGAGAAATCTCCATACGAGTGCCGAACAGTTACGGAAACGGTCGAACTAGCTTTCGCCGGACACGAATATAAGCGACCATAGCTCGTCCGTTACACTTAATAAAAAAGCAAATATCTCGGTTAATATTCAAGATAGAGAATAAATGTATATAACAATATTTATAGAAAAGTAAATTTGCAATAACATTGCTTCAATACAACTTTTCGATCCAATGTATAGTAACGGAGATATTTTGTATTTTCAAATTTCCCACCCTCTAACCCCCCCTTCCACTGGTTCAATTTCAGCCGTTAAAGAACTTCATCTTCCTTTTTACATAAAACGATTAAATACCGAGTTTAGTGACGATTAACAGACAAATATATATATATATATATATATATATATATATATATATATATATATATATATAGTTTTGAACGGACCACATTTTCGTCATCTCCTGGGTAGGGTCGATGGACATTTGAAGAAATGTTTTGAAAATTGTGTCATGAGTACGACCTCAATAGCTGATTTCCCTTAAGGGAAATATGCTAATAAATGTTTTTATTTTTATACATTTTTAATTGTTTGTCTTATTATTTATACTATTCTAAAGAGAAAAAAAAAAATTATTCCATCTTCTTTCCCTAAATTAGTTTTAAAACAGACATGAACTAGCCATAATTCTTTATTGCTACCAAATATGCACTATCTTTTGATTGAATAGCATTTTTAAGAATGCATATTGGTGAGCAATTGTAATGCTATGAAATAATTGTACTTTCAAACTTACCCATTTTCAATGTTTATGTGACAAAGATTTATTATCATTTATTAACATCTACTTTTTGCAACTAAGGTTAATTGGGACGGGTTATCTACAGGTTACCACCCTTTTCTAGCCAGGGTGGCACTAAGGATTTTATTTAATGAATTCCGTCACTAAATAAATTCCTTTGTCGACAAAAATGTTGATAGGTTATTTTATATATTTGGAGCTTCGCAGCTGCGGCGATGTTTCTCAAAACAAAAGCTTTGTAACTAAAAAAAAATCAACAAAAAAAAACAAAGAACAAAACCAAAAAGTCCGCCACGCAGGGGCTGCGTAAACTAAGCAGATTTCCCACGTGAACTTTTACAATAGAGAAATCTGCCTAATAACAACAGTAGTAGGAAGGTAACTCTAGACCTAGTCACGAGGGACGAATAGTTACGGAAACGGCCGCACTAGCTCTCGGCGGATAGTCACGAACATAGCCGACTCCTGCCGGCCAAACACAATACAAATGCAAATATCTCGGTTAGTATTCAAAATAGAGAATAAATGTATAGAACAATATTAGTAGTAAATGTAATTTCCAATAAGATTGATTCTATACAAGTTTTCGATTTGACGCATAATAACGGAGATTCAATTTTCAAAAATCCCCCCTCTAAACCCGTCTCCCCTCCCACTGGTCCGATTTCAGCCATTAACGAACTTGATCTTTCTTTTTAGATAAAATGCTTAAATATGAAGTTTGGTAATGATCAAACAAAAATTGTGACCGCTAGAGCGTTAAGAGACAAATATATATATATATATATATATATATATATATATATATATATATATAATTTTGAACGGACCTCATTTTCGAAATCTCCTGGGTCGGATCGATGGACATTTGAGAAAAATTTTCAAAACTCGCGTCATGAGTACGACCTCAATATCTGATTTCCCTTAAGGGAAATCTGCTAAAAATCAACAAAATTATACAAAAACAGAAAAGGAAAGCAAAAACTGAAGAGAAACACAAAACAGAAAGAAA
Organism: Riptortus pedestris; assembly: GCA_019009955.1. Taxonomy (NCBI): domain Eukaryota; kingdom Metazoa; phylum Arthropoda; class Insecta; order Hemiptera; family Alydidae; genus Riptortus; species Riptortus pedestris. The sequence continues at coordinate 41,006,435 of CM032231.1, forward strand.
ACACAAAAAGAGAAAAGGAACCAAAAGTAGGAATGGACCACAGAACAGTAGGAAAACACAAAAACAGGATAGGAACCAAAAACAGGAATGAAAAAGAAATAAAAATGGAACCCAAAATGAATGAATTTAAAACAAAAAAAGAAATAGTACACCAAAGCTTAATTTTGAGGAAAAGATTTGTATTTGAGATGCACCCACGGCTTGGGCCAGTTCATGGTGCAATTAAAGGTGCTCCTCGTACCTCAGTGTCAGTGATATAATTGGACAGGATCAATTATTTATGGCTTTTATATGCTGAAGCCACTCGAGTTCTGGGGTTGCTTTTCAGAAATAAAACATTGCACAAATTCCTTACTTGGCTTTATTTCGTTAAAGTTCTAATTTCCAGTTCCACCGAATTTAATGAATAATTTCATTAAGAAAAGTAAGATTGATATCCCTTGCTACAGATGTTCACAATCTGCTCAGTATCATCATTTAACTCTAAGATGAACGTGTGTAGCGGTCTCGGCTGGAATACAATACTGCTCCGAAACCTAATACAAGTAATGTTAATTTATTATTATTTGTCTCGCAATTAGCAAGCAATGAAGCCAATTACTTCCTTCTACGTAGCAAATAAAATGCAAGTTTCGGTCATCAGATTTCAACTGAATTATATATTTTGATTCTCCACGGCCCCATTTTGGCGTGACTTCCAAATGTGTGCACGCAGGTATTTGTCAAAACACAAAAACGACAAGTTCAGAATGTTGAAATTTCATGTTTGGGATTATGTATATTTGCTTTGAGAGAGAAAAAGACGTCCAATTCTTCACAAATTTTTATTTCAGCGCTAAGCGCTTTCGAAGACTATTGTCTCCATCGTCAGAGCAACTTGCATGCGTTCATTGGAAAAGACAGCAAGTGACTGGCTGGCGCGCGGGAGATAAACACTGCTGTGGATATGTATGTTTGCGTCTAGTTGTGCGTATCCACTTTTGAATACAATCGATTAAGGGCCAGGGAGGTTTAGGTGAAAATAAAAATATTCTGTTTTCTTCATACCTATATAAAAATACAAAGAAAAGGTATAAAACCATTATTTGTTTACCATGAAAAGATTGAATATGTTTTTGGACATTTTTCAATCTGATACATTTGAATGGAGATAGTATATCACTTGATTGATCTGAAATATTTTATACGCAGACAAAATTGGATTGATTCTCAGAATCGTGCGTGTGATCCATAAATCGTGTCAGCATTGATTTTAATGAATGTGTCAGATCCTTTTTTTCCGCTTTGAGAGAATTCCTATAAGTAAAAGACTGGCAAGCGAATTGATTTTACTGACAGTGTTGCCAGTGAGCGAAGAGAAGCACTTGCCATCCATACTCTATATAAAATCCATAAGGGGGAGGGGGGTAGCGAAAATAACTGGATGAGAGCGTCAGCAGATGGGGCCTAACCAAACTTTGAAGGGAGGGGGGGGGGGACAACTCCCTGTCTCTACTGTTAGCTCTCATAATAAAAATACCTTCAAACGACTACATTATAGACCTCCCTCAATTTTTGTAATAAAATACATGGGGGCAAAAACCGAGGCCATTTAATAAATCCCTCATAAAAATAATAATAAAAAAACGTAAGTATGCATTAATATATTGCACATTCGTTCCCTATGTGATTATGAAATTATGTTTAACAATGACTTAGAATTTTTTTTTTTTTTCAAATAGATAATCAAAAGTGAACACTTGTTTGCAACAAGGGCTCTTGAATTTCCATATTCAATAATAAAATATGAACTCTTGAAGTTTTAAGAAATCTTAAAGTAGTTTGTAGCACATTTTCCTTGAGGAAAATGAGCTATTCATGTTAGTACTCATAAGAAAAGGGAAAAAATAACTCATTTTCCGGAGATCGGAAGTTTAGGAGAAGGAAAATTGAAAATGTTTCTATTATTATGAGTCGAAACAAAAATAGTTAAAAACCCTTCTATCCCATTAAAAATGTAATTTTCTAGAATTTTTAATCTACATATATTTTTTTTCTTAAACTTAAAGCTGAACTCTTTTTCTAAAGGGAAATTCAGTTAAGCAAATAAAGTGTCTATCTATCTTCTAACGCCATATCACACCTCCAAATATGGTTTTCATTGATATTGAAATCAGCTCTTGAGGTTGTACTCATGATGTATTTTTCGTCCTTAAACTTTCATTGACCCTACCCAGGAGATGACGAAAATGAGGTAATTTCAAAATAATAAATAAATACTCTGAATTTACAGTATTAAAATGTAAGAAATATACAGGTTTTCCGAAATTTGCAGGTGTCTGTTATTTATTTTTTTAATATATTTTCATGAAAACATCCGACCAGCTTCATCAGAATAGATTCGACAGTTAGGTATAAAGAACTAGAGAGAAACTTTTTAAAAAGTATTTATCTTTTTAAATTACAAATAATAAATAAAATGGCAGTATAATAGTCTAGATCTACTTGTGGAATGAGAAGTTGTAAGAGATAATTAGACATTTTAAAGGATATTTCTGCAGATGGACAGCACAGGAGGTGTTCTGAGGACATAACTTACGACATTTTGAGATAGGCAAAAATGAAAATATTCTGATTAACTGCCTATCCAATGTCATTATGGAAGAATTACAGACAAACAACAGCTACTTCGACAAGTGAGTAGGTCCATAATCACCTTGGGACGCTGTGTCGTGGAAAGGACTGAAGCTTAATCATGAAGCATGGCAACTGAACAACTATTTAAAATTAAGTAAGCAATCCCTTACCTCCAAATCAGATGCACCGGGACAAGGTAATGATGTAGCGCCAAAATACCCCCGAACGGGATTCAACCTCTCTACTTATTACGAATCTTATCCCAAAGGACACTTATTAAAACCAGTCTACGATCCCCTGCAATTTCTAATTTATTCCTAAGCGAATTTCTTTCTGTCGGCCAAGCTCCTCTTTTAATTACATCTTACTTCAAGGAACTTTTTTTCTCTCTTTAATTACTTTCTTTGCGCGTAGCGTCAAGACAGTCAACGAAGCAGTAGCAAATCTGTATAAATACGCAATGCTCAAGAGTGTTTTTAGATTTAGGCGACCACTCTTAAGATCAAGAGATTTACAGTATCACCTTAGACAATTAAGTAGAATCCGCAATTTGTAAGACTTCTTGGCATGGAGACGGGGAAACCGAAGAAAAACAGGGTGTTTATGCGGGTAGCAGAGCAAAGATATCGCCCTCCTTTCTGGAACACTAAATCTCACAGACTTACATCTTTAGTCAGTTCTATTAATCTGCCTTACAATTTAAGACAATGATTCCCTTTGTATTTTACTGATTTTTAAGACTTTATAGAATTATAGGCTTGTAAATAATTATTAATTAAATCATATTGTATTTTAACCTGCCGAGAGTCGAATCCGTCTCTCTCTCTCTCTCTCTCTCTCTCTCTCTCTCTCTCTCTCTCTCTCTCTCTCTCTCTCTCTCTCTCTCTCTCTCTCTCTCTCTCTCTCTCTCTCTCTCTCTCTCTCTCTCTCTCTCTCCGCCGATGAGGACTCCACTTCCTTCCCATCTAACATCAGAAGTCAATTGTAGGAATGTGGTTGTATGCATTTCAATTAACTTTAAAAAGGCTTTTGAAACGGTTAACCACCAGTTAGATGAAGATTGGTGCTATGAACATGGGTAAGCAAGTAATTAGATGGATAAAATCAATTATAGAAAATCTCTCTCTCTCTCACACACACACACACACACACACACACACAATGTAATTATTAATTAATCCCTTCGTTTAAACACGAATAATTACTTTTCAGGAATACTTTTGAAAAGCACCCCTATTAAATAGCTTTATCATATTTTAGATATGTGTTTTAAAAAGGGCAGCCCCTACTAGTAATATTTATTTTCTACCGACTTTCAAGAAGAATACCCTAATCTTCAGTGCTCTGTATGGCACAATATAAATTTTCTATATATATTGTTTGATCGGTACCAAACTTGATATTTATACGCTTCTTGCAATCATAGAGGTTATATTTGCTGACGGCTGAAATCGAACTATAGGGATGGAAAAGTTCAGAGGGAAGGAAAATCTAGAATTAGTTAAGATCTCTGAACTTCATGATCGTGAATACTTGCAAATTGCTTTGACAACAATAATGTCACATTTCCCCAAAAAAGCTCCAGTACCTTATGCGTTTTATAACATATATTTCAAAAATATGAAATATTTAATAAAATATTATTATTGCTATATTTCAAATTTTATGCAAGTAACGCTAATTTTTGACGAGGTTATCTATCTAAGGCTGTCGCCTATTTCTAACCATTCCGGGACTGGGGACTTTATTTAGAATCACCGTCTAAGTATCTATTTAGACAGCGATTCTCAATGACACTGGTAGAATCATGTCTAATAATATCTGTTCTCTAAATATAAATAATAAACATACTTTTAGTACTATAGATAGTATAGATTATAAATAAAATGAAGAAGTAGGGTTTTTGAATATACTTTACTAAATTATTCATAGTACAAGAGTTAATTATTTTGATAAATACATTTCCAAAGTAACGTAAAACGTTTTTATTCTCAATGTGTAGTAAATATGGCAATATCGTATTTATAAATGAAGTTCTCCAAAAAAATTAAACGTTATGAATAGATATATAAAACATATAGTCTGATATATTATAAAAACTCAATTTAGCACTTCAAAGCGGCTTGCTTCGAAATTTCAATAAAAAGGTTGAATTGTTTGAATAATCTTTACGGGCTTCGTCGGGTCAGAGTTTATTAAAAAAAAACTTCCAAATTGACACATTCAACTCCTTTACCAATTCGACAGTTACTATAACTCTCTCTCATTCGGCGTCTATTAATTTAGCTAGTATTGTGAGAATGAGCTCGATTTATTTAAAGCTGGCCCAAGATGTCTTTCTTTCTTTTTTAATTGTCACACTACTAATGTCAGTTTGTATTTACGAGTGCGTGTGCGTGAGCTTGTATATGTGATTTCAAACATACATGTTTGTTTTAGCAAAACTCAATCACATACACACACACTCCAATATTCACTAAAAATAACTTAGTCAAATATGCAATCAGTCCAAACCAAGGCTGAGGTCCCTAAGAAGTCTTGCCGGGCGATCTTGAGCCTCCTCGCGGATCTGTAATTAAATTTACGGCGAGGAACAAGCCTTACACTGAATGCGCCATAAAAGGGAGCCGTAATCCGAGAAATTTACGATGGAGGAAGCAGGTAGGCATCTCTAAGCGTTGAAATTTCCAAGATATCTCCCTAACATAACGTCCGAACCCGCTTTAGCTTGGCTTGGCTAAGTTTGAAAGCCTTGTAGCCCTAGAGAATTCTCCAAGGGCAGTGTAGGCCCTTTTGAATTTACTTCCTCTTAACTTAATCACTCACTGCTCCAAGTACAAAAGGGTCTACCGATGGTTGTCATTTTTTGACGACATTGTCTCTCCAGGGACAGAATGACTTTTTAATCCCATTTCTGAAATTAAATGCCAGAAACCCACTGTCTTAGAGACTGAATTCAATATAAATTTTCGCGGAAGAAACAAAGCATTTGGTTCATTTCTTTATCAATAGGCAAAAACATTTCCATTTAAGAACAATATGAAATAGAATATAATTTTCTACAGCAGTCTTTCATAAAGCCTTACACAACAATTAAATGTTTATCCAGAGCAATCATCGTGGGCGGAGAAAAGAACCATTTTATGGTCAATAATTCGTTTCAAACAATGTTCTCGTCCAAAACTCAATTCCCTTTATTTAATAAACAAGCTTTTTAGAAATTCTAACTAAAGCGAAATTCTATTTAAAACAATTGCAAAGTCTTGTCCCACCAAGAAAATATATTTGCTACAAACCTGCGAGTTACGTGAATAAAGGCCTTTAAAAAGTGGGTTATTAAAATGTTAAAAATAAAGTGTTCATTTTCCACAATGATAACAATGGGATGAAATTGTATAAAATAATTATTAAACTATAGACTTAGACTTTATCATAACATTTTCTACTTTAAGATGCAGAGATATTCACCGAATCATTTTTTAACTAAAGAAAAGAAAATATTTTACCTAATGAAATTCATGAACTTTTAATTATTTGTCAATTAAATATAACTATATATATATACATATCTTCTCTCGTGCAGGTAGCAATATGACACTCACGGCAAAATAATAAAAAGTCCGGTAACACAACACCACCGTGAATATTAAGTGAATTAATACAAACGGTAATAAGAAAATTCCCGACGGAAAGCATCTGAAATGTAAACAACTATTTACTATATCTAGTAATTTATAATGAATCCGAATAATTTTTATCTCAATCAATCAAATTTAACTAGTACAAAACCTTAAGAAGAGGGGGCGGGGGCACCAGAACATATTTGTATGTATCTCATATAATAAATGCCTCTTGAAAACAATATTTCTTATTTACATATATTATACATTTACAACATTTACACGAAATTAGAGAAAGCAATGAAAAAATCCCCTGTAAAATAACAGTTAGTAGGTGGAAGAAGTGATTAGTAAATTGAGAATAAAATTAATGACCCACTTACTTTGAACGGTTTGCTACTTGTGAACGGAGTCGAATGCAATAAACTAAAGCTGAATAACAAAATCATTATCATCAAATGAAATTAACCTCTCCAATAAAAAAAAAAATGTATAAGAGCCTATAACAGATCAGTCACATTTAATGACTCATGTCCAAAGGTTACGAGTTTCCTGCATGACGATAAAAGCATGGAAAATCCTACGCTCTTTGGTAAAAAAATTCCCATCCCACAATAATTATCAATTGAATCAGCTCCACAATATCACATTTCCTGAAGTACAAATAACTATATTGCTAATGTATTACAAATGCATAGATTAGACGTACACTATATAATATTCTACGATCCTTCGAAATGAGTATTAAATGGAAATGAGGTCCTACTGTTACCCTACAATAATTTATGATCATCATGATATGCTTACAACTAACTCAGTCATAAATCAATTTAGAAATATACATATATATACATACAATTCGAAGAAATTAATTCAATCATACTCAGTACATATTCAATTAGGAGATATTATTAGGGAAATTGTATTAAACTATTAAGATAAATTTGTAAAATATGTTTCAAATAGCTCCGCCATAAATACAAATTTTATTTACCTTTAATGAGTAATATAATATATTTTATTCCTGTGAATTTTTTTCAAAATTTAATATAATAATTGATTATTTATTTTAAAAATTACTATTATTTTAATATTTTATACCGAGAGTGAGACGTTTTAGAAATCGTCGTCAGTAAAAGAATTTATATTGCCAATGTGGGAATTGAACCCACTACTCAATATTATCAAAATTGAATTTATTGTTTACAACTAATTTAATAGCTAGAAACGTAATTGGGATATTAATTAAGTAAGTTATACTATTTTTATTAATTTATTAACTTCCATTTTGTGCCACTAAGGCTAATGTGGACGTGTTATCCTATAGGTTACCACCCTTTTCTAGCCAGGGTGGGACTAAGGATTTCAGATAATGAGTTCGTTACTAAATACATTCACAACTCTACCAAGGAAGATGAATACCAACAACTTTGCTTTTCTATATGATAATTCGTGTGGTCATTAAAAATATTTATGATTAAGTAGATTGCCAATAAGAGATATGGTCCTTATAATTAAACATCGTGAACCAAAATACTGTACTTTTATTTTTATAACCTAGGGCTCATTTACTGATTTCACTTCAGCTGAACAATTGAATTTTTAATTTATTATCTACTGTGTAAGGTCTTAAAGCTTTATTAAAGCTACAACGTGTTCCACCGTTTAAGTGTTTTAATTAAATTATATTATATCTCTTTCTATCTACTGCGGGACTAGGTCTTCTATAATCAAAACATTAACCAAAGATGGTCAAAGAGCAAATTTCTTCAAGTGTCCATTGCCCCAAACAAGGAGATGACATCATTTATTTGTATTTTGGTTTATTTTGACCTTTCGTCATATAATACGTAAAGTGAAATATCGGCATTTCAACATGAACCCTTTTATCTCTAAAATACATTTAATACTTTAGAAATGTTCCAGAAATTTTACATTGGGCTTTTTAACACTCTGTGTTTCCCTGTGTGAAAATTGTTTCTGAACCTTGTCCATTTATTATCAAACACACACGAATAAAAAAATCTAACTTGAATAATATATAGCGCTTTTTCTGCTATGCCAAAATTGAGGATATTTCGTTGTATGAAATTATTACCCTAAGTATAAAGTCGTTTTTTAATAGATACTTGATTCTGTTGAAAACAAGTAGTTTGTTTCATTTCAAGCATTATTATACATTAGTGTTAGTCTGTTCAATATTCAGCTTGGATTTGACACCGGTTTTAGATTTTACTTTCGAACGCTTGGAAAAACAATTTCATAAATTCAAGCCACCGATTATTTTTAAAGCTAAGCCAATGAATAACTTTCATTATAAATAATCATTTGAACCTCTTTTTTAGTTTAATTTAACAATCAGAATATAAAGTTGATTAAATTTGTATCACCTGCCTCCAAAGTTATATTTACAATGTGTGTTGTGTGCCATCTTCTGATTATCTGTTAGCAGAAGGTTCTGCTATCTTTCCAAATTTGCAGAGCAGAAAATTAACATAGCCGGACGCTGGAATGGAGTGAGTCATTATTAAGAAACAGTAAACTCCAGTTAATTATACAATCCGACCTCTTTTCTTTTTCCCCAATTTTAATTACGTTCTTCTGCAGAGAATCTGTTTAGTCACCCCACTTCTGGGCCCCACCGTATTTTCTGTTTACCCACGTTACGAAATAAATTAAATTCTTTTTTTCCGTTGTTAAAACACTTTAAGTACTGAGATTTTTATTCACTTTAACTATAACATTACACTACTAATTTTATTACTGATAAAGCAGCTGAATTAAAAAACAAAAACCTTTACAAAAACTCGTTTAAAAAAATTAAGGGAATTTTAAATACTAGGACAAAGATAAATATTAAATTTTTACTTTTATTTCTATCTCAAATGGTTCTTTTTTTAAACTGTTTCTTTATGCTTTTAGAAATCTAATATCATTTTATATTGGATTCAGTCCAGAAACTGATTGGAAATTCGAGTAAGGACGAAAATTGGTTCGTGCGTTTTACAATTCAAAACATAGAAGAGATAGAGAGAGAGTTATAGATAGATATGGATAGATATTTTGATAGATTCAGTCTTAATTTTCTTTATTCCTAGCCAATTATTTATATTGACATGGAATAAGGAAAATTTAAGAAGGCCAATGCAGATGTGTAGATAACATATTATGTTTTGATTTTTATAGTTTCCTGAAAAGGTCAAAACATAACAGATAAAGCATTTAGTTGGATATCTTCTGATTACATTATCAGCCATAACGTGTTACTTATTTCCTACATTCTGAAACTTATTTTCCTTTCCTTAAAGGGTGTTAATATTTATGAATTCTTGAGAAATTTCATCTATTTTTAAATAATTAAGCATGTCATATTGTGACCTAGGTCTTTCAGCAGTATTTTTACCCGCTTTATTAACTTCTAAAACTAAGAAAATTTCAGGAATTTCATTTTGATGATAAACAATAATTGGTCTATACCATTTTTTATATCTCTGATAGGTTCAAAGAAATTTTCAATTTTTTTTTCTGCCTTCCTCTCAACTCTCTCTCTCTCTCTCTCTCTCTCTCTCTCTCTCTCTCTCTCTCTCTCTCTCTCTCTCTCTTTCTCTCTCTCGCTCTCTCTCTCCCTCCCTCCACTCCTATTAAAGCTCACTCTCTCTTGCCTCCAATCTATTTTGAACAAAATGGGAGGTACACAACTAGGCGGTGTCATACATGAAATTTTATTAATCTAAGCTAAGACGTCCTTGAGTTCAGCAACACACGTTTGAACAGACGCCATGCCGAAACTATATCTTTTAAGGCAATGTCAAAACGGTTAATCTTGTTGAAATTAGAAAATCATCGTGATATCAATATTCCCTAAGTCCTTCATCAATTATGTTCAGTTTTCCATCTTGTGATAGACTTGTTTAATAAAACAAGAACTTCCGAATTTTGAAAGATCATAAATTAGTCTAAGCCTCTAGAATTCTTTAAGCCCACCGTACTGTAATAACGCCATTTTCGTAAACTATTAATGTATTCGCAATATTTGTAAACAGGAATATTTAATTAATTTCCCAGGTGTAGACTGCCTAGTGCAGACTCAGCGCTGAAATAAGTGATTTCTCAGCCTGAATAGATCTAATTCCAGGAGCAATGTGGACTGCACCCACTCTCGTTAAGCAACTCGCTAAAATTAATTAGCTCAGGTTCATAGCGAGAACTCGAGCTCCTCAGATCTGTTGGTGAGTTTTCTATTTCGGTTGTAAATTGCTCTCGTATTTAATTTAACTCGACGTGTAGAGAGCAACGGTAATGGAACTCGCCAAACACACGAAGCCCCGTTTCCATGTTCATTTCCCAGTTGCGGTCGAGTTTTAGTCACAAAGAATTTACTTACTCGACTTTTTTTTCTATTTTTTTTTAATTGATGTCTGCTTAACTTACTTCATATTTTGTATTAACTCGCTGTTAACTTAAACTAACATTGATCGTTTCTTTAACCTCTTCTATTCTCTTATTGGATTCGATTTTGTCTATTGTTCGATTTCTGTTTTTTGGTTCATTTCTGTGTTCATTTTTGATTTCTATTTCTGTTTTTTGTTCCATTTCAGTTATTGGTTTTTCATTATGTTTTTTGTTTTCCATTTTATTTTTGTGTTCCATTTCTCTTTTTAGTTCTCCATATTATTTTTGTGTTCCATTTTGTTTTTGTGTTCCATTCCTGTTTTTAGTTTTCCATTTTGTTTTTGTGTTCCATTTCTGTTTTTGTGTTCCATTTCTCTTTTTAGTTCTCCATTTTATTTTTGTGTTCCATTTTATTTTTGTGTTCCATTTCTGTTTTTAGTTTTCCATTTAGTTTTTATGTTCGATTTCTGTTTTTTGTGTTCAATTTCGTTTTTCAGTTTTCCATTTTGTTTTTGTGTTCCATTTTTGTTTCAGCTCTGTTTTCTGTTCCAATTTTGTTTTTTATTTCTGTTTTATTTTCCATTTTGTTATTTGTGTTCAATATCTGTGTTGTGTTCCATTTCTGTTTTTCGTGTTAAATTTCTGTTTTGTGTTGCATTTCTCTTTTCCGTGTTCAATTTCTGTTATGTAGTTTTTATTTTTGTTTAAATTAATTTTGTTTCGTTTTTAATTTTATACAGCTTTTTTTTTCCTCGAGAACATCGCCACAGTTGCGAAGCTCCAAATAAATAAATATTCTTCTTTTTTAACTACCGGGGAAAAAGCTTAAAATTGAACATCGTAATAAAATTATAAATGTTATATGCATATGTGTGTTTTAATGTGTTCTTAATGAATAATGTTTCATTAAATATAATTTTTTTATTGTATTTTAAAAATAACTTATACCTTTTTTTTTATCATTGCTATATAGCATCTCTAACTGATTTTGGAAGTAATAGAATTTTATTTAAAATAATTGAATTTGAAGGGATTTTATTATATTATCTATTCTGTTCTTGTTATTTATTTATTTTTTTACAGTTGCATTACTTTTCTTTGTATTATTTTACTATTTATCGTATTATGGAAGTATTTTTATTCATGCGTATACATATGTTTGTGTGTATTTATGTATTATTGTTATTATTTATTTTTCAAACTAACCTTATAATTAACAAATATTATACCTCCTTTGCTAAGAGGAAATCCTGTTAAGCGAATAATATATCTATCTTGTAGCTGTCAAGCAAAGATGGGCTAATGCTCAAAAAGTAGCCTCGTCACTGCATTCCGTGTTCCAGGTTTGAAAAGGACCTACGTCAAAAAAAATTCACTTTCCATTAAGTCTGGCTTTAATAAATTTCGTTACATTTTCAGAAAGAAGGTCATATTAAATGCCAAGGCTATTTAGCTCAGTTTGTATTACCACATAGTTAGGAGCTTTTTCTCTACGAAAATATGCTCATTATCCCATTGGATAATTCATTAATTTGAAAGATACTGGTTATTTTTATTGTTGAAATATTTTTATGATTCTTATTCGTTGTTTATTAATATAATATATAATAGGAGTATTATATTGTAAAGGATTATTGTAGGAGTAAAGCGGATTAGGAGGTAAGGCTGAAGCCTCTCTTTAGGATTATCCTTCCAATAAGGGCCTTATTAATTATGCATATATTTCAATGATGCCTATTTCTTATTTTATTAATATGGTAATAAATAAAAACCTAAAAAAGATATAAACAAGATATTCATAAATAATAATCCATATTTACAATTTTTCCCCAATTCCTCTTTTAGAATAAATAAAATAAAACCAGTCAAATAAGGATTTCTTCTAGCGAGTATTTAAAATTATCCTATAAAAACAGGACTCAAATTATAAAAACTGGAGACGTATGTAAATGGTGCCAAAAATATATATACCTACATTTGAATCATTTACTGTTGTATTGCCCCGCTTTTACATCGCAAAGGGTAAAGTTTCTTGGCAAATATATAGTGCCTCAAAGAGAATACCTATCACTGGTAAACATTTTGGATTACAACAGTGAAAATAAAGTTAATGATGTTTTCTGTTTCTTATCAAAAGTTTGAGAAAGTTAACAATATAAAAGAAAGAATTTTATTATTATTATTGGGGGTGCTTATTCAACAATAATCGGAACATTATTTATTATATGCAGTTATACTTATTATTAGAAGAGTTATAGTTATCTTAGAGAAGAGTTAATCTGATATGTTATATGTTAATCTGATATGTCAGAAAACTGACCTTTATTTAGGCATTAAAAAATAATGAATTAATCTACATTTACATTAAATTTTGATCTATTGAATTCAATAATATAATTATTTTGATTAATATTTATATTGTATTACGTGCCAATGTATATGGTGTTCATTTGTAATTTTAGAAATTATTATTATTTTATTTACACATATTTTAAGAAGTTATAATATATTAATAACCATACTAACAGTAATTGGCCAGACTCTTGGCAACATGTTGTAAACATAAGCCAATAAAATATCTATCTATCTATCTCTTTTAGTATGTCAAAATCAAACTTGAGTATTCATAACTATTTTATTAGAAGTAATTTCAATAGCACCTTCAATAATTATTCGGGGGCAGTGTATATTTCGTGGTATAGTAGCTTCGTGTAAAATTCACAAGGCTCTATTGAAACTGTTGAGTTCCCAAAAACGTAAAGAATAATAATTTATTAATTATTACTACCCTTTTGAATATTTTACCCGCTTTATGAACCCTCATTTTTTGTTGCTCGATTTTGGCTAATAACGAACTCCAGCTTTACTTTTGCTTTAAACGCTTAATATTGAGTTCTATTATGTTTAAATAAAAATCGTGTTAACACGTACTCACACACACACACATTAAATTGAATTTAAAAAATTTAAAGAAATTCAGATAAATTTAATTCCGGGATATTCCATCACAAAAAAAAAACAAAAACAGATCAATCGCAAATTACAGATCTAAGAGCCAATGTGTTTAAACTCACAAAGCATTCTTTTTCTTCAACTTACATTACTTAAACTCTCTATGTTCTTACGTAACTCCAAATTTTACTTAAATTGCTTTAATTTAAACGAATTTTTCGGAGAGACTCAAACTTCACAACAATAACTTAACTTATCATCAAATACGATTCATTGTAACCTGTTTATGCTTGAGATTTGTATTAGCGAAGCTGTCATAAAACGATATTGGATTCCTCTGACCATGAGTTTTAGAGACAAAACAATTCATTTTTTTGTTCCAAAGGAAAAAGAATAATATACAGAAAATTTGATAAATATATGAGGTTTAAAAATGTTTTAGGAAATTATTTTTATTTTATGTTTTACAATCCTGACCCTATGCCACTTTCGTTAATAAAACTGTCATGTTTCAGGAATTTTTTAATTTTAATTTTAGTTTACCAGGTCAGAAGTACAATAAATCAAAAATCGGAAACTCAGTAACCCACTCTATGTGACGTCCATCACTTGCCCGGGTTTGTTTACAAATTTATTATTATTATTACAAATTTATAGTCGTTTTTCAAAAGCCGTTAGCGAACTACTACCCGACGTCGTGTCTGCAGGGCGGTGACTCATTGAAAATCGCTCGTGATTGGCGATACATCCACGTTATGAACCTCCCGATTCGTAGTGGTTTGGGGAAGTGTGAGCTCAGGTCCCCATTCCCGAACACCTTTTGTTAGATCTGTCCCAACAGAGTTGGACAGAGGTTCCTAATCGGGTGATGGCTATATACAGAAACCTGTGGACTACGATGAAGACCAACTACAATTTTAGGAAGATTCAATAGCTCCTTCAAATCTTAATAAAAAAAATAGCTTCCTAATGTTTCTATGTGCAGTAGACAAATGGAAAGCAGTGTTTGCCAATTTGCCCCTATTTCTAAGACCGTGTTCGTGAACCTAGTACCCACGTTCACCGAAACTGCACAAAGGCTAAGCTTTTATATACTTAACACACTATATATACTTATTACACTTAGGGTCGTTAGTGGCATAACCTACATGTTAACATCCTTTCCTCTGTGAAAAAAAAAACATTAATTCCTTGGGTTCAAAATAAATTTCCTATGCGCAAATCGAACCTACGTCTCACAAACTACATTGAAACCAATGCATCTCTCTTAAAGATCAGCTGACCAATTTGAATGAAATAATGAATTGGCCAAGATAATATAATATGACTTTGGATGAAATCTTTCAAATTTATTGAAATTGGAAAAAAAGCAGAGAAGTAAATCATTTTTCATGAGCGAGAGGAATGAATATCGGGGAAAGTTTTCTTTCCAAAGAATTAAAATATATTTCCGTTATAATGGAAATATGGTTATAACAAACTGATTTAAGAAGAGTTGTCCACAGAGAAACGTAAGAGGATGTGAAGGTGGATAACATTTCAATAGGATGGATAATAT
Source organism: Riptortus pedestris (assembly GCA_019009955.1). Classification (NCBI taxonomy): domain Eukaryota; kingdom Metazoa; phylum Arthropoda; class Insecta; order Hemiptera; family Alydidae; genus Riptortus; species Riptortus pedestris. The sequence goes on from CM032231.1 coordinate 41,021,573, forward strand.
CGCTTTTCCTCTTTCCTGGATAGAACGTTCTGTTTTTCAAAAGACCATCTACGACTGGAGTTCTACAAATATTTTCAAATCGTTGCACCAAAGATTCCATTTCCGCGGCATAATGCAGGAATTCTCAATTTTAAATATTAATGTAATATACGTAAAGACAAAATTAAATCTAAGAGGGTTTCATTTCGTATTACTTAGAGAGAGAAGAGAGATGAAAATTCATTGATTTTAAAAAGTATATAAAGCCGATCATTGGATTACAATTTCCAATAAAACGAAACAGGACATTTTTTTTATTTCTAACTCAATTAATTGTTTTATAATACGGCAATCTAAAAGTAGAATAAAGAAATGAAAGATCGAAACCAGCTTTAGTTCCCACTCAATTTATAACTCCCCTGGGGTTAAATACGACCAGTTTTTAATATGCCCAGCTTGCTCTCCGAACCTCTTTATTCAATTTTTTTCATCTATAACATGATCCTTTATTTTAATTGAAAACCTTTTTTTGAAGGGTTGGAATTCAAGGCAGCACTCACCACAATAATTGATTTCTAATATTCATTTAATTGAGTCACACCAGTGAGATGTTGTTTATTAAGCAAAACAGAAATATACACTTTTTTGTAAATTAAAGGGAACCCGACAATTATCGTTCAAGGATTTCTGTCTACTGTTTTTTTTTGTTATAGTAGTTATTACGTAATTGTTCGTTTGTAATTTTTTATGGCCCTTTAAAATTCATCCTTTACCACAACTGATAACAAACTTCGAGAACTGAAACATACACTTGGTGAATGGTCTTCCTCAAAAAGGCTAATTAGAAGAGAAGAAGTAGTTTTGACGAGGTTAAGAATTGGCCATTCACGACTGACTCACGCTTACCTACTTACTGGAGAAGACGAACCCTACTGCCAACACTGTAACTGTAGACTTACTATAAAACATATACTTACTGACTGCTATTTAATGTCTCACATAGACCTACCATACACTTTGACTGAATTACTACATGACTGTAGCCCGTATATAGACCGCGTATTACACTACTTGAAACATAACAACAAAAAATTATAATGTAGGGTAATACTGAAAATATTTGCAGAAATGAGCATACTTACGTAAATATAATAATGTTATATGTTAAATAACTGATATGTAAATATAATAATGTTATATGATAAATAACTGATTCGTCGCTAAATCGCCCCAGCTGCGAAATGCGATTATTGTATGAATAAATAAATAAATAAATTCAAATAAGTATTGAAGTAAGTTGCAGTTAACAATTGTTAACTGTTTTTTTTATTTATAAAGTGCAAAAAGAGTATTCTAAAAGTATTGTTAGCCATCACTATAAATACACATATAATACATATCACATTTTGTTAAATTAATCAGGGAATTCAGGAGTAAAACCACGGACACAAATAGTTAAAACGTTTTCGTACCTCGATTTTATTTTTGTAACACTGAATGTTTAAAACCCAACTCACAGAATAAAGGCTTTCATGTTGAATTTAATTTATTTCCACTGCTAACAAACCCATTTCAAGTTGTCAGTATAACAGTTTTGAAATTATATTCATTCTCCATACTCAACAGTTGTGATTTAGCAGATTTCCCTTAAGGGGGTCAAATGTCCGTGGAACCTATATATATATTTATTTATTTATTTATAAGTCTGTTAACGCTCTAATAGCGTTATGTCGGTCGCAAGTTTTGTTTGATCGATACCAAACTCGATATTTAATCGTTTTATGTAAAAATAAAGATCAAGTTCGTTAATGACTGAAATTCGACCAATGGGAGGGGGGGATTTTTGAAAATTCGAAATATCTCCGTTATTATTGTCGGATCGAAAAATTGTATTGAATCAATCTTATTGGAAATTAAATTTACTATAAATATTATTCTATACATTTATTCTTTATCTTGAATATTAACCGAGATATTTGCATTTGTATCCTGTGTGTGGTCGGCAAAAGTCGGTTATGTTCGGGACTTTCCGCCGAAAGCTAGTTCGGTCGTTTCCGTAACTGTTCGTCCCTCATGAATTGGTTTAGAGACTCGTTACTACTAGTGTTATTATTAGGCAGATTTCTCTATTGTAAAACTTCACGTCGGAAATCTGCTTAGTTTACGCAGCCCCTGCGTGACGGACTTTTATATATACAACTCACTATAATCTACAATTTCTACACCCTACTCTTCACTTCTTTCCTACATTAGCAGGGTGTATGCACTTTAATTTTATTTATTGTTATTATTTGTCCCCCCTTTTCATTTTCTTTATTTATTATTTTCTTTATTTTTTATGGTTTTCTCTTTTCCTTTTTTTCTTTGTTTATATTTATTTATTCATTCCTTTGTTTTTCTCTTTTCCTTATTTTATTATTATTCATTTTTTTCTTTCTTTCTTTTTCTTTACTCCGTCGATACTTACATTTCCATTTTTTTCACCACCCTGATGTTTCCATATACAATATGGTTTGTTTCATATAAAACTGGTATGCCAAAAACCATCATAGTTCACTACTTTTCCGTTTCTTTCTATTTTTTTTTGCTATTCGCTTTTTTGTGCACAATCCAATTATGAGTAAATTATGAGTCCGCCGGTGTTGCGGAACTCATTTAAACAAATAAAATGTGTTTTAAATGGGATAAATTGAATTATGGATTGAAATTAAGTTCTTGAGCTTTGATGATGACAGCTTATAAGCCGAAATTCCTCGGGGCTTCAGTAAACGATTTTTCAATCGTTTCAATTTCTTCAGGGGCGTTACAGAATTCTTCTCATCCTGAATTTTTTAGGGCGTTTATTTATAAAGGTAGCGTCTAATGAGCAATATCTATTTCTAAGAACGGCTAACTCGAACCCAAAAAATTATGGGCCCATTAATAATGCAGATGTCTACCAGAAGTAGACTTCTGTGAATGAATGAATAGCTTTCTGAAGAATCTGGAAGTCGCCGTTAATTCCACATGGACTGAGTACGTTTCAAAACTTGAATCCTTAATGTAGCTAAGCCGAGTAGTGTTTTCAATGGCTTTGCGGTTGTTGGAATAATAAATTAGCATTAATAAACTAACGGATGTTCGATTTAACTAACTGCTAAAGGAAATGTTACGAAGAATACAGTTTCGTCGTGTTACAAAGTTTGATTGCAATTCGAGTAGACCATGTAGCAGAACCTGTTGATTGAAGGGACAGCTGTAACAGCTCCACTAATGTAGGTTAGTGTAGCCGTTTTCTTTTACGAGCAATGTGGTTAGCGGCCTGATGAGTCAATTCGTTAGTCTTTGATTGGCGAATCAATATTTGTACATTGACTCCGGTAAAGTGCCCTTTGACAGTGAAGGCACAATGTCAACATTGTACCCACGTTCGTGTAGAATAGCGTATCCTGTCAAATCCAGAGCACATTACAGATCAAATCGATTTAAACCACATTTCCTTATGCTGGCTGTGAGGATGAAAATTGAGTATAAAAATTCCGTCACGCAGGGGCTGCGAAACGTAAGCAGGTTTTCCACGCGAAGGTTTACAAAGGGCTAATCTACATACTGGTAACACTATCGTGAATGTTAAGTCAAAAAGTATACACGATAATGAGGAATACTTCAGGCAATTCACAACTTAATAATCTCAACAACGGAAAGCGGCTGAGTTGTAAACAAACAAGCAACCAACAGCGCTGAGTAGACAGATAGCCCGGAAAGAAAGACAATTAATGAAATATCTCTGAATATAACATATTAATTTAGTTAAAACTTATTTACTAAATCTAGTGCTTTAATTTGCAATGAATCAGAATCATTTTTATCTCAATCACTCAAGTTTTAGTAATCCAAATACAAAAGAAGAGTGAGAGGGATCAACAGAACGTATTTGCATTTATCTCACAAATTAAAAGTTCAATGAAAACAATATTTGGTATTTAACCTTGTAATGAAGTGATTCTTGATATGACAGCTTATTATTAATATGGCATTAGTAGAAGTGGGGGTTTGCATAAGGCTCAAAAAAGAAAAATGTTAATATCTCGGTTAATATTCAATATAGAGAATAAATGTATATAACAATATTCATAGTAAATTTAATTTGCAATAAGACTGGCTTTATGCAATATCTCCCCTCCCACTTGTCCTATTTTAGCCATTAACGATCTTGATCTTTCATTTTACATAAAACGCTTAAACATCAAGTTTGGTAACGATCAAACAACAATTGCGACCCCTAGAGTGTTAAGAAGCATATATATATATATATATATATATATATATATATATATATATATATATATATATATAAAACGGAACGGACCTCATTTTCGTCATCTGCTACCAATTTTTCTCGTAGGATCGATGGACATTTGAAGAAAAATTTCGAAAATCGCGTCATGAGTACGACCTAAATAGCTGATTTCCCTTAAGCGAAATCTGCTAATACAGAAAACACAGGAACACAAGTAACTCCACTAATATTCTAAGTAACGATCTATACAAAACTACGATAGTAAGAATATTAACAACAATGCGGATAGGTATATATATTTGTTTGGTAAATCTACTAAAATCTTTATTCCCGTCTTAGTTACTTAAAGTGTGATAATGTTCCATAGACGTTAATTCTAATTTATTCTGAATTTAACCATCAATTATCCATCATTCTTACGACTAACACAAAGAGTGCATACCATCAAGCATTGCCTTCTTGTGTTGCAGGTTAGTGGCTCTCTATTCCCCGACTGTTATCAATCCCTTATCTACCTCACGTAACACAACTATATATTATAAACATAACCACATAGTTACAAAATAAGGAAATAATATATATATATATATAAAACTCTAAGATTTATCTAATTTTCTGATGTAATTCTGAGGGGATACATTATTCGTTCGTTCCGTCCATTCTAAGAATAATGGTATCTAAATTCAAAATCTTGTCTGTCTGTCCTCATACATTCGGCTATAGTAGTACAATAGAAAGTCTGGCAAAAAGCTTTATCATACACTCAACCGCAATAAAAAAACCGGACACTTCATTTTTGTCGTATTAAAAGCTAATTTTCAGCATTTTTCTTAATGTGGGTATTCTAGTTATTACAGAGAATTTAGACTCTAAGTCCATTGAACTAATCCCTTCAGGATTAGTAAACAATTAGATAAAACTCAGATTAGATTTATTTGCCGTGAAGTTGATCTATTCTAAACTGTAAGTAGTTTTTCGCACATTTAAACATCTTTAATTATTAACCAAGCATTTTCTTTAATTAATGTTTTATTTTTATTTCGGCCCAGAATAATGGGTCTTTCAAACTTAGATGGAAGGCCGGAGCTTACGTTACATTGCCGAAACGCTTGGGGTAGCGAAGTCTACCATTCACTGTAATAAAAATAAAGAAATTTTTTTTTTTAATGTGTTAATTTATCTTTTTATTTTTTTTTTTATTTTGTATTTTTGTGTAAATAATCAATAAAAATTATTCACTTTTGGCAGTTTCTGTTTAAATAACCTATAGATTAACCAATTATTTTAATTAAAAAGATTAATATACATATATATTAAGTATTTAACAAAATTATAAGACTAAATCTAAGTGTCCGGTTTTTTTTTGTGGTAGAGTGTATTTTTTCTACGGATGCTAGGATTTTACAATCGTTTAATTTTACACGAAAAATTAAATTTATTTACTCCTATGAACGATATAAATTCGTCAATAATAGTCCCATAGGTATTGCATTTCTCACTTTAGACTCAAAATTAGTAATATGATTAGTTTGGTGGCAATAAATGGATTATTTAGTTCTTTCGCAAATCCAATATTTATATTTTGACAGGAAACCATTGTTTTACCAATTTATTTCCGGATAATAGCAATTCTAATAATAAATTCGTCTAACTAATTATATCTTGGAGACAAATGAAAAGCAGCACTTTTACTGTTCGTATTACATGGCATTGGCGTTATTACTAAATATCATTAGATGGTTGTGTGTATCCAATCGTTATATTTCCAGGGCAAAACACTTGTATTTCAACCCGTTGTCGACGGGTAGCACGACTAGTCTTACATAAATGATGGAATTTATGGCATATGTAACACCACATCACTTGTTAAATTTCTTTACTATCATCTTTGCATATATATGTGTGTGTGTGTTATTTCTTGAGAGAGAGAGATAGAGAGAGAGAGAGAGAGAGAGAGATAAGTGGGGGAGGGGAGGGAGTGAGCTAGGAATAGGTCATGTTGGTCCGACCTGTTGACCCAAGCCAATCGGGCGTTGATAACCAATGCTTTGAACAGTGTCCACCCCCAAACATACAAACCTTAATGGACCGTGCTCGAGATCGCAGCTTGTGATGTTCTTAAAATGTTTTTTTGTAATTTCTACAAATGGAACGAACATCTCATCCTGCTTTCCTCCCTTGACAGCTCCATTAAATAGCAGTATGAATTCAGCTACGCCTCATACTTCTCAACGAGGTTTATCCTTGTAAAAAAAATTGAAGTTCTTTAGTGGCTCTTGCTGGTTTCATACTCGATTATTAACAAAGCGGTATTTAATGAAAAATGTGGTGTTAAATATTGTTTTACATATAAGTGTTGGTAAAATATACGGTTTGTTGAAGAAGAGCTGGGTATGACATCAATAAATTCCTGAGCTGGGAAGAGAGGCAGGGGTTATGAGAGAGGTGACAGGGGTAGGACAGCCGCAAATTATATTATATCATCCCTTCCTCTAATCATAAGCCGTATCTAGCTATTCCATCTTCTCTTATTAGCCCCACACCCATTGGCTTCCCTATGACAAATATATTCGTCATATGTAGCACTTTAATATTTTAGAAATGATATTAAATCTTCCTCAATTAAATTGTGTTACCCCTCTGAAGGAGTTAAAAGAGGTTGGGGTCTCGAGCAACCTTTGAGGTTAGTTTCAGAACACTGTTAGTAAAGAGAATTACATTGTGAGAGGAAGGGTAGGTTTTTAGCAGATTTCCCTTAAGGGAAATCAGCTATTGAGGTTGTACTCATGACGGAATTTTCGAAATTTTTCTTCAAATGTCCATCGATCCTACCTAGTAGATGACGACAATGAGGTCCGTTCAAAACTGTTTATCTATATATGTCTGTTACCGCTCTAGCGGTCGCAATTTTTGTTTGATCGTTACCAAACTCGATATTTAGTCGTTTTATGTAAAAAGAAAGATCAAGTTCGTTAACGGCTGAAATCGGACCAGTGGGAGGGGGGGTTTAGAGGGGAGGATTTTCGAAAATTCAAAATATCTCCGTTACTATACGTCGGGTCGAAAAATTGTACAGAATCAATCTTATTGCACATTAAATTTATTATAAATATTGTTATATACATTTATCCTCTATTTTGAATATTAACCGAGATATTTGCATTTTTATTAAATCTGGGCGACTAACGGACGGGTGGCCAAAAGCTAGTTCGACCGTTTCCTTAACTGCTCGACTCTCGTGAAATTTCTCTATTGTAAAACTTCACGTGGGAAATCTGCTTAGTTTACGTAGCACCTGCGTGACGGACTTTACTAAAATTGTGGCTTTAATGATTATATAAATCAGGAGCAGTGTCTGTGATTAGTGCAAGAGTAAACCAGAGGGTAATTGCAATATTGAAATATATTGAGACGGAACAGGGATCGTGTGCAACTTTTGAAAAGTAGTATCCTGGAGAGAGACAACGGGTCTGATTAGAATGCAGCTGATCAAGTGAATTAGTTGTGCTGAGTGCATTTTTGCAGCTGTGGTTGCATTTATTTAGAATACACGTAGCTCTTTTGTGATAATATGTGGCCACTCTCCACTATCACTTTTAGGCGAGGTCTAATGAAAATCAGCATCAGACAGAATTCTAAACAATTTTTTTCATTTTAATTATTAAACTAAACAAATGTTTTTATCTGCTTCTATTAATTATGGTTCTTTTACAATATTTTCCGTATTTTTTTACAGTCAATTTGAGGTCTGACTATTATTAATTTCGATCAAGTACCCCTAATAGGAATCAGATATTGTGGCTCTCCTCACGACATAGTTTTTACATCCGTGTACGAAATAATGCAACTTTCGGTTTTCAGATTTCAGAGTTATCCAGAATCTTCCCAGACCAATTTTGGCTAGTATCAGCGAACGTATGTTCGGATTTCATTACTCAAATTTCATATTTGATAGTTCATTTAGTGATATCATGTCACTAGATGTAATATCTAGTTCTTAAATTACCTGTTTTATCGAATTCAACCAAGGTAGTGATGGGGGTTAGAGGAGGGTTAAAATGAATAACAATCAAATTTCTTCGTATAAATCAGAGAAACAAAATATTTGTAAAGGACCACTTGCATGTATCTTGAAAATATCTATGAATTTTATTATACACGTATGACAATTTTCAATACCATACTGCGTTCTCGCTTCCACTGATCATTGAGTTACTTAAAATTTATCATTGCAGAGATGCAATTTTAATTTTTAAATTTCTGAAAAAGCATCTTAAAGACTTAGTGTGTAAGGTGATTTGAAAAGGAAATATTTCCAATGTTGAGTTGGAAAATGTTGTATTATCAGTCCTGGTGAAAAGGCATGTTCATCAGGCTTTCTTTTATATATATATATATATATACTAGCTCAGATACCTGACTTCGCCCGGGAATTGATTTGAGGCTGAATGGTGATGGTATTTTTTTGGCAAGGCTTTACTTTGCACAATATTTTGACATTTACCCGTCCCAGTGTTTAGGGTTAATACCCGTTGTTGGCATTTGTTAATAATAAAATTAATTTTTTATGTAAGTCTTCACAGTCCTCCAAATTGTCATATTTCCCGTCTCCTATGCATTATGCATAGATTTCAGCTAATAAGGACAAAATATTAACATTGATTTGAATTAAATTTTCCAGCAGAGGTACCTGATAGTTCAAATAGTACAAAAACGAATAGAAAACGAAATACCGCTATTTTAAATTCAGGCCTCCCTTACAACCCCCACTCCTGCCCGTCCCTAGAAATGTTGGTATGGCTTATTATAATGAAAGCGTTAGTGCTAATACACATACCGAGTTATATTTATTTCGGTTGGGTCTTTTGTCCCAAATAAAATTGTTCACTTCCGCTATAGGTTTTAGCGTATATCTCGTTTATAATTCAGTATACGAAAAAAGTGTATGTAACAAATGTTACTCTAAATAACAAAATAAACAACTTTTATCATGTACATATTTGCCGAAAAACCAATAGGAAACGAAATATCGCTATTTTTAATTTCAGGTTTCACTTATAACCCCCACTCCTGTTCGTCTCAGAGGATATTAATATAACCTAAAGCCTAAGTTGGGTTAATAGTAATATACATACCAAGTTTCATAAAATTCGGTTCAGCCGTTTATGCGTGAAAAGGTAACAAACAAATAAACAAACAAACACACACGAAAGAAACAAAATGCAGTTACGGTGTCTATGACATGTGAAACGAAAAGTTATCGTGAAAATTCGCGAAAAAAATCTATATATATATATATATATATATATATATATATATATATATATATATATATATAAAAGAAAGCCTGATGAACATGCCTGATCACCAGGACTGATAATCCAACATTTTCCAACTCAACATTGAAAATATTTCCATTTCAAATCACCTCACACACTAAGTCTTTAAGGTGGTATTTCAGAAATTTAAAAATTAAAATTGTATCTCTCACACACTAAGTCTTTAAGGTGGTATTTCAGAAATTTAAAAATTAAAATTGTATCTCTCACACACTAAGTCTTTAAGGTGGTATTTCAGAGATTTAAAAATTAAAATTGTATCTCTCACACACTAAGTCTTTAAGGTGGTATTCAGAGATTTAAAAATTAAAATTGTATCTCTCACACACTAAGTCTTTAAGGTGGTATTTCAGAGATTTAAAAATTAAAATTGTATCTCTCACACACTAAGTCTTTAAGGTGGTATTTCACAGTCTTTAAGGTGCTATTTCAGAAATTTAAAAATTAAAATTGTATCTCTCACTCACTAAGTCACACACTAAGTCTTTAAGGTATATATATATATATGTGAGTGTGTGTGTGTTTGTGTTTGTGTGTGTGTGTGTGTGTGTGTGTGTGTGTGTATTACAGGCATTTTTCTTATTCGTCTTCCATCTTTTTTTAACCTCTACCTACATTGAGCTACTTTATCACGTTAATTTCAACGCTTTTTTCTTGTTCCATTCCAGTACGTGGAAAACTTCTTCCACTGACAGAAATAAGATAAGTCTAGACTATTAGTAATCTAAAGCGTTGTTTTTACCAAATTTCGATCCCTGTCTCTTGATTTCATGAGCAAAAATTTCTTGAAGTACAAATAAAACACACGAGAATAATAACCACACATTTACCTATTAGTGTGCAGCAACTCTTTTAAATTTGGAAGTACAAAATAGGCCTCTTTTCGTTCACAATGTATTTATTACGACAGAGTGAACAGCTCCATCTTCAGTGCTTGGTTACACAAAAATTCCTTTGAATGTCAACAGTATTTAAACTATTCAAAATATACAATAACAACCTTATCTTAAAATAGAAAAAACAGAAATAGAAATACGGGTCAAACGTCAATATTCAAACTAAATATATATATAATAGAGAAAGGTACTGTCAATACTTTGAAACATACAGTAAGCTATTCAACTGATATAAAATTTACAATTTAATACTAAAAGTGCACAAAAATGTATCAACGGGAAAACTTAAAAAGTAAATTACAAAAAAAAAAAAAAAAAAAAAAAAAAAATACTTGCTAAAAAAAAAAGAATGAAAGACAGGTATGCTAGAGGAAATGTTAGTGGGAGAAAAAAAAACTACAATGAAAACTAAAGTATCAACAATTTTCATTGGAAGAATCAACTCTTTTCAAGCTATTCCTAATCTGTTCTTTTTTATGTCCTAATCTTCTATATCCTAATCTGTTTCTATTTTTTCTGATGTTTTTAAGGATTTAAGAAATAATGGATTATTTGATGAAATATAAAGGTATTATCTACAATTATGAAAGTTATATATAGCAAGCACTGTGGAAGATAAATTTTGCCTCCTTCCAGTTTAACTATTTATAGTTTTTTTTTTTCTTAGTTGTTTTATTTTTATTTTGTATTTTTTCCTCATGTTGTAAATATAGTATACTAACAATTTTTATTTAGTTTCGTCCATTCTATTTATTTTGTATATTTGTAAAAGTTAGCTGTGTAAATATTTTAATATTTATTTAATTTTGTAAAATTATATTCTAACATGTTAAAATATGAACCGCCATTGTAGCGGTATGGTCCTATTTATTTTGTACATTTGTAACATTTAGCTTTGTGAAAATGTTAATATTTATTTAATTTTGTAAAATAATATTCAAACATGTAAAAAGATGAATCGCCTATGTAGTGGCATCTCAAATAAATAAATAATCTGTTCTTGGGGCTCATGTAAGCCATGTGAGTTTAATCTCACATGGTAATCATAGAGTGGCGAGTTCGATTCCCGCCTGGGCAAAGGAATTTATTTAGTGACGGAAATCATTACATAAAATCCTTAGTCCCACCCTGGCTAGAAAAGGGTGGTAACCTGTAGATAACCCGCCCCAATTAGCGTTAGTTACAAAAAAGTGGACGTTAATAATTTATTCATGTGCTCTTTAAGAGAAATAAACCACAATTTAAAGACATGCTCGGACATTTCTACAAATGTGTAAACTATTAGGTTTTAGTGAATTCATTCCTTATCTTGAGATTTCAAAATAATACGGCTCGGGTACCGTCTTGAAAATTGTAATACTGTAATATTAAAAATTAATTTCAGAGAATATTGAGATAGTTATTAAGGGGTTGATTACATTCTCAAAGCTATTTCAACCTTCTAATAAATTGAGTGACATGGTAAGAGGATAAGAGCGAGAAGGAAGGAGGTTGTAAAAGTGGCTGCCTATCTAAGAGGCAGTGAAAGATCACGAAATACCAAGGAGGTTCAAAAAGAGAGAGGACAGTGTCAAGCACAGAAGAGCTTTGACGGATCGCCTTTTGATTGGTCTAGAATCCTCTCCTCACTGTCCCCCATTAATAGTCTATTGACCGGGGACTCTGGACAAGATACCCCCTTCTTTTTACTCCAATTTTTTTAGATCCAAGAATGATAAAGCCATATATATTTCTCTTATAAAAGCTTTCCCTCGGCTACCAAGGAGGGACTCTGATTATTTTATAAAAGAATAAAATATAAATAAAATAAGTCGTTACACACCGTTGAAATATTATAATTTTCAATTACATTAACAATTCACTAAGTCTGTCCATTATACCCTTTATAATAGTTGTTATACCACCTAAATTCATTATGAAACTTTTTTTCTTTTCCTCAGCTTAACTTTTCAGAATGAATTGATATCTCTAAATCACAGAATGTAAATGAACCTAACATTTTAATGTAATAAATAATAATAATATCTATAATAAATCAAAAATAAATAGAACAAAAATCCCTGTAATAAATAAATTGAACAAACATTCTTTTAATAAATAAATAAGAAATTTAACAATATAGCCTATAATAAATAAATAATAAATTGAATAAAATGCATATAATATATAAATAAAAAATTAACAATAATGTTTATAACAAATAAAAAATAAATTGGACAAAAATGCTTCTAATAAATATATAAAAAATCGAACGAAAATGGCTATATTAGATAAAAAATAATTTGAGCAAAAATACCTATAATAATTTATTTTTAAATTAAACAAAAATTCCTATAATAAATAAATAAGAAATTTAACAATATAGCCTATAATAAATAAAAAATAAATTGAACAAAAATACCTATAATATATAAAAAATAAATTGAATAAAATGCCTATAATATATAAATTAAAAAATTAACAATAATGTCTATAACAAATAAAAAATAAATTGAACAAAAATGCTTTCAATAAATATATAAATATTGCACAAAAGGGCTATATTAAATAAAAAATAAATTGAACAAAAATACCTATAATAATTTTATTTTAAATTAAAAAAATGCCTGTAATTAATAAATATGAAATTTAACGCTATAGCCTATAATATATAAAAAATAAATTGAATAAAATGCCTATAATATATAAATTAAAAAAATTAACAATAATGTCTATAACAGATTGGTCTAGAATCCTCTCCTGACTGTCCCCCATTAATAGTGATCCAAGAATGATAAAGCCATTTATATTTCTCTTATAAAAGGTTTCCCTCGGCTACCAAGGTGGGACTCTGTTTTTAATAGTTGTAATATCATCTAAATTCATTGCAAACGTTTTATGTTTCGGAATTAATTGATATCTCTATATCACTGATTGTAAATGAATCTAACATTTTAATATAATAAATAAAAAATAAATTGATTAAATTGCCTATAATAAATAAATTAAAAATTTAACAATAAAGTCTATAAAAAATAAATTGAACAAAAATGCCTATATTAAGTAAAAAACGAATTGAACAAAAATGTCTATAATAATCTTTTCGGTATGAATTGATATCTCTATATCACTGACTGTAAATGAACCTAATATTTTAATATAATAAATAAAAAATAAATTCAACATAAATGCCGATTATAAATAAAAAATAAATTGAAAAAAAATGACTATAATAAATAAAAAATAAATTGAACAAAGATGATTGTAATAAATAAAACATAAATTGAAAAAAAATGTCTATAATAATTATATAAAAAATTGAATAGAAATATTTATACTAAATAAAAAATAAATTGAACAAAAATTCCTATAATAAATAAAGAATAAATGGAACAAAAATGCCTATAATATTTTTTTTTAAATGAACAAAAATGCCTTCTCAAAAAGTAATTACTTTGCTTATGCACGGTTGCGTACTTGTAAACTAAGCAAATTTTTCACTTTATGATGTGACACTCAGATGCCATTTTCCCCTTAATTTCACACTTTTTTGAACTATACATTTAAGCTGGACATGACATGTTTAAAGAAATAAAAGCCAAAATGAGAAAATAGGAAAATAGAAATTTTAGGTGCCCATCAATTTTCAGAAATCTTAGAAGTGACATGGTTGTAATATTTTGTATTTCATAAATAGCCATGATAATGTTCATAGTTCTTTTACATATTTTTGGCACGACTGCCACTCTTTTCAATTATAGCTCATTATTCAGGATATCCAGATAGAATCCATAACGAGTTCTTATGAAGATGTCAATTTATACCCCTTTCCGGTCAAAATAATCAGTCTGCAACATTATCACTGATTGTGGAATTGGAAGTTGACCTGAAGGCTTTACAAAAAGAAATACGGTTACTATTTCAGAAAGCAAAATATAAGAACAGTAATTTTAAGAGGTTATTACCCCAATATAATGAGCAACAAAATATTTTATAACACATTATTTTATATGTTATTATATTATACTTTACAAAATACAGAAATATTTAATAATATAGAATTAATAGTTAGTTTCAAAAATTATTTTGAAATATCGAGGCATATATATATATATATATATATATATATATATATATATATATAGAGTGTGTGTGTGTGTGTGTGTGTGTGCGTGTGTGCGCTGTGTGTGTGTGTGTGTGTGTGTGTGTGTGTGTGTGTGTGTGTGTGTGTGTGAGTGGTCAAATTTGAATCTACTAGAAAGGATAAAGTATATATGAAGAAATTCAAAATAGCGTTATAAGTGTTGTTTATGTCTCAAGCAATCCACCAATTTATTAAACAGGCCTAGAAATAAAATGTCTCCGAAAAGGGGTATAAAATGAAAGCAACAATACAAATTATGGTGCATTCATGCTAAATGTTATAAATATGAAGGGGACCTTACCCTAATGATATTCCTGAAGTTGATCGTTCTACGTTAACCTAAGATTGTTTCCCAGTTAGTTGAAACACTAACAACAACCACAATCTCTGTGTTACTATTCTCCCTCCATTAAATTCGATTTTGTCTTTTAATAACTGAGGAAGAATAATAACCATAACATTATTGCTAAAGTCTAAATAGCCGCTAGAGCGGGTATGGGCAACCTTTGACATGTTCCGGGCCAAACTTTAGTGTGCAAATACGTTCGCGGGTCGCTTTTAAAAGTAGTGCATTATAATGTAGTGTTCATAATTTTTAACGATAGACATCAGACATGAAATTATAATACAATTTAATTGTAATACAATTTATTAAAAAAAACAGAATGAAACGAAAAAAATAGTCACATCATTATAATTAAATCGTAAAATTTGGAATTATTACAAACTATGAAAGTTAAATAGCGACACCGAAAACAATGAGCCACATGAGCTTGAATTTTGGATACTAATCCATTGAAGTTTGGATTAATTCCACTGATACAAAGAATTTTCCAAATTATCGTCAGTCAGCGTTGTACTATGTTTCGATTTATTAACTTTCATCATTGAAAAGAACAGTTCGCATTTATAAGTACTGCCAAACGCACAAATCTCTCCTCATCTTCCTCATTTGGAGTAAGTAGTGTAATTTTTGTTTAATTTTTTTTCCCTGCAAAATGTCTCGCGGGCCGAATCCGGCCTGCGAGCTAGTTGTTGCCCACATATGCGCTAGAAGTACCACACTAACTAAAAAATATTTAAACTAGGAATAACCAAGATGCTGCTTGGTCAGACGCTAATATTCAACTGTTTTATTGTTTTTTTCTTCTTTTTTAAATAACATTTGGTATATTAAAATGCAAATTAAAAACAGCTAAATTAATTTTATAAAAAGTACAAATTAAAAAAAGCTGATTCTTAATGGAAATAATTTAGCAAGTAATTATTATGCTGGAATATTATAGGATTAGGGTACGAGTCTTAAGGTACGTTGAATGTAGAATGCAAACCGTAACATTCAACGGTAAAGTTAGAACTCTAAGGATTAGGGCGCAGATCTTAATTTAGCTAATCATTAGCAGAATTTGTCGATAACCATTGATTTAACAATGTTTCTGTATGAATGACGTTTGTTCCCGACCTTCCCCAAGGTACAATTTTAGGTCAACTACTATTTTTAGGCATCCCATTCTTTTCTTATCTCACTCCAATCGCTTCCCCAAACTGACACATATGTCAGCTGTCCCATCAGTCATGTAAGTGTCGTCAGCTAACTCGTCAAGAATTATTTTGCACTTTTGTAATAATGAGACTTATTTCAGTTAATATATATTCACTTTCAAATTACAAATGATTCCCGCTACCCCACTAGCATCGCGACGCAAGGGCATTTAGTTAGTAATTGGAGAACTAAAACTGCGTTTGCCTAGTTGGTACTGTTTGTGTTCGGCGATCTAAAGTCGAATTTTTTGTACACTGAGAGAGGGAGAGAGAGAGAGGAATAGAGAGAGACAGAGAGAGAGAAAGAGAGAGAGAGAGAGAGAGAGAGAGGGAGAGAGAGAGAGAGAGAGAGAAAGTGTGTGAGAGAGAGAGAGAGAAAGTGTGTGTGAGAGAGAGAGAGAGAGTGAGAGGGAGAGTGAGAGAGAGAGAGAGAGTGAGAGAGAGAGAGAGAGAGAGAGAGAGAGAGAGAGAGAGAGAGAGAGTGAGAGAGAGAGTATGAGAGGGGGAGAGAGAGAGAGAGTATGAGAGGGAGAGAGAGAGAGAGAGAGAGAGAGAGAGAGAGAGAGAGAGAGAGAGAGAGAGAGAGAGAGATTATTTGTGATGAACTTTTAGAGAGAATTTTTTCTGGGTCATTTTTTTTTTTGTTTTTATAGGGAGATCTATTTCCATTCAATGAAGTAGCACCTAATACAAGCGATATTGTATTTGTAAGTGAATCCCATTGAAAGAAAATATCCTGTAGTCATTAGTTTAAATTCAATTTAAAATGTCATTGATACTATGTTGTTGAAGGTTTTTCCATTGAATTGGTTATCTGATACATTTCCAATAAGTGAATTGAACCGCCCTGGCTATTATGACAATGAGAATAGATGTCTCAAGAGGCTCTGTAGGAAATACAGATTAAAATTCACTTTTGAATGTGTGCTGGGAGTGTCAGGGGAGGAGAGAAAGCCGAGAGAGGTACAACTAGAGAGCCTAACATGAGCAGACAATCCCTAGACTATTATCTCCGTGGTATATTGTTCCGCCACCAGGGTGCGGGCCCTGTCTTCCCCCAGCCTAAGCACAATGCCTCCCCTGCCCACTCATTCATACTGGCTAAAACAATGATTTGTTTTCAATGAATGCCCTACACCGGAAATTTCAAACATCCCTCGCAGTCTCTCCGACCTCTATTCGGTAGGCGTTTGCCTCAATTTCATTGTCTCATTTTCACCTTCAGTACACACAGAGCACCCAGAACATTGTGCGAAGAAAATGTCGGTAAACTGTTAGTCTTCGTGAGTGTGTGGTTCAATTTAGAAATGTGTTTTTTATTCCAAGAACGAGAAATGCATTGTTCTCTCTACTATTGTTCTATGTGCCACTATTGTTTTTAAATATACTTTTACTTAAAAAGTAGAGGCCAGAGAACAAATATTTATTGACACAAAGACGTAGGAACGGTATTTCATGAACTTGAGTAATATCAGTTTTGAATTTTCCCGGGATAGACTAACCTAACCATACAGAAATGAACTGCCTTCCGCTATACTCTCAGACCCGTAAGTAAATGTCCCTTGATCCCACCCAGGAGATGACGAAAATGAGTTTTTTTTTTTTTATTTGTTTCCTTCCTATAGTAACCCTATAAGAAGGCCGTTTAATTTTGTCTGCATGTCCCGTGTAAGCTAGCATATCATATGCATTTGTAGTCTATAACAATAAATTTATACGTAAATTATTTCAAGAGTATGAGTTATATAAAAAGAATTAACAAACAATAAGAACGCTAAATAAAATCAAAACGTATGCACAGAAGATTATAATCTTCTGTTCATATGTTTTGATTTTACAAAATATTTATTTTACTAAAAATATTTATGGATATTCGAGAATTATTTTTTTTTTCAAGACTTTTTTTTTTTTATTAGTCATTAAAAAAAAAAAAAGAATCAGTTACACACCGTTGAAATATTATAATTTTCAATCACTATGACAATTCACTAAATCTATCCATTACACTCTTTATAATAGTTATAATATCATCTAAATTCGTTACGAACATTTTATGTTTCGGAATGAATTGATATCACTGACTGTAAATGAACCTAACATTTTAATATAACAAATGAAAAATAAATTGAACATAAATGCCAATAATAAATAAAAAATAAATTGATTAAATTGCCTATAATAAATAAATAAAAAATTTAACAATATAGCCTATACAAAATAAATTGAACAAAAATGCCTATATTAAATAAAAAATAAATTGAACAAAAATCTCTATAATAAATTTTTAACAAATGAACAAAAGTCCCTATAATAAACAAATAAGATAATTAACAATAATGCCTATAATAAACTTCTCGGTATGAATTGATATCTCTATATCACTGACTTTAAATGAGCCTAATATTTTAATAGAATTCTTGAATATCCATAAATATTTTAGTATTCTATCAGCTATAATAAGTATTCAACCTATTAATTATATTAAAAGCATGCTCCACAAACGTTTATTTTAAAAGCATAATTATATTTTTAAAATAACTCGTCTTCTTCCATTGGAAATTTACCTTTTTTTTGTGTTATATATATATATATATATATATATATATATATATATATATGCAATTTTTGTTTTATCATTACAAAACTCCCCATTTAATTGTTTTATGTAAAACTAAAGATCGAGATCCTTTATGGCTGAAATCGTACCATTGTGAGAGGGGAGAGATTTAGGAAAGAAGAATGTCGAAAACTCAAAATATCTCCGTCAGAAATTATGAATCAAAAAATATAGAACCAATATTGTTTCACTATATCTTCCAATGTATATTTCTGAACCCTCACGGCAGTAAGCTATCTCTGAGTCTGCCCTGTCTTACCCCTTTATTTATTTTTCTTTTCTTCTTTCATTAAAATACTATAAAGTGCTTTCCACCAAATTTAGTGCTTAATTATAAATAGGTTTTGGGATAGGTGACAGGTCGATTCGACCCCTCCCCCACAGAAGTAATGCTCCCCTAAAGGGCGGGAATGAAGAAATTTCATTGGAGAAGTTCTTGGGCTTGATCCTCCAATTTTAATTCGGTATTGAAGCTGAACCAGATGGTGACCAGACCTAATCAAACCAGGCGCCGTAACCCCGCTTTTCATGGCTCCCTCCCCACTCAAAGTAGGGACTTTTAATAATATTCAATCCATATTCACCACGTCACTCTCTACTTCTCGCGAAATATATTCAGAATTTTCCGGAATATATTACTGTCCGCCTGATACCTCGTATCCCTTACAAGTTCGTATCCTTTACAAGTTCCCCTGAAATGAAATTTTGCCTGGTAAGTGGTAATTAACATAAAGCTTTGTTGTGGAGCAACGTTGAAATTATCAAGCCTTTTTCAAGAAGACTAGAGAGGTTATAGGCTTATTAAAATACAATTCATCTTATAAACTCTTCTTTTATTCGGCTCATAAAGAACTCTCAAGCACTTCCTGTTGAAGTTGGTTTGAAACTACTGGCAATACTGACTTAAGCTTTAAAATCCATCAAAACAAATGAAATCCAGATGTACAAAGTAAAGAATGCACCTTCAGAGCTAAATCTCAATCTTTAGAGAGTAGTTGCGTGAAACACGACTGCCACCTGGGTGTGTGTGTGTCCTGCACAGTTTACCGTTTCTTATGGGATAATCGAAAGCAGGGTAAGTAAGGGGATTCCAATGTTTTTGAACATTTTTTGATAGTGTTCAAACGTTTTTTTACTTTTAAACATGATGTCTCTAACAAGTACGGGAGAAATTACAACATTTTACATTGGACAAGTGAAAAAAATCAATTCAATTCTATTTTTCATCCATAGTAAAAATACAGTTTTAACGATGTATCCATACACTGTAGATGAATCACATATTTGAGAAAATTCTATGCGTACGAATTTACTGAAATCAGAATGATCGATTAGTTCAGCTGTTGTTGTATACTGCTTAATATGCTGAACACTAGTTTTGTAAAAAGAGTTGGTAAAAAGGTGTTTTCGATGCAACGCTTAGAAAGGGAAATGTTAACTATTTTGCCCATTTATTATACACATAATCCTTCTGTTTCGATGTCATTCATGAAATTATTTATCCTTCAGTTAAACAAAGAAACAGCTAAATCCTATTTAGTTTGATAAAAATGAATAAATAAATTGGTCCAAATAAAAATGAATGTGTGTCTGAAACCGAGAGGAAGTAAGAGAGCGTGTGTATGTATGGGCGTAAGCGCAAGCGTGTCTATACGTGAACATCATTTTAGCAGTTTTCCCTTTTGGTTATCTACTATGTAGGATCAGCAGACTTTTGATGAAAACTACCGCCAAGTAACAGCTTTCAAGAGATTTATTTCTTTAACTTAGGTTCCTTTCGATTTATATTTACATATTCATTTTAAGCCTCAATTTAATTGGTAAAAAGTAAGCAATAAAGTACTCATAAACAACTAATTCAGCCTACTGTATGACAACCGTACAACATATATTATTTTTGGTGGATATCACTCATGCACCTTATGACGAGAACAGATCAAATACTTTGTAGACTTTACAACTAAAATTTGACTGTTAAACACTTAGTGAATGCCATCAAAAATAAAATTTAGACATATACGATATGACCGAATTACTAAATAACTGTTGCCAGTAAATTAATAAAATGTTCACATACCTCAAAATACTGTAATAATAATATCTGTGTACATCATTTCTACAGATGTATCTAGAAACTAATGAAATATTTAAGGCCAAAATTTTCTTTGAATTGAGCACAGTGCTAATGTATAAATCTATTAACCAAGATTATTTACTACTAGTAGTGTTCAGTAAATAAAGGTGTATAACATAACAGTTGCGGTAACCAATCATTCTATGCTAATCCAAGGTCCATGTTCTGGCCACATTTAATTCTGGAAAGAACATGATTCCCCAAACTGAAGAAATATTCTACATTAACAACAATGGACTTTAAACATTAAAACTTGCTAATCGCCAAAGAAAAGAAGCCCCCACCCCCTACAATAAGTAATTAATAAAGGACTAATATTTAGAAATTTTCTTCAGAATGTACATATCATTTTGTCATAAAATTGTATTTAGTATACGTGTAGTAACTGGGGTGTGGTATAGCATAATTGTATATTATTTTAAAACGTTGAACTCAATGCACTTGAAAAACCTATAATTCTTGGTTTGACTCCTGTGTAGGCTGTAGGATTTCTTTTATTGTTGGCAAACTCTGTAGATAAAATCATTAGCCTTACCCCAGGGTTGGCATTTTCTATCAATATAGAAAATGTTGGAAACTTGTAAATAAGCAGACCCAATTAGCGTAAGTATTATAAAGTGGAGTTTAACTTTTAACAAGAAACTATCAATTATTTAGTTTTGCCAGCAGAGCACGGTTTACAGGTCTTTCGATTCGAAATTAAACTTTGCTAATGAATGAGACTTTAATATAAACTAGACTTGGGTAAGAATCCTGAAAACAGCACAAGATAGGGCCAATTAAATGAAAAATGCCCTTCTCCGCCCGCCATGGGCATTTGTTTGACAGAGTTTAAATGGCAACTTATTAAAAGTGAAATAGAAAGATAGGGTTTCAAGAGTAAACAGTATCCCGACGAACAAAACGTTTATCAAAAACTAATAATTGCCAGGGAAGTAGGGGCTTTGCTTAATGCTTATAAAGGACAGAATAAAAAAAGTATTTGTTGAAGCGATCCCGAGTATTGAAAAGGTAGGAAATGAAAGGGCTCCTGGAATTAGAGATGTCCCTTTGGAATAAGCAGTTACTGAAACTTTTCAAGTGCTCCATAGGACAGGGATTCTGTCACCAGCTTTTTACTGCACTCCTGTTTTTAAAGCTATCCACCATAATGAAATTCCTCGTCTTTTTTGTTGTTGTTTTTTCTCTCTCTTATTTCCTCTTCAAAGTAAGAAACTTTAAAACAAAGGGTTATCCCTCTGTCTCTTTTGAATAAAATCTATATCTATTTAGAAAAGTAACTATAAAAGGAAGCAATATTGAAATACGTTTAGCATAATTCAACTATTGACTATCAATTTTCCAATGCTGCAATTAACAGCACACTTTGAAAGCCTCTTTGTGTTGTGAATAACATTTTGAACAATAGCACTTTGGAACAACGCGAAGTAATCCACAAAGGGACCTAAAGAAAATGTTTATCCACTTTAGTATCAGAGAAATAAATATTTTCCTCTTCACCGCTCATTTTGTTTGTTTGTGCTTTCAGTAAGTCCCAATTGGTTTGAATAATGAATGAAATCTTAATGGAACACGCAAACATTAAATGTTAATCATTGACAGCGGACTCCATCGTGATGAGTTAACAAAATGTAAATAAGGCTATAATACAATTGTGTACCTCTGTAGATTTGAAAGTTTTAATGTACATTTTGATGCTTTTCTACAAGAAATATTTACCTTAACGTTTTAAGAGTCATATTATTTTACCTAAGAGCTTTAAAGTCATAAGTAGCTTTCACGCGTACCATAATGTTTAATGCTCACAATCAGTGATACACAATATCCTTATAGTATCATCGGAAAGTGAATTGAACTCAATCTTCGTTGAAAGTAAATAAAAGGGCGAAGACAAGTTTAAGACAAAAAAAACTTACACAGTTTTTCAGTAGTTTTTTTCACCCAAGAACGATGAACCGAACAGCAACAATAAATGAAGAAATATTAACAAACATACACTTGTACCATCAAGGTAGCATTCAGTACAAAAATCCTGAAAAAATGCAAGATCAACGACGAACTTAAGTGTTTTCCCCATTTATATATAACCCAGCAATAGCAAAGCACATTATGAATATTTGTAGGGATGTTGGACCAATAGCATGGACCTATGGTGATAAAATCAGTAAAAGTTTCAACCGTATAAAAGATAAACTTAAAGACAAGGAAACTAAATACAATGTTTATAAAATAAAATGTCCTGCCTGTGACAAATTTTATTTAAAAGAATTGTCCCAAACCTTAAGGATGAGAATGAAACATCATTGTAGAAATGTCGAAAATTCAGAAATGAACCTCTTTGACCGAACATTCTTTGACATTTAAAAATAATATAATTTAGATGAGGTAGGAATTTCAGATATTGACAAAAAACTTAACCAAGTAGAAGATAAAAGAAAATACTCATATTATTATAAACAAACATGTTGTGAACAAGAAAACTGACAAAACGAAATGAAATGAAATGTGTTTATTTCCATTAAATATTATCACAACATAACGGGATAAGTCATTGGTTTTCTATAAAAAATTTTCTAATATAATGCCAATTAATTTCTTTACAAACTATTGAAATTACATTTATACTTATATAGTCCATCCGTTAAAAAATTAGGTCAAATTCTTATTAGAATACACAGTAAAAATTCATCAATTTAAATAATTATGTTCAATAAATTAGTTTCATTAACACTCTTAATACAACTCTAAATATGTACAATTTTTTTTAAAACTCTAGAACGTAGATTACTTTATTTGTTGGCATGCACATTTTTTAAAGAATAACAAACATTATAAATGATGACAAAACTTGTCCCCCCTTATAGAGACAATGTACCTCATCACAAATGATTTTAGACCAATATTTATGACAACCACTTAATAGTTTCACTTAATAATTAAGTAGTTTTACATTTTCTAAAGTATTCATCTTGTGTATAAAAACATCCGTCATTCATGAAGTTCTTTAGATTATTAGCAGATTTGACTATTGAGTACGACCTCATCATGACGCGATTTTTGAAAATTTTCTTCAAATGTCCATCGATCCTACACAGGAGATGACGAAAATGAGGTCCGTTCTAAATTATATTTATATATATATATATCTACTATATAAAAATAAGTCGGGTTTTCCTTCCTGACGCTATAACTCCAGAACGCACGAACCGATTTCCGCGGTTTTGCATTCGTTGGAAAGGTCTCGGGCTCCGTGAGGTTTATAGCAAAGAAAATTCAGGAAAAATTTCAACAGAAAAGCGGGAAAATCTTTTTTCATTATACTGTTAAAATAACACGTGTTTTCAGTGCATCGTTTGAGTACGCAAAGTACAGAAAAGTAACAGCTGTTATTGGAATATTCCTCATTATACTATCATTCATTGTATATTGCATACATACTTAACCTGTATTTATTAAATCAAAACGAACAAAAATTTGTCAATAATTAAGCAATCAATACCGCAAAACGGTATGAATATGAGTAACAATAGAAATTGCACAATAAATATTAATTTTAAATTATAGGTCTATTGCCTATTCTATTTATCTGTTGAATAACCTTTGCAGTTTAATAAACATATGTTTCACATGCAGCGCCATCTCTGATACATAGCATGTACTACAAACCAATATTTTAAGTAGATGGCGCCGGTGCGTGATACATTGTTTGACAGCTGCTCAGTTAATTTCATGTGACAAACCGGTATTGTGTTCACTGTGAAATTGTGAAAAAAAAGTAAAAAAAATAAGTTATTCGTTTCCTAACATTTCAATTGGAAACCATCAAATCAATCACGTGTATTGTGCAAATTTTTATTCAATTTCAACAGCAGGCATTTGTCTTTAAGGTGGTAAGTTGAACTGTGTAAATTATGTGGATCGTGCATTTGAGGTTAAATTCACCACTCTGTTCATAGTCCAAAATGCCTAGAGGACGACGTGCGAACATCGGCCGCCGCACAAGACATGCAAGCAAGCAACAAGTGTATTCACAGAACTTAAGCGAAGAAAGACAAAATATAATAAGAGAAAATGCCCGATTGAGACAACGCGTGAGCACACGAAGATCATTGGCATCATACAATCGCTTGGCATTCCAATATGATCCCACTGCCAACTACAGTGATGATGAAAATTTAGTTATTGGACCAATGACGACTATATGCCGATATTGCAATGCGTTAAAGTTCAAAAGAGAAACGGCTGGATTGTGCTGCGCAAGTGGAAAAGTCAAACTGGATCCATTACTTACACCACCACAGCCACTGAAACCATTGTTCGATGGAAGTGAGTGATCCCGACTCCAGTCATTTTCTTCAACACAGCCTTGAATACAATAACTGCTTTCGCATGACTTCCTTTGGAGCTAATATCATTCGAGAAGGCGGCTTCATGCCAACTTGCAAGGTAAAAGATAACACACCCATAACCAATCACTTACACCAACACAATGAATTGCAATACATAACAACTACATATACACCACACACTACACCATCACACGATCAGAAGTTACACCGTATTCTTAACAAATGATTGTTTGCAATTACAGATACAAGGACAAATATATCATTTGCATGGTTCAATGGTGCCAACACCAGATGAACCGCATCAATTTCTGCAAATATATTTCATTTCGTCGATGGTGGATCAGCTGAATGTGCGGTGCAATATACAGGGAACACAACAGTTAAAGAGACGAATTATTGAACAGTTGCAAGCATGTTTTGACGCTAATAATGCTGTGGTTAATATGTTCAAAACAGCATTGAAACGAATGCCATCGGATACGCACAAATTTGTCATAAGAGCAGATTGTACCCCAACAGGTGAACATGTGCGAAGATTCAATGCACCCACCGTTAATGATGTTGCTGCAATTATTGTTGGCGATCCAACTAAATCGCGAGACATTGTCGTTCAGCGAAGAAGCAATATCATGCATCGTGTAAACGAGACATATCGTTTGTACGATGCGTTAGAATATCCAATCATTTATTGGCAAGGGCAAGACGGATACGACATCAAGTTGAAAATGATCGATCCAATTACAGGTACAATATTCACACACTAATTATTGCTATTATTGGTTTCCATTAACAATTCAATTAATTTTGCATTTTCAGGCGTATCAACGAATAAAAATCTAAGCGCAATGAATTACTATGCGTATCGTATGATGATTCGTACACATGAGGAGAATGTCATTCTGAAGTGCCGTCGGCTATTCCAGCAATTCGCTGTCGACATGTATGTCAAAGTCGAGACCGAACGTTTAGCGTTTATCCGATTTAATCAGGCAAAGCTACAATCTGAGGACTATATACACTTGCGTGATGCTATTCATTCAGATGGTGATGTTCAGAATATTGGAAGTCTGACGATTCTCCCATCATCTTATATCGGAAGCCTACGCCACATGCACGAATACGCTCACGACGCTATGACGTACGTGCGAAATTATGGAACTCCGGATTTATTTATTACGTTCACATGCAATCCGAAGTGGACGGAAATTGAACGCGAGTTGGAACCGGGCCAAAAACCGCAAGATCGCCATGACATAATCGCCAGAGTATTTCAGCAAAACCTCAAGGTCATGATGGATGTACTTACTAAGTATCGAGTTTTTGGTGACACACGTTGTTATATGTACTCGGTGGAATGGCAGAAGCGTGGACTACCGCATGCTCATATCCTAATTTGGTTGCTGAACAAATTACATTCTAATGAAGTGGGTGACATATCAGCTGAAATTCCTGATCCAGTCACTGATCCCCATCTACACGACATTGTGACGACACAGATGGTGCATTAAATCCATTATCACCTTGCATGGCTGATGGAAAGTCCACAAAACGATATCCGCGACTGTTAGTTGCTGAAACAGTCACAGGGAACGATGGATATCCAGTTTATCGTCGGCGTTCAAAAGAAGATAATGGTCGAACTATCAAAGTTAAAGTTCAAAATCAAGAGATTGAAAATCGGAAATGAATTCATTGTACCATATTGCCCCCTGCTATCACGAATTTACGAAACACATGCAAACGTTGAGAGATGTCATTCGGCCAAATCAATCAAATATTTGTGCAAGTACGTCACAAAAGGCAGCGACATGGCTGTGTTTGGTATTGCGTCGGAAAATGCGAATGACGAAATCAGCAACTTCCAAATGGGCACATACGTCAGTACTAATGAAGCACTGTGGCGATTATTGTCATTTCAAATTCATGAAAGATATCCCACAGTTGTACATTTAGCAGTGCATTTGGAAAATGGCCAAAGAGTTTACTTCACTGAGGCTAATGCGGCACAACGAGCTGAGAGACCACCATCGACAACATTGACTAGCTTCTTTGCAATGTGTGAAGCAGATCCATTCGCAGCGACGCTGATGTACGTTGAAATGCCCAAGTATTACACTTGGAATCAATTAACAAAGAAATTCCAACGTCGCAAACAAGGGACCCCAGTTCCAGATTGGCCACAGGTGTTTTCCACTGATGAACTAGGTCGCATGTATACTGTTCATCCTAGAAATGATGAATGTTTTTATTTGCGACTGCTGTTGGTAAATGTACGTGGACCAAAATCATTTGCGCATTTGAAAACTGTGAATGGCCACCAATGCCAAACATATCGAGAAGCATGTCAACTATTGGGTTTGCTGGAGAACGATTCTCATTGGGATTTAACACTTGCGGATTCAGTTGTTTCATCAAATGCGTACCAAATACGAACACAGTTCGCAATTATCATCACCACATGTTTTCCTTCACAACCAATTCAGTTATGGAACAAATACAAAGACGACATATGTGAAGATATCTTGCATCGCTTGCGCATTCAAACGAATAATCCTGACATCCAAATAACCGATGAAATCTACAATGAAGGATTGAGGATCAATGCTTGACTATTGCAAACAAGCTACTGATTGAAGTAGGAATGATTGCGCCAAATCGATCGATGCACGATGCATTCAACCAAGAATTAAATCGAGAGCTGCAATACAATGTTGATACATTGCAGGAATTCGTTCGAAATAATGTGCCGTTGCTGAATGAACAGCAAAAACAAGTATACGAAAATTAATGCAAGCGGCGGACAATAATACTGGTGGTCTATTCTTCCTGGAGGAACAGGGAAAACATTTGTCATTTCATTGATTTTGGCCACTATTCGATCAAGATGTGACATAGCTTTGGCGTTAGCATCATCTGGAATTGCGGCGACTCTTCTAGATGGCGGTCGTACTGCACATTCTGCGCTTAAGTTGCCACTCAATTTAAACACAATTGATACTCTAACATGGAATATTTCCCGATCCAGTGCAATGGGAAAATTGTTGATGCAATGCAAGCTCATTGTTTGGGATGAGTGCACAATGGCACATAAGAAATCACTTGAAGCACTTAACTTCACACTGAAGGATCTTCGGCGAAATAACAACATCTTTGGCGGCTTGATGATATTGTTGGCAGGCGATTTCAGGCAGACGTTACCAGTCATTCCCCGTGGAACGCCTGCAGATGAATTGAATGCTTGCCTGAAGGCATCACCTTTATGGAATAACGTAAAAACATTATCGCTAACCACTAATATGAGAGTTCAACTTCAAAATACTGCTATAAGTGCTGGACAATTTTCCAAACAATTGTTAGCTGTTGGAAATGGAAAAGTCCCAGTTGATGCGACATCTGGATTAATTACTCTTACCAACGACTTTTGCCGATTAGTAGACTCTCAATTAGCTCTTACTGAAAATGTTTTCCCAAACATTAGTGAGAATTATCAGAATTATGCTTGGTTAAGTCAACGAGCAATTCTTGCCGCAAAGAATAATGATGTACACGCACTGAATTTCACCATTCAATCAAAAATTGCTGGCGATTTGGAGACATACAAATCCGTTGATTCCATAACAAATCCCGATGATGTAGTAAAATATCCAAGGGAGTTTTTGAACTCTCTGGAGTTACCAGGATTTCCACCACATAACTTGCAACTCAAAGTTGGTACAGTTATTATGATATTGCGTAATTTGAATCCACCGCGACTTTGCAACGGTACTCGACTTTCGGTAAAAAGAGTTATGCCGAATTTGATTGAGGCAACCATTATTAACGGAAAGTACGCAGGTGAAAATGTATGTATTCCTCGAATACCAATGATCCCGACTGATCTTCCGTTTGACTTCAAACGATTGCAATTTCCAGTTCGCCTTGCGTTCGCAATGAAAATTAACAAGTCGCATGGCCAATCGCTTAGTGTTTGCGGGATAAATTTAGAAAATCATTGTTTTTCACATGGGCAGTTATACGTTGCGTGTTCACGAGTTGGGAAACCATCCGCTTTGTTTGTGTTAACGTCAGACCAAAAAACAAAAAATGCGGTTTACCAAAGAGCACTTCAATGAAACGGATAATTTGCGGACACGTATAACGCTTCGATTCAGTATTTACTTTGGATTCACTTTCATTTACTTAGAGAAGTTCAACTAAATAACACTTCATTTTTGTAATCGAAATGAATTCATTACTGTTGAGAAATGAAATCAAATTTTTCCTTTTCAAATATAAAACAAAAACAAAATTTGTCTTAATCTTTTAATCACCAAACAAAATGTTACATAAAACGAAGCCATCTGGTGGCGAAACGGAGTTCGCCGGGTTTGCTAGTATATATATATATATATATATATTTATATATATATATATATATCTGTTAACGCTCTAGCGGTCGTAATTTTTGTTTGATCGTTACCAAACTGGATATTTAAACCTTTTATGCAAAAAGACAGACTAAGTTCGTTAATGGCTAAAATCGGAGGGGGGGGGGTTTAGAGGGGGGATTTTAGAAAATTCAAAATATCACCATTACCAGTCGGATCAAAAAATTGTATAAAACCAATCATATTGCAAATTAAATTTATTATAAATATTGTTCTATGCATTTATCCTCTATCTTGAAAATTAACCAAGATATTTGCATTTTTATTAATTTTAACAGACGAAACGAGATCGGCTAACTTTGGGTCTAGTCGTGAGTTTACATCAAAAGCTAGTTCGGCCGTTTCCGTAACTGAAATTTCTCTATTGTAAAACTTCACTTGGGAAATCTGCTTAGTTTGCGCAGCCCCTGCGTGACAGACCTTTTTTAAACTAACATAAGGAATTTACACGGCATATTTATCAAGTATTTGAATGAAAACATGTCGAATAGATGTAGGAGTAATTATGCATTTTCAGGAATCCATTTTTACACTGTTCATTCTTTTAATGTATCAATGTTATGAGCTGATTGGTGACGCACATCTCCATTTCTGTCAGTCTCTACGTGACCGCCTCAGTGTTAAGGTCGAATCTTTTAATAATGTGTGTAGTACCACTTAAGACCTGTCATAGGGATGCAAAAAATTTCAAGGAAAAATAAATGAGTGGAGAATATTTCACATGTTCATCTTTCGGACTGCTGCCATTGCACCTTCAACGAACATCATTTGCGGATAACGCTTTGAAACGTAATTGCAAGAATCTGACTGACATTCCTATGACTTTCATTAACTGAGAGACCTAAAGAAACTTCAAAAGCTTCAATCAGTGTAGACTATCATTCAAGAGCTATTAAACTCAATTGCCTTTTGACACAGACTTATTGGAACGAACTGGTGCTAGAGTATGGTCTTCAGTGTAGATAATTAAAATAACACTGATAACGAACCTACTGTCAAGTAGCTGCACAAAAAGAATTGGGATTATACTGTCCTTTACAAGCCAGATATTCTCATCATTAATAAGTAAAATAAATTGGATGTTAACATTAATATATCTGTAGAAAATATTGAGTGTGTTCAAAAAGCTAAAGCACTACGTCCCTTTTTCTATATACATTTGATGATACCATACCCGTCTTGTGGATTCGAAGAAGGTTTTTGAAATTTGCATCATAAGCACTGAATGGCCCAATGTTTTTAGGAAATATAATAAAATATATATTTAGTAACCTCATAAATTGAATATATACTAGCGGAGCCGGCAGACACATATTTCAAGCGATTAGGATTTTAAATTTAATATTACGTTTAAAACAAAACTACTTTTAATTACACAAAAAACAACTTTTGTTATGTACCAAAAACAAATTGAAAATGAAATATCTCGAATTTTTTATTCAGGCCTCCCTTATAAACCTGACTCTCGTTCGAACCTAAAACATTTAATATACCGTATAATTAAGGAAGAATTAATAGAATTAATGCTAACTGACATCAATCGTTAGTGCCCAATAAAATTGTTGGCTCCCACTTTAATTTTTTAGTGTATATCTCTTTTATATGTTGTCATACGATAAAAGTGAATATAACAAAAGTTACTCTAAATAACAACATAAACTTTTAACCTATGCATATTTGCCAAAAAATCAATACGAAACGAAATATTGCTATTTTTAATTTTAGGCCTCCCTTACAACCCCTACTTCTGCTCCATCTGCCGGGCTGATGGTAGTAGAAACAGTATCAAAAAGGAAATCTCATTCGGAAATCAATTAAAGAGTTAGTACAAAGAAATTGGGATGGGACGAAGACAAAATGAGCGCATGAAGCACACAAAGAAGAAGAAATATACATAAAAAACGAAAGCTATCAAAGAGGTTATAGTTTTTTTTCTCTCTCTCTCTCTCTCAGAGAATTGGAATTATCTTAAGGAGCCTGAAAGAAACATCCTTCAAAAAGGTCTTTTCTTCTGATCTTAATGCCCTTTGAAGGGGATGAAAAAGTCAAGCCCGTAAAATAAACCTCTCAGGAGTCATTACTTATTTGAAATGTAATAATAATAATAATATTGGAGTATTATTATAAAAATATCTTTCAGGACTCTTGGAAAGCTTGTAAAAAAATAAACAGTACGGGTCTTTAATAATGATAATGACAGTTACCGCAGGGGCAACTGATGTGCGCAGTTGCTGGTGGCTCTACGAACCGCCCGGACACAAGTACAGTACACTTCACACACAGTACACTATACACTAATATAAGGCCACTCCCTCCTCTACCACCCCCTGTTCCTGGTCTGATTTCAGCCATAATTGGCTATGAACTTTAGTGATCAATTAAACGGTAAAATATCGAACATGGTATAGATCAAATAAACATTTTCGAGTAAAGAAGTAAAATCGTGATTTGATGACATCATCATACAACGCATTTGCGTTTATCTCACAAAGTAAAAGTTCAAGGAGAACAATATTTGGTAATTAGCTTCAAATAAAGTGCTGCATGATATAACAGCTTATTGGTAATATGACATGAAGTGTATTGATAATATGTAGAAGTGATGGTTTACTGAAGGCAGAAAACTAAAAAATGAAAATGTATCTATTAATAATCAAGGTAGTGAAGAAACATATATAACAACTTTGTCATGAGGAATTCTCCCCCTCTAAACCCCCTCGTCTCACCCTTCCGATTTCATCCGTTAACGAACTTGATCTTTATTTTTACATACAACCTTTAAATATCGAGTTTGGTAACGATCAATCAAAAATGACCCCTAGAGCGTTAACAGACATGGATCTAATCTCTGTCGTGTCATATTTTTCATAAATCTTGTCGTGAGTACAACCTCAATAGCTGATTTCACTTAAGTGGAATCTG
Source organism: Riptortus pedestris (assembly GCA_019009955.1). Lineage (NCBI taxonomy): Eukaryota > Metazoa > Arthropoda > Insecta > Hemiptera > Alydidae > Riptortus > Riptortus pedestris. Next base: position 41,054,180 of record CM032231.1, read on the forward strand.
CTAAAAGGTAGACCAAGAAATAATTGGACGAAGAACATGCATTTTCAGTTATGTGAGCCTATTATAAGGTACACATGAGTTTCAAAAACAAATTATACTAGATACCCAATGAAGGAACCTCTTTACCCGCCCGAAATACCATATATTCGCCCGGAACAGAAGACTGCCCCTTCTACCATATTAATTTTTGCCCAGAGGTTCTGACAGAATACTCCACCTCTCCAATAAAAAGTGTTTTCATGGAGAAATTAGATAATGACTCAGACAGGCTGAATTTGGGTGAGAATATGGAGATGGAATTTGACAAAATAAAGAATTTGAGTTTCACAGGTTTTGACAGGTATCGTTGTAAGCTTTTCAAAGAAGTGGTAATCTAATTGTAAAAACTGAAGGGTGGAAGAGATCTCACACAGATTAACCACATGAAGGCCTCTTGTGTCCTATCCTGATGAAGGTTTCCGAGGTAGTGTCCTCGCTGTTCCTTGTAGACTACAAGATCCTGGCATATATAATGTATTAGCAAGACGAATATTCTTAGGCCAAAAGAAGACCTCAGAAAGGCAAGATATGTCTCATGTCATACTCGAGGTGCGTTGGGTAGAGCAAAGCCTACCAGGCCCATTCGATGGCTTCAAAGTATCATACAGTTTACTTTAAGAAAATTATTTCCTAAATAATTAAGAAACTTGTACAACTGCAAAGGACTTATACTAATGGTTCCGACTGGTGAGTGTTGGTCTAAAGGAAGATAATCGAGACATGCCTTGAAGTGTCAGGCTCTTGAAGAAGGTACAAGTTGAAAGAAGAAGTACAGTTGAAAAGCAAAGGCACTTTAAGGAAAAGTTGACTCAGCGTTCTCAGTGCATTGGAAGCTAAGTTACCCGGCACTCGATTCAAGAGGTTATGGAAGCAAAGAGGTAATGTCGGGGAAACATGGCTCTAAATAACCCAACTACCTCTCTGTTCATGGGAATTAATGCGGTAGTAATAGATAGCGGACCATCATTGGAGCCAAAGCTGAGATGAGCTAAAAAGAACACTACGGTATGGTATTTGCGCGTGCTCAGACAAAGATCAAGCTTGCTGGTCTGTGGCCCAGAGTTCTGAAGACATGTTTTCCTACTTTTGATTGACAATTAATTGTTCTAGGTGAGGATAGAAAGCCCTCAGATAGCCTCGGGGTTTACGCTGGGGATGGTGGGGAAGGCCATTATTGACAGAATGCGCAGAATCAGTACGAAAAGAAGATTCTGCGATTTACAATTCAGGGGGCGAAAACTTCCCTGCGATCAGGGAAAAAACTTCCTTTATGTCTTTCTGATCAAGGTTTGAAATGAAATATCAAAGTAGACCTCGAGGTAGTTTGATAACGGTAGACCGAGAGATAGGGATGAACTCTATTCCACTGTTGCCGGGAAGCGGTGCTGGCAATCATGTGCATGGGTCAACAGATGCTAATAGATTCACGAATGAAGAAAACTGTCCCACAATGAAGTTTTTTAGCTGCCCTTCGGTACGTCACTGCCTATTTCAACCTCTACGACCAATAATAGATGTTACCTCTCGCATCCGAACTCAGGCATGGAACCCAGAATGCTAATAGCTTTAGAACAGCTGAGTTTACTGTGTATAAGACTGCTATGGCTTGGAGATTCCCGAAGGTACATAGAAAAGCTCAGGGGCGAACATATATGATGCATGAAGCTATTCATTTTTTGATCATTGATTTTTCTCTGAAAATGATTATGATTACTCAGGTTAGACATGTGATTTAAAGCGTTGGCTTTAATCCCACATGGCAAACCTAGTATGGCGAGATCGATTCCCGTTTTGGCAATGGATTATTATTATTATTTATTATCGTCCACTTTTTGCTAAGGCTGATTGGGACGGTTTATCTACAGGTTACCACCCTTTTCTAGCCAGGGTGACACTAAAGATTTTATTTAGTGAGTTCCAAATTGCCAGAGTAGCCAACAGTAGGCGATAAAACATAATAAGAATAATGTAATATAATTATTAATTACGAACTTTTCAAACAGTTCAGTAAATAAATCGTTTGAAGTTAGAATAATGTCTAACAGAGCGGCATTGAACAACCAGATTAGGAAAAAAATAACCTCAAAATTAATTTAAAAAAAAGTTCACTATTTTTGGGTGTTTAAACTATGTAATAGCGTTTAATGGCACCGAGTTTAACTTAAAGCCACTTACAAAGGTTATCTAACAGAAAGATTATCCTTCAAAAAATATTTATTAAGCACATAAAGCGCTTTCAGGATCGAATCCCATCCAGCTGAGGAGTACAGCTGAGAGGATATGAGGTAAAACATACAATTCCATTGGGTCAGCTTTCCTTCTGATCCTACTACTTCTATAAGAATGTTTCTTCTATAGGATTATTCTCTCTCAAGCCAATTTTTCGCACGTAACCTAGTGTATCTGTCCTCAATGGTGTTTCATCAGATTTAAACATTCCCACTCCTTCCTTTCTTTTTAAAAGAAGAGACGATTCGTCAGGACATAGAAACTTCTTTGTTAAATATGGCTTCATGCAATTTTCTCTAATTCAATCGTCCACTAGAATTCGAAGTGTACATTAAAAAGACTGGACCTATACTTTAAAAATCGCAAACCTCAGATAACGCACTTTTCGTGAGAAAACATCAGTAACAGTTAATAACTCTTTCAAAAAATCTTTTTCTTCTTTTCTTAATGTTATTGATTGTTAACGTGAAGGACAAGGATGCAGTGCTAACATAATTGTATTAGCATTAAAACAAGTAAATCTATCATTTCTTTTATCAAGAAAATTCGTTTAAGGTATGCTTGAAGAAGGTTGATAGTATTAGTTCGGGGATTCTCTAATCATGTCATCAGGAATATAGGAATGAATATGCACTCTACTACTGTCACTTACAATATTCTGACCATATTTGTTTAGTAATTGGAGGCTCAAATTCAAATTTTGCTCGTTAAAACAGAATGATATTTCCAATGGAACGATAAATTGGATCGTTATGCCATTTAATGATGGAGACAAGGGAGCGGTGCTTCGTTCCGTGTGTCCAAGCCGGTTTGTTTAGTGTTGATTTAATGCAGATAGAATCCTCTCTGATTATTGGCTCTGACGGATTGGGTGCTGTCAAGCGAAAGGTCCAATTTGTCGCGGACATCTGTCAATACCCCCGCTCTTTCAGTTCGAATGACTGCCTGCCATATTATCATCGAGTTTGTTTGTGTGTATGTGTGAGAGAGAGAGAGAGTGATGGGGGGAGGGTAGAGAGAGTTCGGGGGGGTGGGTGGAGAGAGAGAGAGAGA
>CM032231.1:41062500-41127500 GCA_019009955.1 Riptortus pedestris
ACAAATGACAACAATGTCACAAATTTGGATTTATACAGAACTCTTTTAAATGACATAAACGAATTTTATAATAAAACTAAGTTAAATTAGTGTAATTATATTTTCTAATGATAAGTAATCGACCAATAATATCTTTAGTGCTTTAAAATAACTAAAATATAAATCGTTTTTCGAATAGAAACGCTAGCGTAACCTAGTGTTGGAAACTGTAACTTCATTAAAGGGAGGGAAAAGTTTTTCCCTCCCTAGAGTGGGAAAGAGAACAGCTGTTTCAAGTTATTATAAAAAGACCCACTTTCCATACTTACATACGGTAGCGAAAGTAACTACTTTCAGATCAGAGTGATGTAAATGAATTTGTAAGCTGGATTGGGTTATTATTATAAAAGATGGTTTTACTTTTCCCAAGTCGACCTCCTTTGTGAAATGGTAATATCATTGTTTTCTGAGTGTTCACTGAGAATAACATTGCGTCACAGTATTTCTTTAATATATTTAATTTACGTTTCGTATCAGGCCATGATGTAGAGAGAAAACTAGATCATCAGCATACATCAATAAAATTAAATCTTTTCTTGTAATTATATGTATACCCTCTGCCCAATTCTCTTAAAAAAAATGGACTATATTTGATTTGTATAGCAAGAATAGGAGAGGGCTTAAGTTTTCCCCTTCTGGAACACCTTCAGATATATCAATGTCATGTGAGTACTGATTTCCTTCTTCAATAATAAACGATGCTTGGTCATACAGAAATTTTATCACTCTCAGAATTTTTGCTCCCATTCATAACCTTTATAGTTTTCCCATAATGTTGAATGGTTTATAGAGTCAAACGCACCTTTGAAGTCTACAAAGGTAGCTAATAATTTCCTCCTCTTTAATCTGAGTGCTATATTTACAGCTGCTGACGAACATTTGTTCGTTCGGGATAAGTTTCCTCTCTTCAACACATGTAAGCAATCTTCGACTAAGGATGGAAGAACTATTGACTTTCTAGAAAACAAAGATGTAGTATAGAAAAAGTGTACGTAAATCTAAATAAAGTGAAAGCAATAGTGATGATTAATTATTGGAATCAATTTTCTTACTTTACTTTGGATTTTTGGAAATATTTATATAGTAAAATGTTAGCTAGTTCCTTTTCCTTTTTTGGGGGATTTTGAGGGTGTGTTCCAGAAACCCCATATTCTGTCTACTCGCATGGCTAACCTGAGCCCCAATTACTCAATTAATTAAAGGATATTTCCTTCGAAGAAGATGAATTATTATGGACGTTTGATACAAACGCACAAATAGAAGTGTACAAGATATTTGGTTTGTTCAAAAAAAAAAAAAAAAAAAAAAAAAAAAAAAAAAAAAAAAAAAAAAAATATGCAAAAATAGCTTTAGGTAACTCGCTGCAAACACGAATTGATATATAAATGGAGGAGGTAGGAGGTGAAAAATAGCTTTGAGGAGACTTTTTTCCCCCTCTAAAACTCTAAAAGGGAAAACTATTAAGCTAGGTAGAGAGGAGCGATAAACTGATGTATAACCTAGGGATTTGGAGCCTGTTTCACTGGGAATTGGAGTAGAGTATCTTCTCCAAGCTCTGCCTTTCCTCCAGGGATTTTTCTCCATTCCAACGGCTTTCACCTAATTCTGATTTAAAGAATGTAGACTCCGACCTTTATATCAGATCTGCTCTTCAATCTACGCCAAAATCTTTTCTTGCTCTATGTTATCAGCATTTCCCCGCTTATCGCCGTCATTAAGTTAATTAAACTATAAATTCCACTTAAAATTATTGATAAAAGACAATATACTTATAAACTAACATAGAGTTTCAATAAAAAATCAACTTTTGACAATGCCGTTTATTGTTGAGTCAATTTCGACAGATGATGCCATCAATAAGAGCAAGAGCTCCAAATATAATAATTTCAAAATAGACTAACACTTCAGCAGATACTGTTCAAATTAAATAGAAATGTGCTTAAATAGAAAAAGCCCGTCACGCAGGGGCTGCGTAAACAATGCTGATTTCCCACGTGAAGTTTTTCAATAGAGAAATCTGCCTACTAATAACGGCAGTAGTAACGAATCTCTAAACCAATTCACGAGGGACGAACAGTTACGGAAACGGCCGAACTAGCTTTCGGCGGAAAGTCCCGAATATAGCCGACTTCTGCCGACCACACACACTTGATACAAATGCAAATATCTCGGTTAATATGCAAGATACAGAATAAATGAATAAAACAGTATTTACATTAAATTTAATTTGCAACACGATTGATTCTATACACTTTTTCGATCCGACGCATAATAACGAAGATATTTCGAATTTACAAATACCCCCCTTTCAATCACCCCTCCCACTGGTCCGATTTCAGCCATTAACGAACTTGATCTTCCTTTCTACATAGAACGATTCCTTTTTTAAATTCCGAGTTTGGTAACAATCAAACAAAAATTACGACCGCTAGAGCGTTAACAGACAAATATATATATATATATATATATATATATATATATATATATAATTTTGAACGGACCTCATTTTCGTCATCTCCTGGGTAGGATCGATGGACATTTGAAGAAATTTTTCGAAACTCGCGTCATGAGTACGACCTCAATAGCCTCAAAGGGAAATCTGCTAAAAGCAAAATAACCTAAAAGAACAGACAATAGTAATGAGGGTATAATTGAATAAACATAACCGAAATACATTACAATTTATAGAAGGGCTAAATACTTATATGAATGTATTACAGCTGTTGCAGGAATTATTGCTGATTAACGCATCGTTATAAGCAATGATGGAGGAATGTATGGAAATTAATATGGAGCTGGTTTGTAAGAGGAGTGTAATTAACATAATTGGTGCTATTGTTGATTACATGAAAGGTTGTCACCCAGCTGTTGAATAGCGTTGTCTCAGTCACTTCTGTATAATGGAAGTGAAGGGTGTTAAAGGTGCGTATGATAGGTCCCATTGCAATGATTACCACTTTCAATATGGAGTTCTTCTTCCAATTGACTAAAAACAAACATTCAAGAGAGTCATAATGAAATTAATGTTGATTTTAGATCCTTTTCTTAATATATTATGCTTCATTTAATATACGTTATGGATATAATAAAGATCCATTATATAATGCCATTCTAAAATCCTAAAAAAAGTCCGTCACGCAGGGGCTGCTTAAACTAAGCAGATTTCCCGCTTGAAGTTTAACAATAGATACATTTACAAACAGGTAACACAACCCCACCGATAATATTGAAGTGAATAAATACAAACGATAATAAGAAAGCTCCCAACGGGAAACAAACAGTTCTGCCAACTTCTTGCCTGAAAGAAAAACAATTACTGTAATATATCTGAATATAACGTATTAATTTGATTGAAAACTATTTACTATATCTAGTACTGTAATTTATAATGAATCAGAATAATTTTTATCTTAATAAAATTTAAGTAGTCCAAAAACTTAAGAAGGGGGAAGGGGGGGGGGGGGGGGCCGGAACAAATTTGCATGTATCTCGTGTAATAAATATCTCTTGAAAACAATATTTGGTATTTAAGCTTCGAATGATGTGGTTTATTTCATAATCGAGTATTGTTTATGTAACATGAGTAGAAGTGGGGGTTTGCTGAAGGCTGAAAACTGAAAAGTGGAAATATCCTGGTTAATAAGCAAGATAGAGAATAAATGTATATACCACTATTTATAGTACATTTAATATTCTATAAGATTGGTCTATACATCTTTTCGATCCGACGTACAGTAACGGAGATATTTCGTATTTTCAAAAATTTTCCCCTCTAAACCCCCCCCCCTAATCCGATTTCAGCTGTTACCCAGCTTGATCTTTCTTTTTACATAAAACTACTAAATATCGAGTTTGGTAACGATTAAACAATAATTGCGACCACTACAACACAGACAAATACATAACAGCGATAACAGACAAATACATATATATTTATATATATATATATATATATATATATATATATATATATATATATATATATACGTATATACGGGGTGTGGCTATTAAATAAACCACCCCATATATATATATATATATATATATATATATATATATATATATATATATACAGTTTTGCAACTCATTTTCATTTGAGCATTTGAAGAAAAATTTCGAAAATCGCGTCATGAGTACGACCTCAATAGCTGATTTCCCTTAGAGGAAATCTGCTAACACATGAAAATGCAACGAACTATTTACTCAATAAAAAACTTCTTAGCATTTATTCGTTGTTTTGTATTTATTAAATTTATACATCACTTTGTAATGGTAATGCCATTCTTTAATCCGTTAAAAGGGGCTAATTTAAGTTTCTAATTTATTGATCGATCGAGGAACGAACAAGAAAAATGGTTACTTTGGATTCGTTTACTGAAAAAAGAGGGACTTAGCGTAAATCGAAATAATAACGTTCAGTAATATTCCACAGAAGTGTTGTTGGAAGTGAAGAATATTTTTACTTGGAGAGAGATAAAGTTGTCCGATTCTTCACAAATTTTTATTTTGGTGCTAAGCGCTTTCTATTGTCTCCATCTTCAGAGCTACACATGAAAAACAATAACATCAATAAAATATCTATGCATTAACAGGGTCATCAATAATATTAATAACAATAAATGAAAACACAAAATAAATATCTAACAGAAATATACATAATAAATGAACTTTTTCTATCTCCAAATGTTCAGTAATTTGTTTCGTAGGCTTTCTCAGCTTGGCTTCTTCGTGTCTAATCCGGTTTATTGCTCCAGCGGTCTTCTCGGCACTTTTCATTGTAAATTATTTAAAACACGGACTGCGACCCATCAGATCGACAATAGTGATGATGTATAATCTGGAGAAGGTATCCTTATACCTAGTGAAAATTAGCATAATTGAAGAATGACGATAAGACCGCTGGAGCAGAAAGCCGGATTAGGAATGAAGAATATCTTATTACTGAAGTCCTCATTCTAGCACATGGAATAGGAATTCATTCAGTGATGAAACCACGAAATGAACTAAATGGAACATCCATCCCGACAAGCCGCTGTAGCATAAAGCAGACGTTAATAAATTTCAATTTTATTTCTGTGAATTCCTGTTTGCTTTCAACTAAAATTATTGCCGCCTTATCCAAAATACAATTTCTTGATCCAGGAGATTTTTCCAATCTTCGAAATTCCCCCTCTAAAACCCGCACTCTTACTTATCTTATTTCAGCCATTAACGATCTTGATCATTCTTTTTACATACAACGATTAAACATAATGCTTGGTAACGATCAACCAAAAATTGCGACCGCTAGAGTGTTAACAGACAAACATATATATATCATTTTGAACGTACCTCATTTTTGTCATCTCCTGGGTATGACATTTGAAGAAACGTTTCAAAAATCGTGACATGAGGATGACCTCAACAGCTGATTTCCCCTAGGAGAAATCTGCTAATATTTGAAACATAGGTATTTATGAATAAGCCTATCATATTTAAAGATAAAATTTTTACAATTAGGTCTGACAGTTAGATTCATTTATATAGAAATTACTTCTATGAGATTTATACTTTTCGAAATTCAGTTTCGGAAACCCGACATTTAGAATTGACCGATTTAATCTCAGTGAACTATTTAATCCATCGTATAGCACAATACTATTCTACTCTCTCTACTCCTAAATATAAAGAGTATTCAGCATGTGAAGTATTTGTAGTCAAGCAAATTGTCATGCCACTAAACCAGAATATAAATCTCTTAGCAGAAAGCCAGTGTAGACATTTGTTTATTCAATGCGAAGCAAAAATAATCTAGTATTCCAAATCGGTCTGATGTCCTCCAAATCAGATGCAAAAATCATTTATCAAAGTTTTTTCACATATTTGAATAAGTAAATTTTGAAAATCACAGACTGTACCGACGGAAATCACGGCGGTATATTATATAAACATCTTATATTTAGCTATTTTAGCTTCATGTCTTAGAAAGATACCAAGCAGTTCAATGTAGCTCAAAGTGTAGCTGACAGTTTTAAAATTCTATTTGAAGTTTTTTTTCACCAACATTGACCAAACCTCCAAAAAAACAACACCATATATAAATATAACCTGGTCGAAAACATCAACACAATTATATATATATATATATATATATATATATATATATATATATATATATATATATTACACATTGTACAAATATAGACTTTTAATTTTACCATGTAAAATTGAATTAAATTTGTTCTGTGAATGAAGAATTTACATGTAACTTGTTTTATAATAAAGTCCCTCATTTGTATACTCTTGTAAATAAAGCCTAGCAGATAGTTGTTTCCACCTGCATAAAGCCTTAATACTTGACAATTGACTGAAATTAGAGATACAAATTGGCACAAGGCGATTCATGTCAACCAAATCTAATTCTCCTTTCTAGATCGACCTTAAATTAGTCCATTCAGCCTTGCCAGAGGCTAAAGGCATTCCCATTGAGAAGATTCTATTACAGCTTTGCCTACTCCAACAGTTTTATTTCTTACATTATTCAAATTTAAACGGATGATTTAATTATAACGCGCATTTTAACCACCCCATAATCACACACAATGAGTACAATGAAATTAATGTTGATTTTAGATCCTTGTCTTAATATAATGCTTCATTTAATATACGTTATGAATATAATAAAGATGTACAACTTGTCTGTCCTAAAATCATAAAAAAAGTCCGCCACGCAGGGGCTGCGTAAACTAAGCAGATTTCCCGCGTGAAGTTTAACAATAGATAAATCTACATAGCGGGAACACAACACCACCGGGAATATTAAGTGAATAAATACAAACGATAATAAGAAAGCTCCCGAAGGGAAAAAAACAGTTCTGCCAACTTCTTCCCGGAAAGAAAAACAATTACTGTAATATATCTGAATATAACGTATTAATTTGATTGAAAACTATTTACTATATCTAGTGCTGTAATTTATAATGAATCAGAATAATTTTTATCTCAATCAATCAAATTTAAGTAGTCCAAAAAGTTAAGGAGGGGTGGGGGGGTCACCAGAACATATTTGCCTTCTTACATTATTCAAATTTAAACGGATGATTTAGTTATAACGCGCATTTTAACCGCTCCATATTTCGGCAGATTTCCCTTAAATCATCCTCATGACTCGATTTTTGAAAACTGTCTACAAACTGTGTCCACATATCCTTCATAGTAGATGAGAAAAAAAGAGGACTCTTCAATTTTTTGTGTGACAGACCAAGAAATAGAACCCATTAACTAATGAAGAGTGTATAGAACATCGTGTCAAATACTTCCACCAAGACAGGTCTTTCATTTGAAGAGAAAGCAACCAATCCATGGGACTGCTATTAGCAGCAAGGCTTCTTTCCCGGGTGTTAAAAATACTTCTTCCTGGTAAACATTATAAGAAAATGCATGAATGGTTTATGAAAAACAATGAGTGATTATTTATATAATAAATAAATTAACTATAAGCCCTCCCCAAAACAAGACCTAACTGTGTAGTAATTATTATTAAATTAAAATATGAAATTAACACTAAAAAATAAATTAATAATTGGCACCCGTGACTAACTAATAACGTTAAGAGTGAAGAAATTGTTCAGCTGTCTGTGTTTCTAGAGTAAGCAGTTATATACGGATCAATATCTGTTTCGGGAGTGCGTGTTTAGCGCACAATAGGTTATTGGTAGTATGTGCTTCAAATTAATTAATAATTAAGTAACGTATCATAAATAGATGTTCTTCTAATAATATCTTGATACCAAATTATAAGATTTCCATAAAGAAGCGGTAATGCTTAAATTAACAAGCATCATTTAACATCACTGAACAACGAAAATGTGTGGGGGTTGAGAGGAGGAAATAGAAAATTCAAAATATCTGCGTTATTATGAGGCGGATCAGAAAATGGGATGAAACCAGGAAATTGACTAAATGGAATATCCAACCCCAACTTGCTGGTATAGCATAAAGCAGACGTTAATAAATTTCATTTTTATTTTTGTGAATTCCAGTTGGTTTCAACTAAAATTATTGCCCCATTATCCAAAATACAATTTTTCGATTCGATGTATATTTTGATTTTTTTTAAATTCCCCTCTTAACCCCCCCCCCCTCCCAACTGTCTGATTCCAGCCATTAACGAACTTGATCTTTCTTTTTACATAAAACGATTAAATATAAAGTTGGTAACGATGAAACAAAAATTGTGACCTCTAGAGCGTTGACAGATTACTATATATATTATAATATATATATATATATATATATATATATATATATATATATATATATATATATATATATATATATATATCATTTTTAACGGATCTCATTTTCGTTATCTCCTGGGTAGGATTGATGGACATTTGAACAAATGATTCAAAAATCGCGTAATGAGTACGACCTCATGAGCTGTTTTCCCTTACGGGAAATCGCTGACATGTGATACATAATATGTGAAAATGTTAAATCATTTCTGTGACAAATTTAATCTTCAACAAAAATAGGGTTTGCGTATCTTCTATCTCAAATATTAATCGAATATTATTTGTATTTTTTCAATTTCAGTATTTATACCCCCAACTTCTAGTCACTGGGCTTTCACATTGAGTAAATTTGTCATTAAAAATCTCACGTCCAAAGTAAATCCCCATGCTCGTTTGCAGAGGTTTCTTACTGTGGGAGAAATAGTAAATAGATAGAGAGATGAGATCTCCCGAATGTCATTCCAGCAGGAAATCTGCTTAATATGCACGGTCAAAGGCGACGAACTTGCAGCAGATGTCCCTTAAGGGTTTAGAGCTGGAGAATTTCTAAAAGTCTTAACATCCCCGTTAATATGCGTCGGATCAAAAAATTGTATAAAACCGTTCTTATTGCAAACGTAATGTTCTATAAATGTTATTATGTACATTTCTTCACTATCTTGATTATTAACCCAGATATTTGCATTTTACAGTTTTCGGTCTTCAGTAAATCCCCACTCCTACTCATTTCGTATTAACAATATTCTATTATGTTATGAAGCATTTTATTAGAAGCTTAAAAACCAAATATTGTACTCATTGAACTTTTAAGCTTTAAAATAAATGCATATACGTGGCGCACGTGGGAAATCTGCTTAGTTAACGCAGACCCTGCGCGACGGACTTTTTTATTACATTGTGCCTGTTGTCTGTAAGTATCAACCTACCCAAATAAGGGTATCTCATAGAATCTCATAGTTAATATACGATTTCTTTTGTTGTGGGTTTAGGGTATATAACAGTGTTCATATTTAGCCGTAGGGCAGTAGTAAAATGAAATGCTGAACCTCTTCCATCAAATTATTTCGGCCTGTATACTTGTTTTTATTATACCTCGCCTTATGACCGACAGTTTCCTTCTAGAGATTCAATATTCCCTTTTCAACACGTGGACCAAAGGCCAAAGAGTGACTTGGGCAATAAGAAAAGGGCCTTACTGCACACGTGGAGTAAGCATCAAACGGGCTATAATCAATATGGCTTCTACGGTCTGATATTCAGGCACTCATCATTTCAGTAGCATCCCTTCCTCAACATGAAGTAGTCGTCTTGGACTTCCCTGTTCTTTATTCTAGCTCAGTCTTATAGATTCTTCTAGTGTTCTAGCTTAGTAAACCTAAACACTAAGGTTCTCATCTGACAATAGGAATTTATTTTATGACGAACTCATTAAATGGAATACTTAGTCTCACCCTGGTTGTGAACAAGATGTAAACCTGTGCTTTAATCCGTCCCAATCAGCCTTAATAGCACAAAGACAACAATATGTATGAATTTTCATCAGATTTCCCTTAAGGGAACTCAGCTATTAAGGTCACACTCATGACGCGAGTTTTGACAAATTTCTTCAAATGTCCATCGATCCTACCCAGGAGATGACGAAAATGAGGTCCGTTCAAAATTATATATTTATTATATATTTGTCTGTTAACGCTCGAGCGGTCGCAATTTTTGTTTGATCGTTCGGGTTGAGAGGGAGGAGTTTTAAAATTCGAAATATCTCCGTTGCTATAAGTTGAATTGAAAAATTGTATAGAATCAATGGTATTGAAAATGAAATGATCTATAAATATTGTTCTAAAGATATTTTCTGTATCATTAATATGAACCAAGATAACTGGATTTTATAGTTTTAGACTCATGTTAAACTAACCATACTCGGTTACGTAATAAACCACATTATTCGAACCTTAAATACCAAATATTGTTTTCAAGAGACCTTTATTATATGACATATATGCAAATATGTTCTGGTGACCCCCCCCCCCGTCTTAAGTTCTTGGACTACTTAAATTTGATCGATTGAGATACAAATTATTCTAATTTATTACAAATTACAGTACTAGATATAGTAAATTGTTTTAAATAAAATTCATATGTTATATTCTGATATATTTCAGTAATTGTTTTTCTTTCCGGTGAAAGTCGGGTTGGCTGACCTGTTTGTTTACATTTCAGACGCTTCCCACCAGGAGGGGAAAGATTTCTTATTACCGTTTGTATTTATTGACTTAATATTCGAGGTGGTGTTTGTTCTATGTAGATTTATCTATTGTTATACTTTATGCGGGAAATCTGCTTAGTTTACGTAGCCCCTGCGTTTGTTTGTTTGTTTGGGTTTTGGGCATAAAACATCATGGTCATCAATGCCCAGCGCTCGCAAAACCGTATTAAAGTTCCCCGACCATGGGAAATCGCCGACAAATGCACACCAACCCGTTTTTCTGATTATTATTTATTTTTATATATTTATTTTTTTTTTTTTATAATTTATTTACTTTTTTTTATTTATTTTTTATTTATCTATTTTTTTTATTATGCATTTTTCTCCTTTTCCCCTTTTTCACATTTTTCTCCTTTCCCACTTTTTTTTTTTTTTTTTTTTTTTTTTTTTTTAAGGGGCATGTGCCTTGAAACCTACGTACCGGTATCACAGTTATATTGTACCACAATTAAAATTCAATCAAATTAGCACTAACTATTTCCATAAATACTAAAAACAGTCCTATTAAATAGACTACAACTATTAATATCAAAAACTATTAAAATTAAAAACTATTAAAACTAATTAAAACTGTCAATAAACATTAAAATTAAAGCTATTAAGTGAGCATTTACATTAAAGCTACTACATTAGCATAAAACTATTTGGTAACTAACAAAGTGTCTTAAAAATAAGTGGTAACTAACAAAGGATAACGGGTTGTTTCGATATTGGGCAGAGTTATATGTGGCTGGAGAGGCCTGTTAGATGTAGGAACCTAATCATCCTGTTGATGACCACTCTATCGTCGGCCAGTGCCTGGCATAAACTTCTTGGAATACCGAGGTGAGCAAGGATTCCTCTGTTTTTTTTTGCACTCCTCGATAATGTGCCTGACTGAGAGGCTTTTCCGACAAACAGCACACCAGGGTGCGTTTCTCCCTTTAATTAGATGGAGATGCGTTAATCTTGTGTGGCCATGCCTGAGCCTGCATATTAGCACCTCCTCCCCACGATGGTTTCTCGATGAAGACTCCCATGCCGCAAGGTCTTTCTTCACCATCTTCAACTTGCTGCATTCGGACTCCTCCCACAAGTCCTTCCAGCTCCTATTTACGCCTTCTATAAGAGGCGTAGCAATTTCATTTGGAGTGAGAGGAATTGGTGTTACAGACGCCAAGGCATGGGCAAGATTAGCTTCTCTGTCAGCCCTCTCATTGCCGGGAATCCCTCGGTGCCCCGGGACCCAAATCAACAACACCGACTTGCCCAACTCGTGCAGCATCGTAGTGTAATGTAGTACTTTTACCACACCTGGATCGTTGCTAAAAATGTGTCAAGTACCAGGAGCCCCTGCGTGACGGACTTTTATTCGTTCTGTTTTCCGTTTCTATGCTTAATTCATTACATAAATATTTATATATATGGTTGTTCAATCATTTGTTTGATTCATTCTAGTGTAAAAATCATTTACTGTTTTTTTTTGTTGTATATGTTTTTCGTTGCCTTGTTCTTTAGTCGCTCAAGCGTCTTTCACTAATTTTCCGATCCTGCTATTAGCATCACCTATTTCTCTCCTACGCATTTTAATAATAATCTAACTATGACACTTGTCTTTTTGTGTTTTCAAATCCTTCATTCACCCCTCACACACACACACACATATATATAGTGTTTAAATTTTGACGTTTACGGTAATTATATGTTATCCTGGAATAATGAATAGTCGACAAAATTAAATATCATTTATAAAAATCTCTAAACTGAAGCTGCGTTGCGCATAAAAGAGTAGCTCAAAAGCATAAAGAGATTAGTTAATTTAAAACAATAATCATAGGTTACGAAATATAATCCATTTATCAATAGAATTGTTAAACATTTGAAGAAAAGTGTATGAAGAATCACGTCAAAAGGATAACACCCTTAATGTTTCTTAAGGGGCATCTTTATGGCATATAACCAATTTAGATTCGAGAGCAAGAGTTTCGAACTTCACAAGTTATGGTTTTCTTTAAATAAATCCAGGCTGAGTATTTAAAAGAAAGATCAAAGAGCCTGCCAACCTCTGGTCGATAAACCTACCTTCTATGGCTTAAAAAATTGTTAAAGATTCCTCTATTAAAAAAAATATTCATTTCTTACGCAGAATCTATTACAAGAAAATAAAAAGGCTTTCAGTGGAATTAATAAGGAAAAAGTTGACTGATAACGGGGCTTGAGACTGTTATTTAAACGATCTCTTCGTGTTTAATAACGTTGCTGATCTCTGAGAAAAAATATTTAATGACTGATTATTAAAAGAACCTAAAAGCCTCAAAACGTAAAGCATTAATAAATTGCGTCGCTCCTTTGAGACAGTCTATTCCGTAGATTACTTATCAGGAAAATCAAAATTATTTATTTCAGAGGAAACATTTCACGATTAAAAAGTCCGTCACGCAGGGGCTGCGTAAACTAAGCAGATTTCCCGATTAACAATAGATAAATCTATAAACACAACACCACAGTGAATTTTAAGCGAATATATATAAACAATAATTAGAACACTCCCGACGGGAAACTTCTGAAACGTAAACAAACAGTTCTGCCAACTTCTCACCCGAAAGAAAATCAATTACTGAAAGATATCAGAATATAACATATCAATTTGATTGGAAACTATATACTATATCTAGTATTGTAACTTATAATGAATCAGAATAATTTTTATCTCAATCAATCAAATTTAAGTAGTCCATAAACTTATAAGGTGGGAGGGGACAACAGAACATATTTGCATGTATTTTGTATAATATACGTTTCTGAAAAACAATATTTGTTATTTAAGCTTCGAATAATGTGGTTTATACCATGACCGAGTATTGTTTATGTAACATGAGTAGAAGTGGGGGTTTGCTGAAGGCTGAAAACTGAATAATGCAAATATCTCGGTTAGTATACAAGATAGAGAATAAATGTATATAAAATAATTTATATTACATGTAATTTGCAATAAGATTGATTCTAAAGACTTTTTCGATCCGACGTATAGCAACGAAGATATTTCGGATTATCAAAATTCTCCCCCTTGTCAGATTTCAGCTGTTAAAGAACTTGACCTTTTTTTTTACTAAATTAACTAAATAAAGTCCTTAAGTCCGCCCTTTAAAAAGAAGGGAGCCTGCAGGTAAACCCTCTAATTAGCTCTGGCATCATGGTTAATTAAATACGTAAAAAACATTAGTCCAAAGTTTATTAAGCTTGAGAGCTCTTCCTAATTCAAACAGCCTAAGATCCTAACTAAAATCGTGTTCCAGCCATTTGTTTATTGGATAAAAATATTTTCTTTCAAATATAATATGTTATGGACAATATGGTGGAAGGTTTTCTTAATGAAATATGTTCAGTGCTACCTAACCTTTGTTAAAAATACTGACTTAACTTTCTATTATGTCCCTCAAGAGCATTCCAAACAAAGTTGAAACGAAGAATCGTAAGTACAAATTACATGCTACAATGTACGATGCTTATCTTCTTGCCAATAAAATTACAAAGTTGGAAGCTGTAAACAAGTTAACTTCATATAATCAATATGAACCTGAATTGAAGATTTTGAATTTTTATAAGTATTTTTTAGAACATTATTATTCGCGAATTGAGATGAAACGTTATCAGAGATTATACTAAAATTCACCTATAAGAAATTACCTTATTAGTTTCTCTTCCAGTGTTTCTTCTTATTTTTATATGAATTTTAATGATGTTTTTAACGTGCTAATAAATAAATGTGTTTTTTAGCAGATTTCCCTTAAGGGAAATCAGCAATTGAGGTTGTACTCATGACGGAATTTTTGGATTTTTTCTTCAAATGTCCATCGATCCTACCTAGGAGATGACGAAAATGAGGTCCGTTCAAAACTGTATATATATATATATATATATATATATATATATATATATATATATATATATATATATATCTATCTATCTATATATTTGTCTGTTACCGCTCTAGCGGTCGCAATTTTTGTGTAATCGTTACCAAACTCGATATTTAGTCGTTTTATGTAAAAAGAAAGATCAAGTTCATTAACGGCTGAAATCGGACCAGGGGGAGGGGGGTTTAGAGGGGGAGAATTTTGAAAACTCGAAATATCTCCGTTACTATAAGTCGGATCGAAAAAGTGTATAGAATCAATCTTATTGAAAATTAAATACACTACAAAAGGTGTTATATACAGTTATTCTCTATCTTGAATATTAACCGAAATATTTGCATTTTTCAGTTTTCAGCCTTCAGTATACTCCCACTTCTACTAGTGTTACGTACATAATGCTCTGTTATATATTAAAAGATATTAAGTAAAGCCTAAATACCAAATATTGTTTTCATTGAACTTTTACTTTGTGAGATATATGCAAATACGTTCTGTTGACCCCCCCCTTTCTTTTGTTTTTGGATTACTAAAATTTGAGTGATTGAGATAAAACTGATTCTGATTCATTACAAATTACACCACTAGCTTTAGTAAATTGTTTTCAATAAAATTAATATGTTATATTCAAATACTATATATTTCATGAATTGTTTGTCTTTCCGGTCTATCTATGCAGCGCTACGAGGTTGGCTTGCCTGTTTGTTTACAATTCAGCCTTGTATTGTACATTTACTGAGCATTCACGGCTGTGTTACCTGTATGTATATTTATCTATTGTAAACCTTCACGTGGGAAATCTGCTTAGTTTACGCAGCCCCTGCGTGACGGACTTTTTTTAATTATAAAGTAAATAACCACTCGGTGGTTTGATGTGCATAAGAAAACGCAATTAGCTGTTTTTAGTTATGCTAAATCATCTATTGAGGTTGAACACATGAAACGAATTTAGATAAATGTATTCAAATGTCCATTGATCACAGCCAGAAATGACGAAAATTAGGTCCATTGAAAACTGTAGGAGTGTGTATTTATATAGGTGACTGAGGAAGGGGGGGGGGGCTAGTTGGGAAACGAACATGCAAAATATATCCAATATTATGAGTCTACTTTAAAATGTGTCTTCCATCTGTCAATAGTCTACAGTCGCTTATTATATAATAAATAAATAATATATATAAATGTTGGTAAGTTTGTTCGGTGCTGATGTTTCAAGGATATAGGTTGCCGGTAAAATGGAATCTTTGTGTGTATTAATTGTGCAATGTCAAGTAATGACTCGTGTTGCTTAGAAGTCAGTCATCGTCATTTTCTTTTATTATGAACTAAGTAATATTCACAATGTATATTCCCAAAAGCAGCCACAATCTCATCAAATATACCTGTTTTATGTATTTAATAGTCATTCTTAAAAAATGGTTTATCTCGTTTTTATTTCGTTATAAGACAAAAGTGTTTATAACAAATGTTGATTTAAATATCAAAATAAAAAACTTTATTTTTGTGCATATTTGCCGAAAATCCAATAAGAAACGAAATATAGAAATTTTTCATTTCAGGCCTCCCTTATAACCGCCACTCCTGTTTGTTCCTAAACATATTCATATAGCTTATAATGAAAGAAGCATTAATAATAACTCAAATACGGAGTATCTTTAAGGTCGGTTTAGGCTTTTGAAAATAAATATAAAAAATAAAATAAAATTATTTTTGACTCCCGCTATAGTTTTTAGCATATGTGTTGTTTATAATTCAATATATGATAAACGTATATACATTGAAAGTTACTCTTAATAACAAAATAAACAACTTTTGGTTTGTGCATATCTGCCAAAAAACCAATAGGAAACAAAATAAAGCTTTTTTTAATTTCAGGCCTCCCGTATAACCCCCACTCCTGTTCATCTCAGAGAATATCAATATAGCCTATAGTCTAAGTTGAGTTAGTAGTAATATACATACCAAGTTTCATAAAATTCGGTTCACCCGTTTATGCATGAAAAGGTAACGGCCGAACAAGCAAACAGACACCAAAGCCACAAATTGCAGATGTCGTGTCCGTGGCGTGTGAAACAAAAATTATTGTGGAATGTCGAAAAAAAAAATCAATGTACAGACAGACAGTGCAATTTTATATATGTATATATATAAAAGTCCGTCACGCAGGGGCTGCGTAAACTAAGCAGATTTCCCACGTGAAGTTATACGATAGAGAAATCACCATACGAGAGGCAAGCAGTTACGGAAACGGCCGAACTAGCTTTTGGCGGGAAACTCACTCGTGTGTTATCCGCGCATATTTAATAAAAATGCAAATATATTCAATAATAATATTCAAGATAGAGAATAAATGTATAGAACAATATTTATAGTAAATTTAATTTGCAATAAGATTGGTTCTATACAATTTTTCGATCCGACGCATAATAACGGAGATATATCGAATTTTCAAAAATCCCCCCTCTAAACCACCCCTCCCACTGGTCAGATTTCAACCACTAACGAACTTGATCTGTCTTTTTACATAAAACGTTTATATTTCGAGTTTGGTAACGATCAATCAAAAGTTGCGACCGCTAGAGCGTTAACAGACATATATATATATATATATATATATATATATATATATATATATATATATATATATATATATATATAATTTTGAACGAACCTCATTTTCGTCATCTCCTGGGTAGGATCGATGGACATTTGAAGAAAATTTTCGATAATCGCGTCATGAGTACGACCTCAATAGCTGATTTCCCTTAAGGGAAGTCTGCTAAAAGTATTGTGAAATGTCGAAATATAAAATAAATGTACAGACAGACGGTGCAATTTTATATATATATATATATATATATATATATATATATATATATATATATAAAATAGAAATATTAATAAAATTACTATGTCTTTTATACTGAACGTGGTACTTATGTTGGTTTCCTGTGTGTTTCAGTGCAGCGGCATTGTTGTGGGAGTGTCACGAGTTTCGAGCGAGTCGCAGTGCCCTATGCTAGGCCGTGCTAGGAGATGGCGTGCACCACCCCCAGCTGCAGGCCCGTCAAGGAAGCTCCGGTTCCAGCTGGCCAAGGAGAGAAAGGCATCAACTACACTGGGAATCATCATGTCTGCTTTCACCGTCTGCTGGCTGCCTTTCTTCGTCCTTGCTCTAGTCAGACCCTTCATGGCCGATCAGAATGCTATCCCCAACTCTCTCAGCTCCCTCTTCCTCTGGCTCGGCTATGCTAACTCACTTCTCAACCCGGTCATATATGCTACACTCAACAGAGACTTCAGGCGTCCCTTCCAGCAGATCCTCTACTTCAGGTATATATATATATATATATATATATATATATATATATATATATATATATATTGCAATTTCCATACCTTACATAGAATAGAAAGGTCTGTCACGAAGGGGCTGCATTAACTAAGCACGCTCCCCACGTGCGTTACGTATTTGCATTTATCTCAAAACGTAAATGTTCAAAGAGAAAAATATTTCGTATTTAGGCTTCAAATAAAGTGCTTCATAACATAAAAGCTTATTGTTAATATCAAATGAGTAGGAGTGGGGGTATACTGAAGACCGAAAACTCAAAAATGCAAATACCTTGCTTAATAATAAAGATATTGGAAGAAAAAAAATGTATATAACAACATTTATAGCACGTCACATTTTCAATAAGATTGATTCTTATATAATATTTCGATCCTACGCATAAAAACGAAATAATTTCGAAATTTTTGGAATTCACCTCCTCAAAACCCCGCCCTTTCACTCGTCAGATTTGAGCCGTTAACGAACTTGATATTCCTTTTTACATAAAACGTTTAAATATTGAGTTTGGTCAAAATCAGACATATATATATGTATGTATATGTCCTAATCTAAACATATTATCAACCATGATGTTCAGATTTTTTAGATTTAGTTTTTTTTTTCAGCCTTCAGGAAACTCACGTCAGAATATCAATACGCTGTTATATCATGAACCTTGTTATTCTAAGCTTTAATACCAAATACTGTTTTTAAGTGACCTTTATTATGCGGCGTACATGCAAATTTGCGTTCTTGTTATGAAAATGTGAATTTTATCTATACCTTGATCGACACTTAACCGTCAATATTTTAATTTTGACTGAAATAACTAAAGATCATACTTGTTATTGGCAGAAATCGGACATGGAGTAGTGGGGTATAGAGGGGGGAGGATTTGAGGATTCAAAATATTTCCATTATTATGAGTGGGATCGTAAAATTTAGTAAACCAAATTTTGTTAAACTGTTGTTGGTATATGATTGTTGTTGTATATATTACTTCGTAACTTATGTATTAAGCGAGTTATTCTTGTTTTAAACTTACAGTAACCCCCTTCCTCCCCACTCCCTTCTTTTTATCTGTTTCTTTTTTTACATTGATAGAGAATGCGTGGTTAGATGAGTTCACAAATGTGATGACTGATGAGTTCAGACATGTCTCAATGTTGTCCATCAAAAATTATAAATTGTTAGGAGAAACCAGTAAAAAGTTAAATCTATGGGATGAATGCTGTGGTTCAAAGATCAAAATACAAAAAACTGCCTAAAGCCAACTGGAGAACACCAAAGATGGTATTGGGATTTTATCTTCGAGAATGGAGACTATAGAACAAAAGAATGATGGTTAGCTCTAGTACCTTTCATCCGATCTAATCAGATGTTATATCTATTGAAAAAGGGTAGTAAATAAAAAATTGTAAATTATTAAAAATTAGTAGCGATCAGAACCGATTATGAACAATAATTTATTATTTAAATTTTTTATATGAAAACATATATAAAAAATTTAAATTCAAAACAGATTCTTCATTTTTTTAGAATGTTATAATGCATTTTTTTCCCTGAAGTGTATTCTGTCATGTTGACTTTTCTTTTTTAAATTATTATTTTTAGTTAAACGCGATTTGGAGATGACTGACTTTTTTTTTTGGCCATTGGCAATTTTATTCTGATTTGTTTTTTTTAATAACTGCAACCATACAATACGACAAATTTTTGCCACAATCAGAAAAATATGTTGTATAAAAACAATATTCGAAATCTCTTATGTTATCTTTCCTTGACCTTGCAAAAACTGTATTTTATTTCTTCATTGAAACTCGGTTTAACTTCTTTACAACTAGTATCTTCTGCGATATGCCGTGATTGTAATTTAGCGGAAAAGTTACATTCTAGGCGTTAAAGTCACTGAAAGAACTCAGGCTGCAACTCCTAACGTTTTTGTTCAGTATTTGGTATGTATATACATACATACATACACACACACACACACACACACACACACACACACACACACACACACACACTTTCTGTTACTGCTTTTGCGATCGCCATTTTTGTTTGATAGTAACCAAACTTGACATATGTATTGGTGTTTGTTGTAAAACTAGAGTCAAGTTCGTTAACGGCGGAAATCTGACAGGGGAGGGGGAAATCAGAGAGAGAAGGGGAATCGAAAGTTCAAAAAATCTTAGTTGTTATGTGTCCGACCAAAAAATAGCAGGCTCTCGTTTTGTAATTTTCAGACTTCAGTAACCCACCACCCGATTTATAATAAGCCAATTTTTAATGAAATGCGTCCTTCCTTATTCCTTGTTTAAATACCAAATATTGTTTTCCAGCCCTTTGATTTGTTTGATAAATCCAAGCACGTCGTTGTGTGAGGAAGTCATCAATTATGATCTATACCATTTCGGGATTTTTCCATTTCGTTCAGCACTAAAGATCACATTCGTCAATGGCTGAAATTTGACAAGGATAGGGAGGGTTTAGGGCGAGAGAATATTCGATAATTTAAAATATTTTTGTTATTATGAGTGGGATCGAAAAATATAGTAGAACCAATATTTTAAAACTATTAATGCTCTAAAATTGTTGTGCTATACATTTTCTCGTAACTGGAATATTAAGCGAGTTATTCCTACTTTCTTTTCGGTAAACCTTCAATTTTAAACATCTGATATTTAGTTAGAACTAAAGAATAAGTGGTGTGATGACATTAAAAGTATGTCATACTAGCGGAAATCTGCTTAGTTTAAGTTTAGTTAGCAATGCAATGGAAATTTGTTGTTTGTCATGGAAATCCATTAGTCGTTCCGATGCTCATGGCATTGGCAAAATATTAAGATTAAACTGAAATTCAGCCAAAAATCTACTTTAAAATGTATTATACCTGTAATAATTATCTTCGTAAAGAAGCTTTAAATAAAATAATTTTAATCATATATTAACTTTCCCAATACTCTAAAAGTAGCGAAGAGGTAATTTACAATAAAATTACTCCTGTGTTGAAATCTTTACTAAGAGAAAAAAAATGTTAATTTTTTGCAACAGAAATGGAATCAAACAGATAAAGGACTACATCTAAAATTATATATCCCTGTTTTAAAATTATTAATACTATCCCAACATACATTTTCTCTTTCACATATACTAACTATATGGAAATACAAGCTCTTACTTATACAGATTCAAACTTACTGACTCAAATACTTGTAAATGCGACAGTTGCACTGAACAGACATTCGCTCACCTGATTTATGAATGTAGACTTGCTCAAGACATACGAAGACAGTTAAAGACTCATATTCCCGCATGGTCTATCAGTCTTGACATTTTATTTTCAAAACACCTATATTTATTAAAAGCAATAGCCTATGATATCCTAAAACTGAGTGTGAAAAAGATAATATAAAATTAATATTATGTAATTTTTTATTGGTTATTTAATTTTATTACTGGATTGTTATATTAAATGTTTATTGTTTAATTTTCATTATCTTATTTACATTTTTAATATGTATATATATTATTACATAAAAAATTGTTAAAAGTTTTGACAAAATGCACATATAATGCCAATATGCATGGGATGTGCAGAAAAATAAAACCCCTCCACATAGGGTTTCTATGTGGAGGAAATACGTAACTTTCCCAATGGATTTCTTTAATTAAATTTTTGTAGTAAATTTATTTATTTTTTTAATATGATTTTCGTACTTTTTGTCCTAGATGTGGCTCCTTGAACCACATGATGCGTGAGGAGTTCTACCACTCCCAATATGGCGATCCGGTACAACATCATCAAGACGAGGAACCAACCTGTGACGTGATGCCTGTTTCCGACCTCAAAGGTGGCCATGAGAGCTTCCTGTGATACAGTCGAGAGGGGCTTTATTCCACAAGTCAAGTCTGAATATCTTAGCGTTCGTTCATGGTTTCATCTCCTAATATTGCATCTCCAGTTCTTATTGATGATTATAAGTAGTCGCACATTCATATTATATTCAGATAGATTTTCGGTGTTTTAGAACTGGATATATAACAAAGGTATATACTAATATACATCACTTTTCAACAATCATATAACCCAATTTAAATAACGTTGAAACCTTAGCTGAACGGAGGTTGCAGCCTAATGGTTAGATATTGTAGATTAGTTCTAGAATACTTGCACATTTATTGAATAATTCTACTCCGTAGAAACTTGGATTAATCAACTAAAATATCAGCATTCAATCTTCTTAGATCTCAAGTAATTTATAACTAGTCAAATGTCTTATTCACTATCGTTGTCTATTTCAGTCTGTTTAGTAAAGTAAATAAAAAAGGTCTAGTTCTTCAAATAAAACTATTCGTCGAAATGAGCACAATGTAAATTGAATTAAATAATAAAAAAGTTGATGTAATTTTAAGGAGATCTAAGATTATTCAGTCTTTTCATCTGTTCTGTATTTGCTTTTGTAAGATAACATATTATCACATGTGTACAGATAACGCCCCCTAAAAAAATGTTCACAATACACTTAATGTGTTTAAGGAAGTTAGAGATAAGAATTAAGCCAACAAACATTCAAAGGCCGAAAGTCAGGATGGACTGTACAACTTTTGGAGTTTTGCATATTAATTTGATATTTACTTTTTTCGAAATGAAATAATAATATGTCATTTTCGGCTTGATTTGTTTGTGAAAATTCTTGAGCACCCTTGTGTCTGTCATGCAGTGTAGAAATACTTCTGTTCAGACTTCTTCAAACAAACCATAAACCTTTTAATACTTCATTTAATGTTTAAGTTATCGGTCAAAAATAAATATTTATGGGCATGGTGATAGCTCTGTAAAAGGATGCTTGAACCGTAACCATTTATTTTGAGCAACTCCTCTATACATAGTAAATGAAATTTGTAGACGAATTGTGGGCTACAGATTAACACAATTGATCAATATCTTTAATTAATCCATTTTCCTCTTGAGACCTTATTTTAAATTTGGAATTGGAAGCCCAGTAATATGAAATGTAGTTACTATATTGAAGAAATATTCTACAACTAGGAATATCCTTGACCAAAATATAAATATAGGTATATGGGAGGTCTAGTCACTCCAGAAGTGTATGTTTCCACTGGCTCGGCCGGTATAATTTGATTCCTCAATATGCTGGAATAGCATTATGTATTTACATTACACTAAAAGCCTCTTAACCAAAGTGGCACTTTCCTCTATTATTATAATACTCTAGTCATTTAGTATAGTAGTTGATGACTTGTTACTAATCCAATATTTGTAAATATCTACCTAGTTTTACAGTAGCTTGAATAGAATAGGTATAGTTTATTTACAACTAAATACTAAATATAAGACAGCTTTTGTTAACTTGAGTGCCGAAAGTACGAGACGTGCTCGTATTTGTATACATACATAAATGGCAGAACATTATTTGAGCTCGAGAAAGAATCAAATATCGTCTTGGATACAGGGATTTTTGTGTAAATAGTGATTTTATTATTGTACTTTAGTAAGTTGTAAAATACCGATGCAAATAAGATACAAATATATGGACATGACGCAGATAAAGAAATTACTCTTTTCTGTGATTTAAAGAAAAACTTCAGATATTATATACAAATAATGAATGGACCAAAAGTTTCATAAATCTTTAATCTCAACTATAATATGGGTAAAGCTTTAAAATCAAAGGACAAAAATAATCAAAATATGTCTCTCCATTATGGTTAAAAAAAGTATTTAAATGATTTATATGGAATAATGTACATAATATTCACTTCGTTTAAAATGTTTAGATAACTTAACATTTACTGTAATCACAAATACAACTATTATAGAAATCCATCTAAACTTTCCTTATACACTACATATAATTCAAACACTACGTTTATGTATGCAAAGTTGTTTAAAAATTAGTACTCGAGCATACAGACCTAGTCTCGCCCTGTTTTCATTTCGAAAATATCACCAATGTGTTTCTGGTGCCGCAGTTAATCTTACACACGTGAACAATGATTTTTATAAAAGTAAATATTTAGTGTAAGTGAACTACAATAAATTATACATCACTATAAAACGTGTAGTATACGTTATAATGTATTCATTAAGAATAATATTGGCACATTTAAAAATAAATTAGCCTGAGAACTTCTCTTTCATTTACTTACTTTGTTTTTTTTTTGTTTTTTTAATTTGGAATAATTTAATTTTTTAAACAGTAGGTTCAATGTAAATACGTATTTTAAGTTAATGTAAATAATTAATTCTTGCTACTGTTACCAAACAGGGTGAACCAAAGAAAAATTTATGAAAAGATACCCCAAATGTAAATTGTGATAAATGAATAATTGTTTAGAAAAGTAGTAATATTTTAAAAATAATAACAGTCAGAATTATTCATTGTCTGTGTTTTTTAGGATTAGTATTGTGTACAATGTGTATTTTTGTGTAAAAATATTAACACTTAAGGGTTTCATGTAAAGTATGTTGAATGTATTTTAATTTAATCAAATTAAAGAGACTTAAAATATGTGGAATTCAGTTACCATTTCGGTGGTATTGTAATGCGCTAAGATCACGTTGATCAGAAAGTTGAAGAAGTAAGGTAAATGTTGGTTAACACGTTTTCATGACACTAGCACATGGATTAAATTTTAAACTTCATTCAAGGTCTAGCTAAGTAAATCGTAGATTGCACACGATGAATATAAGCAAATAGATCTGAGAAATTAAATTTAGAAAGTTAGCTTCTGAATAATAGCACTTTACTTCTTCACCTGTTCTAGGTCTAATTTTTTGTACAAGATATTTCAATGTTCCACTGTATAAATATACAATATATTTTCTACATCAATGGTTGTTAATTGTCTAATTATAAATTTTATCAGATTTACCGAAGTTAATAAACTTCTTAGCCTTTAAGTTGGTGTTATTACTTGAGAATATTTATTGTATTAAATGTAATGTCCTTTATATTATAAAGTATAGTGTACTTAAGAGCTGACTTGGTCTTGTCTGTTGCTGATTCTTATCACATTTTTACTTTCTCTTAGAGAAAAAAACTAAGTATAAATGGATGTTCATGTTTTCACAAATAGGATAGTTACTACATTTAGGACAACTAAAGGTTTGACATGCAACGAAAAATTATTCAGTTTTCCATATGAAATACTTTGGAAAGACACACTTTATGTATTTGACAGGGTATCCCTTACTTAAAGCAATAGCTACTGAAATATGCTTCCTTTATTTTTTTCTGATTTTAACTCCTTCATTTTTACCCTTAAGCTCAGAACATTATTGTCACTATTAGGAATAAATATAATGTTACTTTATTTCATGAGAATAGGCCAAGCTCTACCTTATTTAATATATAAAAAACTCCGATAAATATATTATTAAAATTAAATCTGGTAGCTACATTTAAAATTTTATTCAAAAATTAAAGAAAAGTTTTTTTAATATTTTTTTATTATTTGAAGGCACTGAACCCGTTAATGTTATTCGTGCCTGGTGGTCGAGTATCCATCTCTTATTGTCCTTCCCCGATTAGCCTAAGTTGCAAAAAGTGGACGTTAATAAATAAATAAATATTGTCCTTCACATGTCCTTAGGAGAACCCTTACTCTTTGTTCCATCTTCGTTTTTTTATTGATATTATCCACGTTCTATGTTTCTTTCTACAGTCCTATTTCTGGCCCTCTTCCAAATAAGAAAAAACAAAGTAGTATCTCTCGTTCTTAATTTGGTAAATTAATTTTATCTTATTTACTAACGCGCTCACATGTCTTTTAGTTTTGCATTAAAGTTGCTATCAAGCACAAGTATTTCACTCACTACTTGTGACATACTAAGGGACATTCTTGTTTCCTCTTATGAAGATAGGGCAGTGAAGAAGTTCACTCTAAGAGAATGTGTCTACTCCACAAGCAATGCAAGATGGAGGTTCTTATTGTCCCTTCACTACTGTGTGAGTCGTGTGGCCAATTCTTAAGCACCTTATCACTTCCCTTTTTTTTCCTTATTGAAATTTTCCAGGGTATAACACTATTTTTTACTTTTCGGAGCTTTTTTTATATATTGTTTCTACTCAGAAATCTCATGTGAAGGCATTTCATTTTGTTTCCTGCACGTCCGATGCATGTTTGCATTATATGTGCATTTTGTCATGTGTCTAATGCTCTCATTAAACAGTTTGAGTTGTCGAACTCCTGGCAGTTCCCTCGGTACATAATCATCGTTTTGCGCAAAAAGAATAATGCATTCTTAAGTGAATAAGTCGGTTAAAAATCTAGGAAAATGGAGGGAGCAACATTGCTTTACTACGGGAACAAGGTTCGGCTAGGCCTTCGTCCTTCGTTTTCTACCGTGTAAAAGTATTACTTTACTCCGCATGTGTTTCGTAACTAATTTTCTGGCCTACTTTGTGAACATGGACTCCTATAAGAACTAATAACTCCACTAGACAATTTTTGAAGTATTAAATGTAGTTAACAGATTTTATGTAATTTCTGGAATAACTGAAGAACAAACAAAATCATTTCTAAAAAATAAGATATTTTGTCTTAAGATTAATAGATGAATGGTCGTCTTCTTTAGCTAAACAAAGAACGTTGGATTTTCCAGATAATACTTTTAAATATTCTTTCTTTATAGTCGTCTCACTATTAACACCAAAATAACTATTAATTAACCAAATTATTTTTTTTTTTATCTAACCACTTATTCTGTCATATTTTGTTCCTTTAAATGTTTTCCATACTTTAAATTTGAGATTTTTTTTTAAAAAACAAAATTACAATAAAGTGTGCTTATTGAATGTTCAAACATTTATGAGTGCAATCCTAGTGTGTACAAAATTATGCAACTTTTGTTTTAAATATTTTCTAATTTATAGTTCTCTTTAGTGAAAGAATTGACAGGGACAGTCCGGGTTGAGTGAAAGCACAATTAAACATTTACCGAGGAGCGTAGTGCTATTTTGATTTATTCTTAGGTTTTAATTTGAAGAAGTTCTGTGGTTTAGAACTAGCCCAACAACAGAAAAAAAAAGAATCAAATTCTTCTAAATATTAACACGGTTTAATTATAAAAGTCTTTTAGAGCAAATAACCAGCAAACAATGTTCAAAGCATTGACACTCTCACCAAGATTATAACACCGTAATTTTTATAATTTGATTTCTTTCAATCAATAGTTAGTACAATACCTATCCTAGATTTAAAAGACTTTCTTAAACTCGCAGAATGTTCATTTAAATGAAACTAGTTCTGAAAATGTAAAACTACTTCGTTTCCTGTTTTCCACGCAGAGTATCCCTCTAACGTGGGAATTTATTTTCATGTTGTGTGCTCCATCCATAAACTACTTCGTTGTGTGTTAGCGTATGTATGGTTATTAGAATTCTTGATTTTTGAGTGCATCGATCTCCGAAACAATTATAAAAGATGTAATGATTGTAGCCTTAATGAATCTGAAGAATGTAGCTGAGGCACTACAAAAAAATAGCGGAAACCACTGTAGCTAACAGATTTTTAGATAATATTTGACTCCAAATATTTACTTAAAGCACTCTACATGATTCACGTATTCCTTGATGCCGTAAAAACTAAGCACATGTATTGCTAAGCACCTATAATTGGGATCGAACATTTCATTGGCACCCTTGCAACACATTAGGTAGAACGAAAGTGACCAATCATGAGATGCTATTAAATGAGTTAGTTATAATCAACAAAGTAATTAAATATTTACTTGAGTAACCCTATTGTTGGATTTGGTTGATTTTAAGGCTTGCAAAGTTGTTGGCTCAATATTATCTGAATAGTACACTCCTTTTTAATTTTAGTTAGTATTGATAAAGTACAGGATGGTGGAATGTTTAATCCTGAGAATTATATGGAGAGAAGTAATGTATTTGTTGTGCACCTGAAGAAGCTTATCGAGAAAAGTGAAACATGTAGAGAAGTTTATAAATCCATAAATGACCTAGTTTATCAAAATCTTTTCTTTATTTTTTTGCACTTGACACTCAAATTCAATATGAATGATTTTAAAACATTATTGAAGGGAAGTAGGAATTTTTAAAAAAAATTGACACTCATGATTACTGTTGTTTTTGATAACACACACACACACACACACACAACTACTTTAGTAATAAAATGTTATTGTATATACAAATGCATTTGTTTATACTTTTTGATAATTATGCATTGTTTTTGCCACACATTGTAGGTTTTTAAAAGTTTAGCTAAAGAAGCCGACGATTCCTATTCTTTCTTCCTCTAGCGACTTTGGGCCTATTCCAAAATGAATATCTTTCTATTCAATCGGTCAATCATCTTTGAAATACATAACCTTCTTAAAAATATTAACAAATTTTTTAGACTCTTTCGATTCATTCTGTACATATTCAAAAAATCGTCAATGAAAGTTAAGTTAGTGCAAAATCTGAATTCTCCTTCCCATAAATGCTTTTGTTATTTGCGAAAATGCTTGGATGCAATGCTATTATTATTATTGAACCAAGCATTTATAAAATATTTTAAGAAAGATAAATTAACATATTTTATTAAGAGTAAGACTATCCCTATGTAAATAACACCCCACTGTTTGTTACTATTTTACAAAATGTTACATTTATTTTTATTTCTGAAATTCTATGGACACTGTCCTCACTATATGTAATTTCCATTTCAGGGAGGTTACCTAAGAAAAAATGTTTAAATTAGTCGAATTTAGGAATATTGTCTTTGAAGATAGCGTTATTTGTCAATGAGAAAGTACAGGGCCGGTTGCTGATTAAACATTTTTTCACATATATATTTATATATATATAATTTACAAAACTATCATTCATGTTGGCATTTAATCATTAAGAATCAATGTAACCAAATAAAAACCCAATTACCTATGTAGTTAGTATATTCCTGTTTTCAGGGATACATAGAAATAAATTAGCATCCTCTGTTCATGTTTTCCTCTTTTAGGTCACCTTAAAAACAACTTGAGTTACCTAGTAAAATATTGGTGTTTACAATATAATCTCGGACGTAGTTTAAAGAGTACCCCCAAACACATGTATCCATGAATAGTGATAAGTTAGTTTCCCAATGTGTGCTGTTAAAGCTTGGTAGACATAATGCACATCATACCCGACAGCATGATAGACATATAAATATACTTATACCTGACACATAGATGGACACGCATTCTACTGTATATTTGACAGCTTGGAAGAAATTTATGTACTGCAAACCCGATTGCTTGGCAGACACGTAACTATACCTTACAGCTGATACGTTGGTAGCGATGCACTCTACCCCATACCGGGCAGTCACATAACGCGCCCCATACTGGACTCCTTGGTAGTCATGTAACTAAGCCTAACACCTGAATCGTTGGTAGACAAGAACATTACTGCAAACCTGGCAGCTTGGTACTGGTATAATGCACCACACACTCCAATGCTAAGAATCATGTAACAACACCTGCCACTTTAGTAGAAATGCACTTTCCCATAACCTGTCAACTTGGTAGTCATATAATGCACCCCTACTAATGGTAGACACTTACATGTTACAAATGCACTCTACCGCACATCAAGCAGCACTATACCTTACAGCTGAAACGTTAATTGAAATGCACTTTACAGTGAACCTGGCAACTTGGTAGTCATATACAGTACCCCATACCAGATAGCATAGTTGAAATGGAATAATACCGTTGACCTCACGCGATGGTAGAGACGAACTCTACGGCACACCTAGCAGCTTGGTAGTCATATACAGCACCCCACCATTCTGGATAACTAACTATACCTTAATAAGAGATACATTCATAGAAATACACGCTACCGCAAACCTGGTAGGTTGGTAGGCATATACTGCACCGCATAACAGACATACACTCTGTCGCCCCCCTAGCAGCTTGGGATACACATACTGCATTCCGATCCGGATAACATGTCAGACACGTAATTACACCTCCCATGCACTCTCCCGGATACCCTTTATTGTCATATGCTGCACTACATACCCGATTGCATCAGTGACATTTAACCATTTCTTACCCGATAGCATGATAGTCATGTAACCATGTCTCTACCTGAAAAGATAATAGACATACACTCTACCGCATACTTGATTGCTCGTTGCCATTTACTACACCCCGTACCCGATAGCATGATAGTCATGTAACCATGTCTCTAACTGAAAAGATGGTAGACATACACTCTACCGCATACTTGATTGCTCGTTGCCATTTACTACACCCCGTACCCGATAGCATGATAGTCATGTAACCATGTCTCTAACTGAAAAGATAATAGACATACACTCTACCCCATACTTGATTGCTCGTTGCCATTTACTACACCCCGTACCCGATAGCATGATAGTCATGTAACCATGTCTCTACCTGAAAAGATAATAGACATACACTCTACCGCATACTTGATTGCTCGTTACCATTTACTACACCCCGTACCCGATAGCATGATAGTCATGTAACCATGTCTCTACCTGAAAAGATAATAGACATACACTCTACCGCATACTTGATTGCTCGTTACCATTTACTACACCCCGTACCCGATAGCATGATAGTCATGTAACCATGTCTCTACCTGAAAAGATAATAGACATACACTCTACCGCATACTTGATTGCTCGTTGCCATTTACTACACCCCGTACCCGATAGCATGATAGTCATGTAACCATGTCTCTAACTGAAAAGATGGTAGACATACACTCTACCGCATACTTGATTGCTCGTTGCCATGTACTGCACCCCGTAAAGGATAGCATGATAGTCATGTGAATCTGTCTTACACCAGGCACGATGGTAGACATACACTCTACCGCATACTTGATTGCTCGTTGCCATTTACTACACCCCGTACCCGATAGCATGATAGTCATGTAACCATGTCTCTACCTGAAAAGATAATAGACATACACTCTACCGCATACTTGATTGCTCGTTGCCATTTACTACACCCCGTACCCGATAGCATGATAGTCATGTAACCATGTCTCTACCTGAAAAGATGGTAGACATACACTCTACCGCATACTTGATTGCTCGTTGCCATTTACTACACCCCGTACCCGATAGCATGATAGTCATGTAACCATGTCTCTACCTGAAAAGATAATAGACATACACTCTACCGCATACTTGATTGCTCGTTACCATTTACTACACCCCGTACTCGGTAGCATGATAGTCATGTCTCCACCTGACAAGATGGTAGACATACACTCTACCCCATACTTGATTGCTCGTTGCCATTTACTACACCCCCGTACATGCCAGATTGCTAGTAATGCTCTTCACTGCATACCTCACAGCTTAGTAGTTAGTGTGCATACCTGGAAATAATATTCGATTCTACCAAAACATTTTTGCGAAGGAGGGTTTGGCTATCAAAACGGCTATTCCATTTCATTTTTGTATTAGGGGTGACAAGAGATGTTGCTACTTTATTAATAACGTTGTTTGAGGCATCAAATAAGTCTGGAGTATAATAACATTGTTTTTAGGTGCTCAGTTCTATTTACATGTTACCTGTTTTAGTTTAATAATATTACAATGTGCTGTTTTAGGTGTATTTTAAGTGTCATATGATAATATTTACCAATACAGTTAAATTTATAGCTTTTTCTAGGTATTTTTCTATTCGCTTGCTACCTTAATAGTGTTGTTAAATAACTGTTTCCATTGATTTTTTTTTTAAATATAATTGTGACCTAATTGGTTTACGCTAATGAATGTTGATGTCCATTTGGCCAAGTGAATCATAAGTCAGCAACATTTTTCATTTTATTATTCTATTTGCATCAAGTGAATTGTTTCTATTTTACAAAGTAAAAATTTCAGCTTTTTTAAAAGTTAAAAAGAATATTTTAATACTTATCATAAGATCAAGCCTAAATAGAAAAAAAGAAAGGAAACAATCATTTTCAGAATTTCTCTTACTCTTTGTAGTTTGTAAGAATGATTATATTTTTCTGTTTTCCATGAATGTGTAAATAAATATTGGATGTGTACATTTTCCAAATAAAAGTATTCTAATAATGGGAGATTTTATATTCTATTACCCATACGACATATCAATGCAACTGTGACATACATCATGTTAATCTCTTGTTAGAGAATGAACATAGGTTTAGAGTGGTTAATTAATTAGGTTATATTTTAGTTCTAACTTGCTTTGTGTTATAAAATGTAATGGTTTTATGATTTAAGTATTCAGTTGATTTCAAAATCTTTACCAAGAGAAACAAACTATTAATTTGTGGCAACAGTGGTTAAATCAAACTGATATAGGATTACATCTAAAATTGCATCCCTGTTTAAAAAAAACAATATATCACTATCCCAACATACATTTTATCTAACACTATTTCTAATTTAAAAACGGAAATACAAACTCTTACTTATACAAATTCATACCAACTGATTCTAATACGCAATTTTTTGTTGTAAAAAGTTAAAAATGAATCAAGTTGTAACGTGAGAGTTACACTGAACAGACATTCAATCACTTAATTTATGAATGTAGACTGACTCCAAGACATACAAAGTCAGTTCAAGACTAACATTCCCACATGGCATTTCAGTCCTGATATTTTATTTTCAAAACATAAATTTATTTAAAACTTATATATATATATATATATATATATATATATATATATATATGTGTGTGTGTTGAAAAATAAAAATGTTTACTGGAGGTTGGAATAACGAATACCTCTCTTGCTATTTGAGTTACGAATCCTTTGAGAGTTAGAACAGCTTTGCAATGCATTTATAGTTTAACAAGATTTGTCCTATAATATTTTCGAATCCAATACATTATAGCGGAGATATTTTGTATTTCGAAATCCCCCTCCCTCTAAACTCCTCTATTCCTCGTCCGATCTCAGCTTTTAACGAATACGATCTTTGGCGTTGACTGAAACGGTTAAATATCAAGTATAAATAAAATCATTATATTCGAGTAGAGCACGAAAATCCTTAAATGATGAGATGTCATCAGAACATTTTTGCGTCTATTTCACAAAGTAAAAGTTCAATGAAAACCATATTTAGTAGCACACAACGTATTTTCATGTATTTTGTCTAGAAAAGATATGTTGAAAACAATATTCTATATTTAAGCTAGGAATAAGACGTGAATAATACATGATACCAATATATTCACTTATGGTAAAAGTTCGGTGACTAAAAATGGGAGATTTTTTATTATTTATTGAAAATTGTAATGTAATTTACGTTAATAGTCCACTAATCTTGTAGAGGTCATTTATAAAATCATTATTAACAAATTCCAGAAAATATAATGGTTTTATAATTTTGTAAATTATTTTTTCGCCCATTCTAGAATATTTATAAATCACTAGCTGTACACTGCGCGCGTTGGTACGCCAACAACTAATATAATAAATTATGATAAAGATGTATATAATAAAAGTTATAAAAGCGTTGACCTTTATCTCACATGGTAAACCTAGAGTGGCGAGTTCGATTCTCGCCTGGGCAAAGGAAATTATTTAGTGACGAAATTCATTAAATAACATCCTAAAATCCCACCCTGGCTAGAAAAGGATGGTAACCTGTAGATAACCCGTCCCAATTATCATGAGTTGCAAAAAGTGGGCGTTAATAAATAATAATAATAATAATATTTATACTATTTATTGTTTTAATTTATGTGTATTTTTGTCTGAGGTTTTAATTTCAATGATTTATTATTATTATTTATTAACGTCCACTTTTTGCAACTAAGGCTAATCGGGGCGGGTTATCTACGGGTTACCAGCCTTTTCTAGCCAGGGTGGGATTTTAGGATGTTATTTAATGAATTTCGTCACTTAGCAATAGTTTAAAAACCAATCAGTGTTTCAAATAATGAAGTTACTATTAAATTTATTCCGACTACATTATTGTGAAGAAATAAACCGTATTGTACCTCTAATCTTTCTCATATAATAGCTTCATTATAAGTCAAAGGACATAGTACTACACAAGATCACCTCCAGAAATTCCAAGTACAGCCATAATTCAATAGAAGTTCCAACTTCACCTAACCAATACTGTTAGCTCCCTCTATGGAATTTCAGTTTAACACTTCAACTATTATTCTGTTATCATTCGTCTCATAGGATGTAGAAACTTCCTCTAATGTGGTTCTAAACTGTTCTATTCAAATACCTAACACTGAACTTCAAATTTACTTACTCATTTAAAAGTCACCTTTCTAAAAAGCAAACACTTATTTTCTCATGACTGGAAATATGACTACTGCTAGTCACTAAAAGAACTAAAATACTTCTATTATGGTACATTTCGAAGACAATCTTCTTTTATACTAACTTTCATCATTAAATAAAATCCTTAGTCCCACGCCTGGCTAGGAAAGGGTGGTAACCTGTAGATAACCCTTTCTAATTAGCCTTAGTTGCAAAAAAAAGGATGTTAATAAATAAATAAATATATTAACTTTTTTTCAGTTTAACTAAGAAAAAATATTTAT
Source organism: Riptortus pedestris (assembly GCA_019009955.1). Lineage (NCBI taxonomy): Eukaryota > Metazoa > Arthropoda > Insecta > Hemiptera > Alydidae > Riptortus > Riptortus pedestris. The sequence continues at coordinate 41,096,861 of CM032231.1, forward strand.
TATTATAATTTAAACGATTTTGGATCCAGCTAGGTTAGGGTTTCTTGAACAAAAATTTAATAACCAAGCTAAATAAACGAACTAAAAAATGTAGGTATAATATAACCAAAATTATAAGGAGCCCTCAAAGTGTTTAGGACTATTCAGGAGCAATGCTACCTCAGGATTCTGTCCAGATTGATTGAATTTAAAAGGTTGTATGTCATGTTTTGAACGGTTTAACCCACGTTAACCCTTCTTAAAAACTTAAAGTAATTTTCTAAAACCATTTTGTTTTTTAAGGACAAAGAAACTGTGTAAGAATTTAGTGAAAGGGCTCTAGAAGGAATAAAAACATTATTTAAAGTTTAGAAGATAAGCTTGAACCAGATTAAATTCAATCTTTTGTTTGACTTAGATGTTCAAACAAACTACTACAAAAGATTTTCGTAAGAAGAGTAACTTTAGAAAACGATGAGCTTTACTAAAGATGTTTCAGCACTTCTTAATTAATTTATTAGGAAGTTAAAATATTAACTGGACCTAACTTTGATTAAACTTTCAGCTACCTGTATCACAGATTAGGCTCGAAAATACAATAAAGTGACAGAAGTAAAAGTTTTGGCGATGCTAGCACCAAGATCAGCTGATGCCCAATACTCTTGGTTTTAGACTTTTAATTTAATTAAAGAGTTTTCTTTTTAAGAAAGTGACGTTTACTCACGTAAGAGTTTTAATCAGACATAAATATATTTTTAACACATGTAAGTAAATGTTTGACTATGGACATACCATTTATTACGCCAGCAAATTCTCTCTCTCTCTCTCTCTCTCTCTCTCTATATATATATATATATATATATATATATATATATATATATATATATATATCCTTTACAACAGATCCGCTACATAAATTGTTTGGATGTTTAATCATTCTGGGTCATGAACCCATCAGCCTATCAGCGAGGGAGTTGACCCGCCTACCTACATCTTCCCTTGAGCTGCGTACACCACATCATCGACGTAGGCTGTGGCACTGATATCCGATGCTGCTAGATTACGCATGAGGTCACCTATCAGGGCCAGCCACCACAGAGACAGCAGAACTGTTCCTTGTGGACTGCCCTTCCTGTCCACTTCCATCGCGGATATAGGAATACTTGTCTTCGAAGAAGCTGCTGATAAGGCCTGAATATTGCTAGGTAGCTTCATTGCTTGTAGGGACGCCGAGTCCACACGCATTATCATAAGCTCCTGCAATATCTTGGAAGAGGGCTATGGCGTATTAAAGGTATCCTTGTCGCAGGACTTTTACCTGATGGCCTGCTCTGTTGATCGTTCTAGGAGTCCTCTTTATTGCATGTTGTTTAGTTTGTTGACGAAAAGTGGGTAAACTGTGTTCAAAGTAGGTATAGCTTGTTGAACCAGCTGGGTGCATGTCCCGACCAGGGCTGGGGGCTATCATTTTCGCCACAGCAATTTCTTCGTCCAGTTGATCTCAATCTGGAGCGAACTCCGTACCCACGGTGAGCCTTATTGTGGATCAGATGATGACCTAGCCTGGGTGCCGATGTCCTTGGTTGGGCTACCATTGCCATGTATCTGCTCTAGCAGGTACTTATATGCTGATTCTGTCCATGTCAGGTCCTGTCCTTGTAATGCTCGACGTCTGCTGTTTGATTCCCTGCACGCACTCTCCATGGCCCGTTCACTGTGGTGCCCTCCCAAAACGAGATTCAGGACTCCTTTTCTGCACAGCGTATTTTAATAGCGTATGCTTTCCTGAGTTTTAGAGTTGCCATAGGATCTCTGGGCATTCCCTCAAGTTCTATTTAAGATAGTCCCTGCAGCACAATTTTCGTCATTCCACAAGCGATTTTTGTTGATTTGCTGAGTATTAAATTTAAAATGGCATCACCGCTGCCAGCAAGGTGTTCTGGAGTGCGACAGCTTATGGTGACGTGGTCGCTCATGGTATTGTGGTCCATGACCCAGTCTTCTTCCTTCAGGTCGGGTGCGATCAGAGTGATATCTACATGAGATTCGCCGATGGTGTCCCTGAACTTGGGTGGCGGGTACCGGGAGAGCACACTCAGCGATGAAATGCACGATGATTCTTCCTCTCAGGTTTGTCCCTTTGGAGCCTCTTTCTACATTGCAAGTATTGCAGTCTCTACAGATTACCAACCTCTTCTTCTTAAGCATGTCCAGCAATGTTTCTATAATACAAAGGATGGGTCCATGGCGGCTTGAACTCTGAGATTATGTAGCAGAGCTCTCCTCCTTTAATGATTATCCTGGCAGCCTCCAAACACGTCCTGACCATGTGGTGACCTATGGTCCTCCATTCAGTTCCCCAGTTTGCCACTGCGTGGGAGGGAGGAATTTGGTCCTGCATTTTACCCTGAAGATCGCCCAATGCCTCCTTCCCAACGAGTCTATTTTCCTCATATTGACGTGGAATATAATCAACACTCCTGGAACGTCAATAGTTAAACATGATTATTTTTATAATCCGACTCATATAACAACGAAGATATTTTGATAGAATTCCCCCACCCCACAACTCCAGGATCATTAGTGTTTATTAGATAGATCATTAGTTAGTGAACATATCATATAAACATTTTCGAGTAAAGAACGAAAAATCTCAATTGATAAAGTTACGAATTTACGTATTTTCTGGCATCTCACGTAGTAAATGTTCAATGAAAACCATACTTAATATTTAATCTTGAACTGAAGTGGTGGGAAATCCCTCGCCCCCCCTCCCTAAACACCACCCCTTCCACTTTATCTTTAGTTTTACATAAAGCATTTAAATATTGGGTTTGGTAACGAAAGATAAAACAATATTTGGATATGTCGTTTCATTAGCTGTGCGGCATCAGTAAATGAGAGGAACGAAGACAGACTGGCTGTTGGAGAACATTTATGGGATTTTTATTCCCACCCTCTCCCTCCTCAATCATTTCAACACCAATGGCTGTTTGCAAGTTCAGATTTGTGGCTTAATCAGGAGATGGGTATTGGAAAGGAGAGGTGTAATGTAGACTCGAGATGGAAGAAACATGAAAAGGACTTAGCCTAGTGACATAATGGCTGAAGGGAAGTGACTTATGTAGGTGATGTAAGTGGGTGACGTTGATCGAGTGCTGGCTGCGATAAGGAACTGGCAACATGTCTCCCTCCTAATCATCCAACGCTGCTCTCTCTCTCTCTCTCTCTCTCTCTCTCTCTCTCTCTCTCTCTCTCTCTCTCTCTCTCTCTCTCTCTCTCTCTCTCTCTCTCTCTCTCTCTCTCTCTCTCTCCCTCTCTCTCTCTCTCTCTCTCTCTCTCCCCTCTCTCTCCCTCTCTCCCTCCCTCTCTCCCTTTCCCTCGCCCTCTCTTTCCCAGCAAAAAGAATTTTTTTAATATTTTCTGGGTGTATTTTTAAAATATTATGGTCACGGACTAAAAAAATACGGGTTGTCATTTTAAGTAGTCCAGTTTAGTATAGTTCATGTTTCGCGAATGAGAATATAACGTATGCCAATGAAAGTCGGTATATTAACTTGTTGAAAGAATTTGTGATGTTTACCAAGAAAATGCAGTATGTAAAAGAAATTTACTAAAAGTCTGCCACGCAGAGGCTGCGTAAACTAAACATATTTCCTACTTGTTGCTATGGCAAATTGGTCAACTAATCCAATGGTCTATTCCCAATTCTTCTTGAAATTCGAAGCCTATGTAAACAGAATATGAAAAGTACTCCGTTACTTTAAGTAGTAAAAATCGGATGATTATAAGAGGGGGGGCCTTCTGAGGCTGAAAACATAAAAATACATATAACTCAATTTCTATAATATTTGAGACAAGAAAATAATTTGGGCGCTCAGGTTGGCCATGCGAGTTAAAGCGTTGACTTTTATCTCGCATGGTAAACCTAGAGTGGCGAGTTCGATTCTTGCCTGGGCAAAGGAGATTATTTAGTGACGAAATTCATTAAATAACATCCTAAAATCCTGCCCTGGCTAGAGAAGGGTGGTAACCTGTAGATAACCCGTCCCGATTATCCTAAGTTACAAAAAGTGGACGTTAATAAATAATAATAATAAAATTGCTTAATAACAGTTGTATACAAAGGTCAGCTTAAATAATTTAAAGGTAGCACGAAAAAAGGAAATCCATAGAAAACTCTCACTTGATTGGAAAAAGTGCTCCTCAATTTTATAATGAAAGGGAAGTATGAAATGTACCTTAAAAACTTATCTTTGACAGCTGTGTGTTACCAGTAGTTCCTTATGGATCTCAGATGTGCTCCTTCATCAAATGCTAAAGCTAACAAAGTGAACGTGCCGAAAGAAGTGTGCTCCATAAAAAGAAAAATGATAAAGTGAGGTGCATGGATATAAGAAGACAAATGAGCTTAAGGGATGTCAACGTATTTATCCAAAAGCTAAAATGGAAGTGGGTTGAACACTTAATGCATTATACAGATGAACGATGGACAACGTAAGACCCACTGAATGGACGCTATGCAATTGGAAAAGAAATAGAGACAACAAGTTGCTGAGATGTTTTCAGAAAATACCATGTGCTCCAACTGGGCAAGGTTAGCTCAGGACAAAAAAAATAGCATTCACTAATGCTCTACTTCCCTATAGATTTTATCATTCCGAGAACTTAGACCCTACTCCACTTACTTAGGCCATTGGGCAAGGCCTACAAAGAGTAGAACAACCAGTTGTTTTCTGAATTCGTGCAATGTAAATAATATTGTTTGATTAGTATTGTATTTGGTATCTAGTTATCATGTTAATATAAATTTTTGTAAACTATTATTTTCATTTTAGCAGATTTCCCTTAAGGGAAATCAGCTATTGAGGTTGTACTCATGACGCGATTTTCGAAAAATTTCTTCAAATGTCCATCGATCCTACCCAGGAGATGACGAAAATGAGGTCCGTTAAAACTATATATACATATATATATATATAAATATATATATATATCTGTGTCTGATACCACTCTAGCGGTCGCAATTCTTGTTTAATCGTCACCAACCTCGCTATTTAATCGTTTTATGTAAAAAGGAAGATCAAGTTCGTTAACGGCTGAAATCGGACCAGTGGGAAGGGGATTTACAAAAATTCGAAATATCTCCGTTATTATGCATCGGATCGAAAAATTGTATAAAACCAATCTTATTGAAAATTAAATTTTCTATAAATATTGTCCTATACATTTATTCTGTATCTTTAATATTAACCGAGATATGTGCATTTGTATTCTGTGTGTTGTCGCCAGGATTCGGCTATGTTCGGACTTTCCGCCGAGAGCTCTGGCGGCCGTTTCCTTAACTATTCGTTCCTCGTGAATAGGTTTAGAGGCTTCTTACTAGTACAGTTATTATTAGGCAGATTTTTCTACTGTAAAACTTCACGTGGGAAATCTGCTTAGTTTACGCAGTCCCTGCGTGACGGACTTTTGCTCTTTACAATAATGGCCAAATCCATTCAATAAATTCTTTCCTCGTAGTAGCATTAATCTTACCACCATACAAAATATTAATACTTAACATTAATACAAGAATGTTTATTATAAGAAGTATTTTTTCTTCTCTCTTTTTGGAAAACAGGTCATTAAAATGGCCAATTACGATTGATCTTGAGATCAAGTTGCACAGCAAAGATGCTCTCGGACTTTATGGAACCTTGATAAATTAATCTGGAATAGGCTAAAATTAATGAACACCTTCCATTTGAGATGGAGCTAAATGTATCGGGTTATCATTTCACAATAAAGAGTGTATCTTATTACTTACAAATTTCTTGGACCTCATTAAATAAGTGCTAATCTTACTACCAAAAGATAATACTAAGCAAAATAATAACACAGATTTAACTTGAGTTATAAATATTCTATAATGGGCGACATAATTTACAAAATTCTAAAAACGATTATATTTTCTGGAATTCGTTAATAATGATTTTATATATATAAAAATTGTAACCTCTGTCTGTACATTGATTTTTTTCGCGAAATTTCACGATAACTTTTCGTTTCACATGTCATAGACACCATAACTACATTTTGTTTCTTTCGTGTCTGTTTGTTTGTTTATTTGTTTGTTACCTTTTCACACATAAACGGCTGAACCGAATTTTATGAAACTTGATATGTATATTACTACTAGCCCAACTTAGACTTTAGGCTATATTAATATTCTCTAAAACGAACAGGAGTGGGGGTTATAAAGAGGCCTGAAATTAAAAACAGTGATATTTCGTTTCCTATTGCTTTTTCGGCAAATATGCACATAACAAAAGTTGTTTATTTTGTTATTTAGAGAAACTTTTTATTATATACACTATCATCGTATACCGAAGTATAAAGGCGTTATACGCTAAAAATTATAGCGGGAGACAACAATTTTATTTGGCACAAAAGACTCAACCGAACTAAATAAAACACTCAGTATGTGAATTAATACTAACGCCTTCCTTATAATAAGCCATACTAACATTTCTAGGGACGGGCAGGAGTGGGGGTTATAAAGAGGCCTGAAATTAAAAATAGCGATATTTCATTTTCTATTGCTTTTTCAGCAAATATGCACATAACAAAAGTTGTTTATTTTGTTATTTAGAGTAACTTTTGTTATATGCACTTTTGCCGTATACGGAAGCATAAATGAGTTATACGTTATAAACTAAAGGGGGAGTCCACAATTTTATTTGCCACTAAAGACTCAACCGAATTAAACCAAACTCGGTATGTGAATTAGTACTAACGCCTTCATTATAATAAGCTATACTAACATTTCTAGGGACGGGCAGGAGTGGGGGTTATAAGGAAGGCCTGAAATTAATAATAGTGATATTTCGTTTCCTATTGCTTTTTCGGCAAATATGCACATAACAAAAGTTGTTTATTTTGTTATTTAGAGAAACTTTTTATTATATACTCTATCATCGTATACCGAAGTATAAAGGCGTTATACGCTAAAAATTATAGCGGGAGACCACAATTTTATTTGGCACAAAAGACTCAACCGAACTAAATAAAACACTCAGTATGTGAATTAATACTAACGCCTTCCTTATAATAAGCCATACTAACATTTCTAGGGACGGGCAGAAGTGGGGGTTATAAAGAGGCCTGAAATTAATAATAATGATTTCCTATTGGGGTTTCGGCAAATATGCACATAACAAAAGTGGTTTATTTTGTTATTTAGAGAAATTTGCTCAACACTTCTTTTCAATATGAACTACCAGGTACCACACCTGAAAAAATTAATTCAAATGAATGTCAATATTTTCTCCTTAATAATTCAAATCTATGCATAATGCACAGGAGACGGGAAATATGACAATATGCAGGCCAGTGAAGTCTTACATAAAAAAACAATTTTATTATTAACAAATGCCAACAACGGGTATTAACCCTAAACACTGGAACGGGTAAATGTCAAAATATTGTGCAAAGTAAAGCCTTGCCAAAAATATACCATCACCATTCAGCCTCAAATGAATTCCCGAGCGAAGCCAGGTATCTGAGCTAGTATATATATATATATATATATATATATATATATATATATATATATATATATATAAATGAATGTTTGTCTATTCTTCAATATTCTATAGAATATTGTTGTCAACATATCTTTTCTAGACAGAATACATGAAAATACGTTGTGTACTACTAAATATGGTTTTCATTGAACTTTTACTTTGTGAAATAGACGCAAAAATGTTGTGATGACATCTCATCATTTAAGGTTTTTCGTGCTCTACTCGAATATAATGATTTTATTTATACTTGATATTTAACCGTTTCAGTCAATGCTAAAGATCGTATTCGTTAAAAGCTGAACTCGGACGAGGAATAGAGGAGTTTAGAGGGAGGGGGATTTCGAAATACAAAATATCTCCGCTATAATGTATTGGATTCGAAAATATTATAGGACAAATCTTGTTAAACTATAAATGCATTGCAATGCTGTTCTAACTCTCAAAGGATTCGTAACTCAAATAGCAAGAGAGGTATTTCTTATTCCAACCTCTAGTAAACATTTTTATTTTTCAACACACACACAAATATATATATATATAAGTTTTAAATAAATTTAAGTGTTTTGAAAATAAAATATCCGGACTGAAATGCCATGTGGGAATGTAAGTCTTGAACTGACTTTGTATGTCTTGAGTCAGTTTACATTCATAAATTAAGTGAGTGAATGTCTGTTCAGTGTAACTCTCACGTTTACAACCTAATTCATTTTTAAGTTTTTACAACAAAAAATTGCGTATTAGAATCAGTTGGTATGAATTTGTATAAGTAAGAGTATGTATTTCCGTTTTTAAGTTAGAAATAGTGTTAGATAAAATGTATGTTGGGATAGTGATATATTGTTTTTGTTTTGTTTTTTAAACAGGGATGCAATTTTAGATGTAATCCTTTATCAGTTTGATTTAACCACTGTTGCCACAAATTAATAGTTTGTTTCTCTTGGTAAAGATTTTAACATAGTTAGAGTAAATTTATTGTAAATTACCTCTTCGTTACTTTTAGAGGCACTTTTGGAGTGTATATCGACTAGTTCATTGCCATGAAATAAGAAAAAAGAAAACCCCTATTTTTACTAATCAGAATTTTTATTTAGAAATATGAAATGTACGGTAAGTTAAAGCCAGTGGTGTGAGACACCGTCACCCCTGCCTGCTTCTCGGTGAATCCACGCCCTTGAGGGTTTTACCAGTAGTGTTTCATTAATATATATATATATATATATATATATATATATATATATATATATATATATATATATATATATATATATATATCTGTGTGATAACAACTTCATATTTATTTCATGTTCTGTATGAAATCATTTTAATGCATACGATACAATCTTACTGATACTGATTACTAGAATAAACTTACTGGTTGTGATTAAGAAGTTCTGAACAGAAAATGAAGGTAATTTTACATAATTCCTCACTCAATGTTGTAAAGAACGTGAACTTATTGAGAGGGTAAAATCTTCATTTCATTTTTTTTTTATTGCATTCAGAGGTTTAATCTATAGCAATAAAATTTTCATTCCATCTCGTTTTAATGGGCAGAAACAAAAAAATAGTTATAATATTATCTGGAGCCCATCTTGGAGAAGGGTCTTTAGTAGGGGGGGGGGCACTTAGTATCTAGCAATTTGGAGTAATTTAATATCTTAAAATATTTTTTCCCCAGCTTACAAGGTATGATGCCTAATCAGACATCCTTTTAAATTTAGTTCATTTAGGTTCCTGGGTCTTTATTGACGTTCTCTCTTCACTTCCTACCCATTTTCTGACCCAGGAATTACAATTAAATGTATTTTAAATATATATATATATATATATATATATATATATATATATATATATATAATAAGCATTTCAGTTCTATAAAAAACTTGTCATTCGTTCTCCCAGGCAAATGACTAATAGAAGTGTCAACGTATAAAGGTATATGAATACGAGCGTTCCTATTACAAATGTGTTGACACTTTTTATTTCTATTCCCTAGTGAAACGAGGTGAAGAACCAGATCTATATAAATATATATATATATATATATATATATATACACACACACACACACACACACACACACACACACACACACACACACACACACACACAGTCGACTCTCGCTAACACGAACCTCAATAACACGAAATCCTCGATATCACGAATTATTTTTAATCCTCTTGGAAAAACCTGTCTAACACGAAGAAATTACCATAGGTAACACGAACTAACTTTCCGGAAGGGGTAGCGGTAACCGGCACGTTGACTGATGACGATGAACCAGCAGACGTCACATCTAACGAAGCCAAAGCTGCAGTACGTACACTACGTATGTTTTTAGAAAAAAACAGTGATCTACCAGACAGTGTGTTTTCTTCAATTGTTTTAATCGAGAATATGATTGACAAACGTGTTGCTAACAGTCTTAAACAGAAGAAGATAACGGACTGTTTCAACTACTAGTGGGATTGCAGTAATATGGTCGGTACTGTTTACTCTGTTTTACACGATATTTATTATGTTTACTGTAAGTATTTTTTATAATACTGTACCAAGTTAAATGTTTAATTTTGAAGCTGTAAGGGATACAGCAAAAGTTTTTTTTTATTTTAATCAACATTATGACTGATAATGTTTTTCAGTTTTAAGAAAAGGAAGATTAAGGACTTATTAATCAGTGGAATTAATATTATATTTTCTGTTTTCTGTGTTTTGCCGTTTTTTTTTAATTATGTATATATACATATTTTAATTCATTTAAATATTCGTAAAATATTAAGACTATGTAGATTTGTAGAAGATGTAGGGAATAAATCACAGTACATTTTTTTACCTCTGTAACACGAATTTTCATTTAGTTCACCTCTATAACTCAAACTATGCCTAAGACGAACTATACCTAATACGAACAGAAATGGCTGTCCCGTGGAATTTCGTGATAGCGAGAGCCGACTGTATGTATATATATATATATATATATATATAAATATATATATATATATATATATATATATATATATATATATATATATAAATATATATATATTTATATATTTAATAATGTATGAATGGTATATATTCATGTATAATACAATGTACGATGACAGATGTGAATAAACAAGGAGCGGTCATAAGTCAAGCAGACAGAAGACCATTTATAAACTTGGCTGGTACATTAATCAGAAATGGTATAAAACCAGAAATAGTTGTCTATCCTACTTTCCCCCCCCCCCATAGGTATTTGATTTCTATATTCAATCATCTCTACACTCGCCTCGATTCATTTTCCGCAATTATTAATGCCAACTCTATGTCTCTATTTTAATTTGTTTACGAACGAATATGTATTTCTGTAACATATCATTAATTTTCATTTTATCGGAAGAAGAAGAACATATTTGGTATTTTGTTATTGTTTTTAAGAAGTTTCATTAAGATATTCAGATTGTATTCCCCCCTCCCTCGATTAATAAAAAAAAATCTTCAAATGCCCATCGATCATTCCTAGGAATCTGTCTTAGGTTAGAGGGCAGAATTTTAGCCTCAATGTCCAGTAACCGAGCAACAAAATAAAAAGTCCGTCACGCAGGGGCTGCGTAATCTAAGCAGATTTCCCACGTGATGTTTTACAATAGAGAAATTTCACGAGAGCCAAGCACTTAAGGAAACGGCCGAACTAGCTTTTGGGGGGAAAGTCACTCGTCTGTTAGCCGCCCAGATTTAATAAAAATGCAAATATCTCGGTTAATATTCAAGATAGAGAATAAATGTATATAACAATATTTATAGTAAATTTAATTTCCAATAAGATTGATTCTGTACAATTGTTCGATCCGACGTATAGTAACGGAGATATTTCGAATTTTCGAAAATCCTCCCCTCTAACCCCCCCCCCCTCCCACTAGTCCGATTTCAGCCATTAACGAACTTGATCTTTCTTTTTACATAAAACGACTAAATATCGAGTATGGTAACGATCAAACAAAAATGGCGACCGCTAGAGCGGTAACAGACACATATATATATATATATATATATATATATATATATATATATATATGGTAATTCAAATAAAGGGTTAGAACCGCCAATATAAATGATACTATTGTCATACTTCTCGGTGGAGACCGTCGTCACTGGCTGATGGTTGAGTACCGCTGGCAAGCGCTTTCGATGCGATGGCATCATCTTCAAGCCTGACAATAGTTGTACTGAGTCGGTTGTCCGTCAGTCAGTGGGTTTTATGCTCTGTTCACCGTATTAGTTGTTTACGTTTAGTCCAGATCTGTTTACTTACCACTAAGATCTGTCAAACGAGGAATGTTGATGTTCAGGTAAATTGTTTGATATACATACCCACAGACGGACTCAGAATGGGAAATCCTACTTCTTCTATACTTACGGAAATATTCATTCAACTCAACGAAGATACGCACATAGAAAAACTCATGGACAAACACCAAATTACAAGATACTTCAGATTCGTAGATGACACCTTTTGCATCGTTAAAACAGACGACATCAACGAGATTTTGAAAGACCTCAATAAACTCCACCCCAACTTACGCTACACCATGGAGACTGAAAACGAAGGAACACTGAACTTCCTTGATCTCACGATTACCAGGCAAACTGACAGATTGGAGTACGGCGTATATAGAAAACCCACATCCACGGATACAATAATACTCGCCACGTCAAATCATCCAACTCAACACAAACTAGCTGCATTTCGCTACATGCTACACAGACTGCATACCCTTCCGCTCTCAAGGGACAACTACGACAAGGAGTTGAATACAATACACGAAATAGCCTACAATAACGGCTACAAACGACACACGATCGACAAGTTACTCAAGAAACTAACCAGTAACGCCAAACGAGACGCGAACACTCCAGCTGAACCAATCACTAAACCCCACGCTATCACGTACACGGGTCCTGACACATATAAAATCACAAACGCATTTCGGAAAGAAGGACTTCACACTACGTTCAGAACCAACAACACCCTACGGCAAAAGCTCACAAATGACATCGAGAACAAGGATATCTACAATATGAACGGAGTATATAAACTCACGTGCAGCTGTAACAACACATACATGGAACTGGAAGGAGATTGAAAACGCGATACACCGAACATATCCGCTCATTCAGACTTAACAAACGAGACTCCAACTTCGCCAACCACCTGAACGACCACTGCCACGACCCGACGAGTATAGCCGACAGCATGAAACTTTTACACCGACAAACGAAAGGCCGACGATTTGACATATTAGGGAATATGGAGATATACAAACAACGGAGACATCATCAACTAACAGCTCAACACTAGCTGGAACACGATTTAAAAGGAATAATAAACGGAAGACGCCAACGGACGGACTTACGCAGGATTACCAACAGACAAAGCGAAGACGCAGGTAGTTCAATATTATATTTAATTATTTGTTTATTTATCTATGATACATCATTTTTAATGTATAATAACAATGTTACAAATATCACATTACACCCGTATCTGCATATCAAATTATACCAGACCACCACACACATTAACACTAGAAATGTAAACACCCATACGGATGAGGACAATGACCCACTACACGATAACAATTTACCTGAACACTAGTCTAAACGCACCTCGTTTGACAGATCTGAATGGTAAGTAAACAGATCTAATAAAACGTCAACAACCCACCACACATAACAATTTACCTGAACACTAACACAACCCGTTGACAGATCTGAGTGGTAAGTAAACAGATCTCGATTTAAAACGTAAACAACCCACCACACGAAAACAATTTACATGAACATCAACATCCCTCGTTTGACAGATCTTACTGGTAAGTAAACAGATCTGGACTAAACGTAAACAACTAATACGGTGAGCAGAGCATAAAACCCACTGACTGACGGACAACCGACTCAGTACAACTATTGTCAGGCTTGAAGATGATGCCATCGCATCGAAAGCGCTTGCCAGCGGTACTCAACCGTCAGCCAGTGACGACGGTCTCCACCGATAGGTATGACAACATCTATATATATATATATATATATATATATATATATATATATATATATATATATATTTGTATGGACCTCATTTTCGTCATCTACTAGGTAGGATCGATGCAAATTTGAAGAAAAAATTTCGAAAATTCCGTCATGAGTACAACCTCAATAGCTGATTTCCCTTTACACAATTACTAATAAAACACCAAAACATTAAAAGTCCAATACATTATTCTCGACAAACATCTAACCAATATATACTGTAATGCAACATACGACAATAAAGAATACTACAGTTATTTTTTTACAAAAAAATGGACCAACTTGAACATTCTTTTATTATAGCCAGTTCATAAAAGAGGCATCAGACCTCAAGGAAAACCAAATACTTTACATAGATGAATTTAAAATGAGAAAAAGGTGTAGGATCTGTCGAAGTTTCTGATAAACATATTTACCATGTAAAGATGTCTGAATTCTGTAGCATACATGCAGGTGAACTTTATGTAACACATCACACTCAGACATATAAAGCAAGTCCATTAACTAGCTTACTACTTGAATTACAAAAAAAAATCATCACCTCACGAAGTAATAGTTCAATTAAAACTATACTTTTAACCGTGGAATAAAGTTGTTCATGGCAGCTTATTGTTAGTTAATATGACATGAGTAGGAGTGGGGGTTTACTGATGACCGAAAAGTCAAATATGAACAAATATAACATGAATAGAAAATTTGTAATAAGATTGATTCAAAACAATATTTCGATTCGACGCATAACAACGGAGATATTTCGAAATTCTCACCCATTTTAGCCGTCAACGAAGTTGATCTTCATTTTTTCCAAAAACATTTAAATATCGAGTTTGGTAACGATCAGACAAAACTTGCGACAGACAGAGCATTAACAGGCATATATATATATATATATATATATATATATATATATATATATATATATATATATATAAAATCGATCGGGATCGATGGACATTTGAAGAAATTTTTCAAAAATCCCATTATGAGTACAACCTCAATAGCCGGTCTGCTCTAAGGGAAATCTGCTAAAAATTTTATTTTAATTTAATTATGGGCATTGTATTTATTAGTATACAGGCCAATCGCCTTTGAAGTAAGGCTCTCACTTAGAGCCAAATTAATAATAAATAAACATTTTTGTCCAGTTTCTGTTCTTCAAATAGACATTAAATAAGTTTCTTCGGTGTTAAAAATGATCAAAACTTTAATCCGTTTGTGATGTTAGAAATATTCTAAGCAGTTTAATGTTCTACTCCCGCATAGCCATACTCTTTCCGAAATGCGTCACCCGGTAGCGTAGAAATAGGTATATAGTGACTTAGGATTTGATAAATTATTGAACCGGACTTATTTATTCCAGCCACGCCGGACGAACTTTCTCATTTATCTTGAACCATTATCTGAAAGCCGCACACTAATTCTCTGCAGAGCCCTTTTCAATGAACTTGTGCTCAATTGTCTGTGATTCGATAAGTGAAAGTGTTAGGAGTTGCAAAGCACCTTAAGACGGTTCGAAAGTTTTGAGATGGTTCCCTTCAGGGCTAAGCCGATTTGGTTCTATTTAACAGTGAACTAAGTGCCAACTGACAGATGCCGGGCCTTTTAGCGTATCACTACGTACAAATCCCTTTTAACAAAGGCATCAAACGCCAAGTCTAATACGTAACTGACTAATTTACATATTTTTTTCTGACAATGATTCTCGACATTTTTATGTAAAATGGATTTCTTGGTATTTTGTCGGCTTTCAATAAATATTTGGTCTCCACGATCTTTAAAGTACCAAGATAATGAGATCACATCAGCTGGAATAATTTAAAAAAAAATAAATAAAAATAAAACGCCACGCATGCTCTGTGCTAACTAAGCAGATTTCCCAAGTAGGCGTTCGGATTGGCATTTATCTTAAAAAGTAAAATTTCAATAAGAACAATATTTGGTATTTAAGTTTCATTATATAACAGAGTGCTGTTTATGTGACATGATTAGGAGTGAAAGCAGATTGAAGTTAGACAAGAAATAACTTTTATAGAACATTCAATTTTGCAATAAGATAGATTCTTTCGATCACACTTTTAGATCCAACTAATAATAACGGACATATTTCGGAGTTTAAAAATTCACTCCATCTAACCCTCTCCCCCTACAACCTGTCTGATTTCAGCCATTTACGAACTTGAACTTTCTCTTTACATAAAACGATTATATATAAAGTTTCGTAACGATTAAACCAAAATTTAAATTTTAAACCACTATATATATACTTATATACAGTTTTGAACGGACCTCATTTTCGTCATCTCCTGGGTAGGATCGATGGACATTTGAAGAAATATTTCGAAAATCGCATCATGAGTAGGATCAGCTATTGAGCTGATTTCCCTTAAAGGAAATCTGCTAAAAATGGTTCATTATGAGGTCCAAATGTAGCTCCAAATTAAAATGTACGGCTCAACATCCTATGAATGACAAGGCACTACCAATGTAAGTTGGACGGCCGAAAGATTAGCTGCAGAATTTTCTGGCCTACTGTGGTGAATTCAAGAAATAATAAAAAATTGCCCAAATTAAAAAAAAACGAAGATACTTAACCAAAATAGCACTGCAACCAAACTAAATAAAACAATCGGATGGTCACCTTACTTCTTACAAGCAACAACTCCTTTATCCCTTTCCTTTATCTCATCAAATTTCCGTCTTCTCCACAATCGACTTCAGGACTGCAATGTATCAATAATTTTAATAATAATAATACTCTTACCGCAAGGGGAGACTGATGGGGCAATTGTTGGGGCCTTAATAACCCTTCAGCCCCATGTACAGTACACAGCACACCTTGACACACAGTCAGTGTACTATACACTTATACTAACATATGGATAGTACTCACCACAGGGAGACATACCTGGCAGTAGGTATATAATGAATCCTATTAGCAATATGGCGAAAAGAAAGAACAAATTCGACCGGTGCCCGATGTCGGTATGGCTTCCTAAGAACAAGGATCCCAAGGGCATTATAATTATTGGATAAATATGCAAGCTCTGGTTCTCGTAGGAGTCCTCCACTTCTATCAGAAACCAAGAAAATGCAGAAACTCATAAAATGGAGGAATGACATGAATTTTGCAGTTAATTGAGTTTTATGCAAAAAAATAGATCAAGTTCGTTAATGGCTGAAATCGGAGCAGTGGGAGGGGGGGGGGGCTTAGAGAGGTGGATTTTCGAAAATTCGAATGGTCTCCGTTACCATCCGCGGATCAAAAAATTGTATAGAACCAATCTTATTGCAAATTAAATTTACTATAATTATTGTTCTATACATTTATTCTCTATCTTGAATATTAACCGAAATATTTGCATTTTTATTAAATGTGGGCGTATAACGGACGAGTGAGTTTCCCGCCAAAAGCTAGTAGCGGCCGTTTCTGTAACTGTTAGGCTCTCGTATAGAGATTTCTCTATTGTATAACTTCACGTGGGAAATCTGCTTAGTTTACGCAGCCCCAGACTTTTTTACGTTTTTATACGTTCACATTACGTTATAATTGACATATTATTTATTTGTGTTGCATCTATTTGTTATGTCACAGAGCACTGAAGATAGAGCGGTTCGCCCCGAAAGTACTCTGTATTTAACAACAAATGTTTATGAGTGGAGGTGGTTGATCTACTTATCCTTCCGTTAATAATAATTTTTAATTTTATTATATATACAGTAATTTCTATTTTAAAAATAAATTTGAGGCTCTGAAAAAAATAAGTAGTCATTTTCTTACACTTGTGGTTGGTTATTTTTCATGATGACCTTCGCTTACGCTTATTTTATGGATTATTTTGCTCAGTACGTTAAACGTGTAGAGGTATTAAACTATTTCAAAACTACTGGAATTGTTCTTTATTCATCTACTGGAATCCTATATAAACAGACTTATTTGAAACTATATATATATATATATATATATATATATATATATATATATATATATATATAAATTCAAGATTATAATTGCTATAAACAATTTTTGATTCACACCCAACAGAGGTGCATCAATTTTTTTTTAATATTCTAGAACTTGAACAAGTTCATGGGTCCCTACTTGAGGATAATGTGGGTTGGTACAAGTTTTAATCGCATTGGAAGGGCTTTCAGGTCTGAGCATTACGAGAATATATGAATTCGAAGTTCTCCGCAAGTTCTAAGTGTGTTTTGGTTTAGTAGATCAAGTTTTAACTTTTCATACCTGAAATGTTTCCTACTCGAGCGCTTAGCCACGAGACTATCTAATTACACGAAACCTTGAATAAGAACAAAGCCCAACTGCGCGAAATCGACATTTATCATCAAAACATTTGTGGTTAGCTTAATAATATTATCTTCCTACACAAAGAGTTTTATTAGATTTCCCTTAAGGGGAATGAGCTATTGAAGTTGAGCGCATTTAAAAAAAAAATGTTTTCAAAAGTCCATTGATCATACCAACAAGAGTGAAGTCTATTCTACTTCAAATACTCATATATATATATATCTGTCCCTGAGCGTTCCATCGATCCACACTTTTTTCCGTCACTACCAAACATGATTAAACTTCTTTTGTAAAAATTGAAGTTTAATATCATTAATGATAAAAATCGGATCAGAGAGAGTCAATTGTTTATCATAAACAACGCAGAAATAATGAGTTGTATAACGATATTATTTTCACCAAAGCGATATTTTAAACGAGACTAGATTATTTAAAAATTTAGCCTCCTCCAGACAAAACAAAATCTCTGCTTGCTAAACTGATAATACCTCTAGCTCGAAATGCCCTCAAAAAAAACATTCTCAAGTTCAGTTTTCAGATTTTGATGGAATTAACATTCACTGAATACATTTTTACTAGTTTCGGATATAGACTTCTGTACCTATGTACGAACGTATGTACCTATTTTTCTTAACTCAAAAACGACGAAATTAAAAATGTGAGGATTTCCTTCTTGAGATAATCATAACATCTAGTTATGAACTTGTTCTTTCCATCGAAATTGAGTTAGGTTGGGGGGGGGAGGGGTGACGGAGGATGAAAATTAAAAAATTAAAATTTTCAGTCCGTATAAGAGAAATAAATGTATTTATTAATTTATATTTTTGGAGCTTCGCAACAAGGACGATATTGCTGTAAACAAAAAACATACCATAAACATAAAATAAAAATAGACAACAACAATTAGAATAACAAATACAACAAAAAATAAAAAACAACTAAAATGAACAAATATAGAAAAAAGTACTAGGTAACAACAAAGTACAACAAAACACAAAAATAAAAATCAAGAATTAATAAGAAAATGCCAATATGAAAAAAACAACGAAGATACTTAACAAAAATAAAACTACAGTCAAACCAAATAAAATACGAAAAAAAAATCAAACGAAACAATATATAACAATTATTTACAAATAAAATATACAATAGACTAAAGTAAATTTAAAATAATATCAATTAAAACCATTATGGAACTAATTAAAAATAATAAAAATTAACAAATAAGCAGATGTACTAATACAGTTTAATAAATATACTAGCAGACCCGGCCACGCGTTGATGTGGCTAAAGTTATTGTTATATTACATTGTAGTATACAATTTAAGAGGAACGATAGGAGAACATCAGTCACGGGGTCCACCATGCTTTTTACATAGATGGTATTTGTAAAAAAATATGGTGACCTCCATGACAGATTTTCTACGACTACAACCCTTTAGTACAATGAAATTATTTAGGAACCAAGACGGAAATGTTGAAGTTGGTACACAAATTCAAGGGATTAGGATTTGAAGGGGAAGGACGTTGAACACGATTGATTAAAATTTTCTTACAGTTTATATTAAGCAGAAATCAATACAAAAGAATTAATTTTTAAATTTATTATTTCCATTTAATTTTGTAACGAATGAGCATATTACAAAGTTGTTAGTGAATAACATATGACATTTAAACTTATGAATGAGGTAGGTAAGGCAGATAGTCTTAAATCTTTAACAGTAATATTTATTAATTTAAATTATAAATACTTTCAATTTGAATTTAATTTAGCACTAATCGGTGCACAATATTTTTGGTTAACCTGTCTTTAGCTAACACAATTAGATTCGACGGTTTCCCAAAACGTGAACATGCAACATATAGTTGCCCATGAGAAAAACACGGATTTTCCAAATCTAAACCACAAATAGACATTGTTTGGCCTTGAGACTTATTTATTGACATGGCAAAAGCTAAACGAATTGGAAACTGTAGCCGTTTGAAAGGTATGGTAGAATCTGACGGTATCATTGGAATACGTAGCAACAGGACCTCTTTTCCTTTAAACTTCCCAGTTAAAATGGTTTCTTCAAGAATGTTTCCGGTTATCTTTTTGATGATCAAACGTGTACCATTGCATAATTGAGGTGGATTCAAATTACGTAGAAGAATAATCGGGGAACCAATCTTTAATCGAAGATTGTGGGGTGGCATTCCAGGTATATCTAATGAATTCAAAAATTCAGTTGGAAAATTTACACTTTCATTTTCATCCCCAAGAGTATCGATTGATTTAAAAGACATCAGATCGCCTGGTAACAACTGTTGTATCTGGAAGTTAATTTCGTCAACATCAACATTTTTGGCTGCCAAAATCGCCCGATGACTGAGCCAGTTATGATTCAAGTAGTTATTCTGTATATCCGGAAAAATACTCTGAATCAATTCATTTTTATCTTGAAGAACAGTGCAAAAATTGTCTGGCAGTTTGATGCATTGCGTATTTGGTTGCAGTTCTATTTTACCGTTCCCAATATCTAGTAATTGCTCGGAAAATATTTGTGCTGATGGATCATTTTGCAACTGTACCCGCATGTTTATGGTCAATCGAAGTGTTTCAACACTTCGCCATAAGAATGATTGTTTCAAACATGCATTAATCTCATCCGCGAAAGTTGAGCGAGGTATAACCGGTAAGGTCTGACGGAAATCACCAGACAAAAGTAAGATAGTACCACCGAAAAGTTTATTATTGCTGTTTAAATCCTGCATAGTTCTATGCAATGCTTCAAGTGAATATTTGTGCGCCATTGTGCACTCATCCCAAATTATTATAGAACTCTTCCGCAACACTGCAGCTATTCCACTATTCTTTTTGATGTTACACATTGCATCTGGTTTATGATGAATATCCAATGGCAGCTTGAGTGTTGAATGTGCCGTTCGCCCACCATCCAGTAAAGTAGAAATAATTGAATTTCACAGTATTTCGTTTACTACAAAATAAATTTAATTTATACTTTAGCCTCAATAACACGTGGTAATCATGCTATTGAATTGTAGCTTATATGACACGTTTGTTGGTTTACCATAGCAGTGCCATTTATTGATTACTTACTCAATCCAGTCGAAAAGTATCGACATCTGTTAGAATCTTTTGGAGTTAACAGATAATTGTGACTGTCAATTAATTATAGACAAATAATTTGCAATAAAATAAAATTGCGACTATAATTAAAGATCTAAGCTATCCTATCTCTCAAGTTGGACCAGACTGCTCACGGTGTGCCAATTTAATTTAAAATCGGTTAAGTAGTTTATTTATTAATTATTTATTAACGTCCACTTTTTGCAACTTAGGCTAATCGGGACGGGTTATCTACAGGTTACCACCCTTTTCTAGCCAGGGTGGGATTTTAGGACGTTATTTAATGAATTTCGTCACTAAATAATTTCCTTTGCCCAGGCAAGAATCGAACTCGCCACTCTAGGTTTACCATGTGAGATAAAGGTCAACGCTTTAACTCGCATGGCTAACCTGAGCCCCTTAAGTAGTTTAGGAGTCCATCGCGGACAAACATCGTGACAGTAGATTTATATATATTAAGATAATAAAATATGACGAACACAAATTTTAAAAATTTGTATGTGTTAAGTAAAAAGAATGCTTATACCCAAAAATGTTACAAAAATAAAAATGTAAAACTAAAATTAAATATATATGACTTGTTCAGATTTTTTAATAGAAGTGTATAGTCTTTAATTGCTCGAGAATAGTATCATGTACATATGTAAAAGGCCGTTTTTGTTTATAATGTAAAGTTCTAGAAATTACGTTCAATAATTCTTTCTTTATGGTGTATTAAAACGGAAATGTTGCAAATTACATACAAATGATATAATTTTAAATGAAGTGGAACAAAACTTTCTGTTTCTTTTATTTAATACGAGTACGAGAAAGTCCTGCAGTACCCACATCAGATTTTTTTGTTAATGTTTATAAAACATTAAGAGTGTTATTCATTTTTACCCCATAATCCTAACTATCTACAATTTTATTGTATTCAGATAATGATTTCCACAAAATGAATATATATATATATATATATATATATATATATATATATATATATATATATATATATAAATACAATGAGAATTCAGAATAATGGACAAACTAGAGTGCGGTGTACCCCAGAAAGGTGGATTCTATTATTACAACTTCGGATTGTTTTAACGTGAAAAGTTTCAGGTATAATTACAATAAAGTTATTTTGTCTATTCCATGTGTTTATTATTATGAAAATAATGTATCATAAGAAGAGTATAGACATAATTAAATAATTTATGCATCTAATCCAAACTGAAACAAATTAAAGTGTTTCAGGCGAAAAAAAAGGATCTTAAGATCTCAAGTCAGCTATCTTTATTATCTTTTTTCAATAGCAGACTTTTTGCCCTCCTGGGCATTAAAAATGCTAAAAAAAATACAGGGTTTATTTGTAAATTTTGTCTGTTCCATTAATCATATTCTTAGATACGAAGAGAACTTACTAATCAACCTTCAAAATAATTCCTCTGCCAGTAATTACTGATTCATCCGCACACCATCTTCGTCTTTTGACGATCTTTGAATAAGTGCTTCCTGAGTTGTTTTCGTAAATTCCCCGCAATTAGCTAATAGTCAGCAATTTTTACTAAGTTTCTTGTACGAGTAAGTAAATGAATTATTGTAATCACGAAAATATTCGTTTTTCGCATTTCAATTATCCATTTTGACCTTGCCCTACCAATTTTGACCGTAGGTCTGTACGTAAGTTTCTGCAATAAATCAAAAACGGCTAGCCTTAAAATATCAGTGTTTCATATTTTAAATTGTTTCAAGGTTTAGTGGTCCAGCTCTGTTTTCTATTGAAATCGTAGAAGGGGAAGCAGAGTGTAGAGGAAAGTGAAAATCAAAAATTTCAAATAATTCCTTACATATTAGGTCCATACATCAATATTGTTTAATCTTTCAGTTTGTTTACTTAATCAATAGAATTGTATGGATACGTATCCTGCCAATTCTAGATTTTTACATTTTAAGTAAATTATTCAAGGTTTTAGTTTGAAAACAAACAAAAAATGGTAGTACATATTAATGTTGAAAATAGCTATGTTTTTATACATTACAGATAAAATTATATTTAAATAAAATCTCCAGCTTAATTAAACCCTTATTATTTTCGTTCGTGGCATAATTTATACTCGACAAAAGTAAGTGTTTCAGGATTTTTTCATTTCATGGAGAGAATAAATGACCCTCCTGAATTAAAAAATAGCTAGAATTATTTTAAGACTTTCGCCACTTTCATCTTGACTGAGCTAAGTGGTATAAGGACTTAAGATTTTACAAATTAGGACTAATTGAACCTGCAGCGAGAAAGTTACTTGGACTTCGTGACCCACATCTGCAACTTAGAGCTTAACCTCTAGGGCTTTTCCCTTCAAACCTAGACCTAATCGTCATGAAGCAGGCGGCATCTGCTCCAAACCTCTTATTCCAAACTTAAGCGCTAATGCAAATGAAATTTTCCAGAAGTTTCCTTAAACTACTAGTGCTTGAGTTTAACGTCCCTAGATGTCAATTCATGTTAGTCTTTTGCAATTAATTGAGTCTCTTTCCTCATATATTATGTATCCGTACTTAAAAAAAAACAAAAAAAAAAAACGCTAATATACCTAATCATTTATTTTGAAGTTTGCGAGGACCTTGCATTCATAAAATATGAGAAGTCAAATGATATTATTTAAAGGCAAATTAAATCACAACACAATAAGAAACAAATCGTGTATGAAATTACAAACAGTCAAGAACCTTTATAAATTTATCACTAATGTGGCTCCTTTTGTAGCAATATTCAAAATACAAATTTCTAAAGGAATATTAAAAAAAAAAAAAACATCTAAATATATAAATCAAAGATCCAACTATTTGGTCACTAATGAAAATGAAATAAATTTAAAGAGGTAAAGTACTTTTCAAATAATGATTTTCTTGAACTATTTTAAATGGCGTTAATTTGAGCCAGACCTAATTTGTGTAATTTGTACAATTAGCGTGGAATGTAGTGATAATTTACACGAACGCCATACATATATGGTTCATCGGTTAAGCCATGTTGAAACGTTTTCAAGTAGATCTTATAAATTCAATTTCAAACTAGGTCAAACTAGATATTCAGGACTTTTCAGATTCCCCAAATGTTGGCCTTGACGTCTTAAAAAAATGTTTTCGGAAGGCAAATTCTAAGAGGTCTCGTATGGATTTTGGATGAAATAGGGGGGGGGGGGTTTAGAGGTGGGAGGAATTTCGAAAATTCCAAATGTCTCTGTTATTACACCTCGGATTGAAAAATTGTAAATATCCAATCTTATTGACCATTTAATACCCTATAAATATCTTAATATATATAAATCTCCTGTCACGATGTTTGTCCGCGATGGACTCCTAAACTACTTAACCGATTTTAAATTAAATTGGCACACCGTGAGCAGTCTGGTCCAACTTGAGAGATAGGCTATATTAATTTTCTCTGAGACGAACAGGAGTGGGGGTTATAAGGGAGGCCTGAAATTAAAAGTCGCGATATTTCGTTTTCTATTGGTTTTTTTGCAAATATGCACATAACAAAAGTTGTTTATTTTGTTATTTAGAGTAACTTTTGTCATAAACACTTTCATCGTATTCCGAAGTTTAAATGAGTTATACGCTTAGGACTATAGCGGGAGTCAACAATATTATTTGGGACAAAAGACCCAACCGAAATAAATAAAGCTCGGTATGTGTATTAGCACTAACGCTTTCATTATAAGAAGCCATACCAACATTTCTAGGGACGGGCAGGAGTGGGGGTTTTAAGGGAAGCCAGAAATTAAAAATAGCGATATTTCGTTTTCTATTGTTTTTTTCGCAAATATGCACATAACAAAAATTGTTTATTTTGTTATTTAGAGTAACTTTTGTCATATACACTTTTTTCGTATAACGAATTATAAACGAGATATACGCTAAAATTTATAGCGGAAGTGAAAAATGTTATTTGGCACAAAAGACACAGGCCTTCCTTATAAAAAGCCATACTATTTCTAGGGACAGGCAGGAGTGGGGGTTATAAGGGAGACCTGAAATTAAAAATATTGATATTTCGTTTCCTATTGTAGTTTCGGCAAATATGCACATAACAAAAGTTGTTTATTTTGTTATTTAGAGAAATTTGTTCAAGAATTCTTTTCAATTTGAACTACCAGGTACCTCACCTGGAAAAAATTAATTCAAATGTATGTTAATATTTAGTCCTTAATAATTCAAATCTATGCATAATGCATAGGAAGCGGGAAATATGACATTATGGAGGACAGTGAAGTCTTACATAAAAAATTAATTTTATTATTAACAAATCCACAGAAACGAACGGTATTAACCCTAAACACTGGGACGGGTAAATGTCAAAATATTTTGCAAAATAAAGCCTTGCCAAAAAAATACCATCAATATTCAGCCTCAAATGAAATTCCCGAGCGAAGCCGGGTATCTGAGCTAGTTGTTCTATATATATTCCCCTGTTTCATGAATATTAACCGGGATATTTGGATTTTTTAGCTTTCAGTAAATCCCGACACCTTCTTATGTCATATTCCCACTAAGCTGTTATATCATGTACCACTGAATTTCAAGGTTAAAGACCAAATATGTTTCTCGTTGAACTTTTACTTTGTGAGAAAAATGCTAATAAGTTTTAATAGCGTCATCAATTAAGATTTTTCGTTCTCTACACGAAAACATTGATTTCATCTACCCCATACTCCATATTTAACTGTTTTCAGTCAACTCTAAAAGTTTGGGATTTGTTATTGGTTGCAATATTGGGGGTTTAGACTGGGGGAAATTGAAATATTTATTTAAAATATTTATGTTATTATAAGTCGGGTCGTAAAATATTATAGAGCCAATCTTGTTCCGCTATGCTCTACAATTGTTGTTCCTTGGGATTTTTTCGTAACTCAAGTAATATTCGAGTTATTCGTGCTTCTTCGCTTTCTACTACCGTCAATAAGCCTCCGCTTTCTTTGGAGTGTTTTATAAGCATGTGGGAAAACGCAAAATTTAAACAGCTCCTGCGAGACGGACTTTTTGTTCCTGAACTTCTTTCTTCCACTTTTGAATTGCTGAAGAATTCAGTAACGCCCTTTGTGATTTCTTCACCAGTTTTAAATGGTGAATTCATTCTCCTCACGACATTCAATTCATCCATTGATATATTTATCATTAACTGTAGCATCAGTGTTTATATTTTTAATCAAGGTGGATATCATTCGTTGGATGACTTCCTCATAGTTCTATTGTTTCATCATGGTTCTCTTTTCCCCCAAAAGCGGATTTCATGAATTGCCGATAGTTTTTCGACTGAAAAGCGCGATATCATTGAGATTCAAAATTGTTCAATGTAGTAAGGATTTTCTTTTTGTTGTACAACTACATGCGAGAGCAGAGCTGAACGGTGTTGGAGCTTCATTTTTTTGAATAACGTTTTGGTCTATTGGTTGCAGGAGAGGTGACAATTTCTGCTTAAATGGCTCTATTGCCGGTTTGTCACAAAGTAATTTCTCTCCAGTTATAGGGCGAGGTAACGAATGCCGTGTCATTTTTTTTTAATTTATATCGAGCCAGCCATCACTCGCTTTGAATTTAGTTACATTTTGGATAGATTTTTTTTGTTTGGAAAAATTTAGCTTTTTCGTTCAAATAGGGTCTGTGACGTGTGCCGAGATAGAGGCGTTGTGACGATATCGTTTCTTATAGAAACCACTCATAAACTGCATGTTCAACAAGTGGATAATTGCGTGGGCGCATTGTCTGACTAATTCCTGTACCTTCCTCGGATGTAGTTGCATACTAAAGAATTTTTGTACGATTTTTTATCTAAGTAAGAGATCGTTTACTTTCCACCAAATATTCTCCACGATCGAGGCGCGATAGATGTGTGCACTGATCCCTTAATGACAATGTTTTATGCTTCCTCTTATCTCCAATTGCACAACAATATGAAATAACCACTCGAAAAAAAACCTGAGTACTGACTAAATTCAAAACAAGGTGGTGGGGGAATTCATCGGAAATTAGAGCGAGTAAAAACGAAAACAATTCCAGAAAATCCAACTACACTGCCATGTGCTTTCGAAGAATTACCTCTTGTTGACCTTTTTTTCCCCATTACCTTCGACTGTTTCTAAAAAAAGCGGCGTTACTTTTTTTTCTCTCTCTCGGCCAGCTCGGATTACTGGAGTGTTAGTTTTAACGAAGTTGGGATTATGGAGATTGCACAATGTACTGCTATTAATAGGCAGTCATTTTGTTGGTTGCTTCTTTAGTGCTTATTGTAACATAAATTATGTTGACTGAAGAATTGTCTCCAAATTGTCTTAGTTTGGACTGGTGGTTACGTTAAAGATCTAGTTTACAAGTTCATAGTGGCTAATCCAATACATAAGTCATATTTTACAGGCTTCGGAGAGATGGCCCTCTAACAACACTGACCATGAGTAGAATTTTCTTCACGGGTGCATCGATTGGTATGAATGGGATTTCCCCTTATTGTTAGTTGGTATGATGCAGAAGGAATCGTGAAACTACTGAATGGGCCCTCGTCGTCTCCCCATCAAAATGTTAAAGGGGGATCTACCTGTTCATGGGAAAACCAATTGACGAGGCGTGGTATATTTTATACACAACATCATAAAAATTCTTTGTAGGGGTTGAAGGAAGTTATGTTGTGGTCAACATACGTTATTTTTTCTATTCTTTGTTACGGATTATTCCTTGATTTAAAAGTCTCTTGATTTCGGATGCCGAGAACCTTGGGCGATTGGCACTTTGTCTCTAGTCGTCCGAGCAAAACAATATTTTATCCTCCTTATTCTCTTGAAATTCTCTTTGGCCTCATGAATACTGGTTGGAGGATTTGCCTACATCTGGTTGATAATCATCATATCAAACCACTCTTCTATACAAATCAGTCAAGTCTTGGATATTAGCAGTTAAGGGAAATCAGCTATTGAGGTCAGTACTCATGAACGCGATTTTGTGAAAAAATTTCTTCTGAATTTTCCATCGATCCGTACCCAGCCGATAACGAAAGAATGAAGGTATCACGTTCCGCAAAAAAAAATTTTATATATATGTTAACGGCTTAGTGGTCGCAGTATTTTTTGTTTGTTTCGTTACGAAGAACTCGATATTTAACGTTTTATGTACAAAGAAAGATAAAGTTTGTTAAATGGTCTGAAATCGGACCAGGACGAGGAGGAAGTTTATAGGGGGGGAATTGTTCGGAAAATATCTCCGTTATTATGCATCAGATCAAAATCTTCTATACGAATCCATCTTATTGCAATATTACATTTTACTAGTTTAAATATTATTATATACATTGAATTCTCTATCTTGATATATTAGACCGAGATATAGGTATGTTTATGAAGTGTGTGGGGACATAGTGATCGGGTTTTAAAAAAAATTTTTGTTGATTGTTCGGATTTATTTCTGGTCCGTTTCCGTAATTGTGTTGGGCCCTGGATGGAAGCTTCTATCTAACCTTTCTCTTGTTACGTTTTCTCGCTTTTACTTTGTGAGTTGTTTATGCCAATACGTTCTCGTTTCATCCACTTCCCCCTCCCCCGTTCTTTAGTTTCTTGGACTACTATAAATTTGAGTTATTAAAATTATAAATTATTCTGGTACATTTATAAATTGCAATAAATAAATATAGTAAATAGTTTTACAATAAAAGTAATTGTTTTATTATTCAGTCGTTGATCTCAGTAAAGTGTTTTTCTCTTTCCGGTGAAGTAATATGTCTATCTTATCAGCTCTCGTAGTGGTTGGTCTTGGATCACATGCGTGTTTACAATTCAGAAGCCGTTTTCTCGTTGTGGAGTTTATTAACATTAAATGAAAAGATTTTCTCATTACCGTTTGTATTTTATTTACCTCACTGTGGTTGTTGGGTTATCCAGTATGCAGATTTTATCTATTCTAAAACTTCAACATGGGAAATCTGCTTAGTTTGACGACAGCCCCAGCCCCTGCGTGAAGGACATTTTTCCTATTTGACCAGGAATCAAACTATGTTTATTTCGCCTACAATGGAATTTCTTATAAAGTGCTGACCTAGTAGAATACAAAGTAGGGAGAGAATCCTTTAGAGTATTGATCTTTTCTGGTTAATACGTTTTTCAGCAATTCTGTCCGTAGGTATTGTGGAATTGTAAAATATTCGTTTCTATTTTATCTATGGGCCCTTTAGGATTTCGCCTTAAGTCTCAGAGGGGCTGCTTTAGCTATAAATTGACGCAATTAAAGAAAAAATAATTGTTTTTATCTCTAGGAATTTGGTGCTTGGCAGGTGGAGGTCACGTCATCTATGGAAGGTGATATAAAAGATCACACGGCTCTTAAGAAATCCTTTTTATTACATGCATTGTTTCTTGCACTAATAGCACTGAAGATGGCGCGGTTTTTGCCTCTCGTACAGTGACATCTACTTGTAATAGAAGGTCTTTAGCAGATTTCCATTAAGGGAAAGAGTTATTTGAGGTTCGTTACTTCTTCGAGTCTTTTGATGACGCGATTTTCGAATATTGGTCCTTAAATATGTCCAATCGGAATATTCATACCCAGGAGATGGCGATGTAAAATGAGTAGGTTCCTTCGAAAATTATACATAAATAGTTATATACTATATATATATATATATATATATTTTATATATATATGTCTGTTAACGCTCTAGCGGGTCGCAAATTTTTTGTTTTTGGTCGTTACCAAAACTCGAAATTTTAATCGTTTTTAAGTAAAAAGAAAGATCGCAAGTTCGTTAATGGCCTGAAATAGGGACCAGTGGGAATGGGGGTTTAGGAGGGGGATTTTGTGAAATTTAGAAATATCTCCGTTTATTATGTGTATGGATCGAAAAATGGTTTATAGAATCAATCTTATTGCAGATATTACAGTTACTATAAATATTGTCTCTGTACATAGTATTCTCCTATCTTGAATATTAATCTCTGAGATATTTGCATATTGTTTATATTAAAGAAGAGTTGTGTCAATCGGCAGAACAGTAGATTAGTCCGGCTGGCTATAAATGGGACACATTCCGCCAAATGCCCGTACCCCCGGCCCCAGGTTAGCCCGTTTCCGTAAACTCTGTTCGTCTCTAGGAAATGGGGTTTAGCAGATTTTCGTTACTTACCTACTGTTATTAGTAAGCATATTTCTCTATTGTAAAACTTCACGTGGGAAATCTGCTTAGTTTACGCAGCCCCTGCGTGACGGACTTATTAAAATTGGAGGTGTATGATGTTTTATTATCCTTCCATGGATGACGGACCTTCAAGCCATTCAGTGCCCTCAAAACCCAAGAGAAAATTATTTTTTCTTTACTTGCGTTTTAATTTAAGACTTAATAGCTCTCAGCAACTTAAGGTGCTATCCTAAAGGCCTTAGTTGATTTTGTGCTTCTTTTCCTGTTAAGAGATTTTCACTGAGCCCTTACACCATGTTTCCGGCATATCCCTGTGATGTGATGAGACACCGGAGAGATGTAGTATGATTCATGGCGACAGAGAGAGTGACGAGATAGTGACGGCCTCCCCCTAGCACCTGAACCCCTATCAATTAGGCCAGCCTATA
>CM032231.1:42532500-42702500 GCA_019009955.1 Riptortus pedestris
GCCATGCGAGTTAAAACGTTGACTTTAATCTCACATGGTGAACCTAGAGTGTGACGAGTTCAATTCCCGCCTGAGCAATAGGAATTTATTTAGTGACGGAATTCATTAAATAAAATCCTTAGTCCCACCCTGGCTAGGTGGTAACCTGTAGATAACCCGTCCCAATTAGCTTCAGTTGCAAAACGTGGACGTTAATAAATAATAATAATTATAATAATGAAAACTTTAGTTTCGGGGAAGACTTGGTTTTTGTCCCATTTCTGTCTTGAGGTGGAAAATATATCGCGACTTCCTCTTTCAAGGGGAGTCGCGATATATTTTCCACCGATTTGAACGAAAATGTTTTAGTGTTTAGTACCTAATGAAAAACCAATTCTGTTAAAGCGAGAGAACGCACTTCTCAAGCGTTCGTCTAAAAACAAATTGTTAAAGTTTGCCTGAATGTCTTGAGTTGTTCTCAAGTTCTCCGTGGCTCAGTGAATAGAGCTTTATTTTTGTAATCCGAAATTTCAAAATCAAAACTCACCGGAAGCGACTATTTTTTTTCTGGATTTTTTTCCTTCATTTTTTGCTTTTAGGACGTTTATATAATATTAATAGATACAAAGTTTTTTTTTTTTTTTTCATTTTTAGCGTGTTCCATATATTTAAAGAAAATTCGAATGCTTTCTGTCAAAAATGTAATTGGTATAAGGACATATTTATTATTATACAAGAAATATATTATTAATTGAAAACATAAGTATATAACAATTACCAACAATAATGCAGATATTTAAATAATATTTTTAAACGGTTTTACTTATATTTACCAATTTTTTTGATATTATTTTATATTATAATTAATAAAGATATTTGAAATTTTCTAGATCTAGACATTAAAATATTCTTTTAAAAGTAATATTCATTTATGCTTTAGAGATTTTCTGTTGTCCTTGGCATTGGATCACTGACGTTTCTATCATCAATTTAATAATTTTATTGCGGATGACAATGGTGTTGAAGAGTAGAATGTATTTTAATACTACATGATATTTTGCTATTATTAGACATTTCTTAACGGAGGTTTAGGTTCAATTGATCGCTCACTGTGTCAAAACTGATCACCAATTTCTCGAGTCTCGCTCCGGGTGGCGAAGGATCTTAAAGGTCTGATATGCCACCCGCAAAAACAATTACACATATACGTACGCCCACACACACTTTTAAGCGAATAATTATTGTCAACATGGGCTATGCCATGATTGTCCACTTTACGTTGAAGTCAATGCATATATTTGTTAATATTCATTCATCGAAGAAACAATTACAATACAATATTAACTTATATTTAGAATATTTCTTTCTACTGAAGGAAAAATCGTAATGCATGGAGTACATCTCTTTAGAGATCAGCTAAAAAGTGCAAATGCATTCCAATTACAGTACAAAGGACCTTAAGATCATTGTGCTTTAGA
This sequence comes from Riptortus pedestris, assembly GCA_019009955.1. NCBI lineage: Eukaryota > Metazoa > Arthropoda > Insecta > Hemiptera > Alydidae > Riptortus > Riptortus pedestris. The sequence continues at coordinate 42,533,958 of CM032231.1, forward strand.
CAGCTATCGTACTGCCTGGTGAGTTGTTGAGGTTGCTAGCTTGATATATTACTTATTTGTTTGTATCTTGCGATGCTGTTACCTCCAGCTTTGCACTCTTAGATGACGCCAATTTTCATGTTATTGTCTTCATGTGGTGTCTGGGGTACTTGAAAATTGTTTTGTATACTATTGATTTTTCTTTCAAATTGAAATTTAATAGATGTTCAGAAATATTAATTTTCTGTGCTGTTGTAGAACTTGTCAATACTGTATCTACTTCCCATTTTGTAAGTTTCTTGTTACCAGGATGTTAGATTTATGGTTTGATGTCGTTGTGTATAAATAGTCGTTATTCTTTCTATCACTTCAATTTTTGTTAATTATTTTACCTTCTTCATCCACATTTTAAAACCAACATAGCTACAACAAAGCACTAATGATTTTTGTTTTTGTTTTTCTAGGATTGCGTGTTCCACCTTCAATGTTTTGTGGACTTTGGGTACTAACAGGCCTCCTAGTCTTCATCATTGCAGAGAAGCTCTTTCAGAAAGAACGCATAGATGATCTGCCATCTGAGAAACTTATAGAAGCCACTAACAACAATGAGCCTATAAAACCTCAGACTAAAGAAGTAAGTTCATTATTTTTGTGATCTTAAAATAAAGAAAAAAGAGACATATTTTTTTTGTTTACTTGATGTCATGGGAATTTATTTCACGATTAAGAGTTATAATATAAAATTCGTAGACCCCGTCTGGCCTGAAAAGGGTAGCAACCTGTAGATGCCTGTGCCACTTAGTCATAGCAGCACACGGTGCTAAGTATTTAATAGAAATTGGTTACAAAGATTACTTAAATCATTTTATTAATAATCGTAAATGTCTACCTATGATCATTATACAATATTGATATAGTATGATCATTATACTATCCCCCTGACCCACTTTTTTGCTATTATCAATAGAAATAAAAATGCAAACACCGTAAATTCCTCTTTATGAATTATTATTACAATTGTTTATCTTAAGCTCCTCATATATTGTTTATCATTCTCTTGTATCAAAATTATTTGATTTATCCAATAGGTCTAAAACAGATAAATTCTGTTTTGCTAAATTATTTTTCACAATGATTTGTATGTTTGAATGTGTTGTAACTTATGAACCAAATTGAACCCAAATTTTTATTTTTAATAAGTTGAAAATTATTTAGATCATTTTAAATATACATGGTAGGTACATAGTGCAATTGTTTATCGTTATTATATCGCTTTCATGATATTGGTGACACTTGGTTTTCCACCCATTAGTCATAAGTTAAATACCATCGACTAACTCTTTCTTGTTTTAACTTCTTTTTAAAGAACATTTGTGGTTCCAAACCTATTAATTCTGGTCATGCCTGGCTCATACTTTTGTTTTTGATTTTAAAATGATTAGTAACAATAAATATTAAAAAAAAAAATATGTCAAAAAAAAGTTCATGATCTTTTTCAGGCATATTTTTTTGTTTAAATGGTCCTCATTAAGATTTGTATTTTGCCTTTGATAAATAATAAAGCCATAGAGCATTGCATTTTTTCTACAGAGTTGGAACATTTTTTTTGTCCATAGATCAAGGTTTTTAATTTTATATGATCACAAGAAGGAATGTATCCTACTCCCCTTTTAATATTATACCAAAATTAGTTTTTACAATGGAAATTTCTCCATTTCATTATCTGATCACTCAATTTCAAAAACATTACTGCATTCAAAATCCACGGTTTATTCCAAAATTTCTAACATTCTTTAATTGATCTTATTGCTATAGTCAACAAGATAAACGTAGCTTTTTCAGAACATTAGAATAATGTTAGGATTTAGTAGTAAGCAACTAACCTCTGAAGAAACTGCATTTCACTTGTGCTCAACCTTTGTAATTGCATCAATGTCTATTGTAGAACTTCATACAGGAAATCTGCTTAGTTTATGCAGCTCTTGCATAATAGACTTCACATTATTTAATACTATCATCAGTTTATCTAATCTATAAAGTTCTCTTTATGGATACTTAGAATCACTACTTATTTTGTTTTTCAATTGGCTTGCTTTGGCTTGGAATGAAAAGCTTCCAATAATTCAGGATTTGGATTAGATAAATCCCTAAACCGATCATCAAATTCCCAACCCACTATTTCTGCCTACTCTCTGTCAGAAATATAAGCCAGTTTGTAATTATTTTAATGTTTAACTAACTCTATTCAGTTTCTTAGTTATCTACTTCGCTTAATAAATATAGTTAAATCTATCCAAACCAAACATTTGATTATTATTTGTTTTTAGAGAAAAAATGTTTTTAAGATGGTTAGACTTATTACTTCCATTAAAAATATAAAATATCCAATATTTAAATTAAAAGTGTATTCTTCTTTGTTGTCAGAAAAATTTCTTTTGACATTTGTCTAATTTAATCTCTTTGCATCAAGAGATTTTATTATAATGTAAAATAACAAATTGTTCTTATTTGTTTTATTTCAAGATTCAAATCTATATATCTACTCTAACTAAAGCCTTTAGAGATTAAGATATAAATGAAACAATTTTAATACCCTTGAAGGTTGTAATGTACCATTGACAATTTAATCTCGGTATATCCTAGAAGTACCACTTCAATGATAAGATGGTCTGTAATGTGTTCGTATTATTATCTAGTAGGTATTACATCTTAAAAAAGTTAAAAGAATATGGTTTTCACCAATAATGTACTATTTATAATCTCCTATTTATTTCAGTTTAATGAATTCTTGAGGCTGAAAAATTCCCGTTTTGGAGTATGAATCGTTCAACCTTAGAAATATCCTTCAAAAGGTTCACTAAAAGTGTGATTTGAACATGTGTACTAGGTTTTTTTTTTTTTTTTTTTTTTTTTTTTTTTTTTTTTTTTTGATATTAGAATTGAAAGGCTAATCATGTTTATACTATTTTTTACTTAGTTAATGACTGGCAAAATAATGAATGGAATTGCTTAGTTTCTAGTAGGCACATGACTGTTTTCTGTTAATATAAAATTGAGGAATGGTTTGATAAAAAAACACATGTTCTGTAATCAAGCATATGCAGGCCATTGACAGATAAGAAATTTTTCCTTGCATTGACAGTTGCAGTTATCAACTACAATCTTCCTAATAGAAGACATGCCTATACAACTTTCATTGTGAAAACAAGAAGCCATTGATTGGTTCCTACCACTATTGGCGAAAATAAATTGTACACTTTCCAGAGATAAGTGAAATAAATTTGGCTCTTGCAAGACATTTTTTCTTATTATTTCTCGACCCCAGTCTATCATAAGAACTATTAACATTGGCTGAAGGTTGAACCTAATGATGGCATTCTTTCATACTGCTTTAGGTATTGGGATATATAACCTTCCTTGATCATGCTTGGTGAATTTAATTTATTTATTATAGATAATATATAACTATATATTTTCAAAACAACTGTGGAACAAAATTTAAGGATACAGTTAAAAAATTATCTAAACATATATCTAAATAAGTACACCGACATACATATGAAAAATTAAGTATATTTTTGTGAAATTGTAAGTCGTGACATGCTGGGAGATTCTTGGGAGTCATACAATGAATTTTTCTTTGTCAGATTTTATATTTCATTAAAATAATTCATAGTAAGAGTCAAAAACTTTTTAACAGTTCATGCTATTATCTTTTAAGCTTATAGTGGATTTCGTTTAGAAGGTTATGTAACTCCCAAGGAGACCTTGAGGTGCTCAATGCACTTTCTGCATAACAATTTTGTTGCCAGAAATCTGAGGATTTTATTGCTTTAATATAATTTTTATTGACCACACTAAATTAAATATCATGTTTGTGTTAAACTAATTTTTATACAAAATAATCTTATGTCCATACTGATATTTTTGTTTATACGTCAATGGATTTTTTGGAATAGTAATCTATACTTGCGGTTCCAATCCTTTATTTGATTTATCAATGGATTTGCTTTAAATTTTCAGATTGGAGGTTATCTTAACCTGATGGCGAATGTCATTGACAATTTCACTCATGGTCTCGCAGTTGGTGGATCATTCCTCCTTTCGCTCAGGATTGGGCTCCTGACTACTGCAGCCATCATGATACACGAAGTTAGTTTCATATTGTAGCAATATATAAAAAGAACAGACAACTTTTATCAATTTTTTAACTCATTTTGGCAAATATATCCTTCAGAAATTAGGGTAAAAAATTATTACAAGAAAGTGACCTGACAAAGCATTCATCACTTCATGAAACCTGAAATGAGGATTTATTTTACATATTTTTGTAGGTTTTTTAGAGACTGTTTTCCTCTAATAAGACCCTAATAATCTTGTGTCTGACTGTGTTTTTTTAACCGGTTGACAAATTAATTAAATTTGTTAAATTTAAATATTGCTTTCATTAATAGTTATCACTTCTGAAAACAAATAGTCACTTCAAGAAAATTTGTCATACTTTCCAATAGAAGGGAGACATTTTTGATTGATGACTTTATTATTGATATACATGTTATGAAAGATCTTGTTAAAAACTTTTTCAGACTATTCAAATTTTTAATATCCAAATAAAGCATTTTATATTTAATTTATTTCCATTTAGCATAAAAGAAAAATGTTAAAATGTGTTGGAACTCAATAACAAAAGATAGTTTTATTTCAAATTTTAGCAGATTTCTCTTAAGGGAAATCAGCTATTGAGGTCGTACTCATGATGTGATTTTCGAAAAATTTCTTTAAATGTCCATCGATCCTACCCAGGAGATGACGAAAATGAGGTCCGTTCAAAATTATATATATATATATATATATATATATATATATATATATATATATATATATATATATATATATATATATATATTTGTCTGTTAACGCTCTAGCGGACGTAATTTTTGTTTGATCATTACCAAACTCGGTATTTAATCGTTTTACGTAAAATGAAAGATCAAGTTTGTTAATTGCTGAAATAGGACCAGTGGGTTTGGGGGTTTAGAGGAGGATTTTTGAAAATTCGAAATATCATTGTACCTATTCATTGGATCGAAAAATTGTATAGAACCAATCTTATTGCAAATTAAATTTACTATAAATATTGTTATATACACTTATTCTCTATCTTGTATATTAACCCAGATATCTGCATTTTTATAAAGTCGTGAGGATTAGTTCGGCAGATTTCTCTATTGTAAAACTTCACGTGGGAAATCTGCTTAGTTTAGCAACCCCTGATGGACGTTTTAATAACTGAACAAAATAAAGGAAATAAAATATTAAGCTCAATTTATACTTATAATGTGACATTAGCTATGAAAAGTAGTCACTAGTCTGAATAGAAAAAATGTTCCTTTTGATTCTACTTCCTTGAATATCATGAAAGAATTATTGTAAAATATAATTAGTCTAGACTGATTTCCCTATTAGATATAATAAGCTAATAAGACATGAAAAAAATACCTATTTGCATATTTCATTTAACTTCACTAATATTTCTTTATTAAGAAGTGATAATAAGACTATAATTTTTTGTTGTTGCTTTTAGTGACTTTGAGTAGTAGTCAGCATCTTCAGAGTAGCTAACATATACTAAGCTGACCCATGGCTCATGCCATTTGATTTCACGCATTGTAGATATTAGCTGCTTGAAGGCAACAACCTTTAGTTGTTCAATGTACTTAGCAATCAGCCAGTACAAATTTTCAAAGGATTGGAAGTCTAATTATCACTTCTTTATCTTTATCCCTTCAAACTCACCAACTCTTTAATTTTTTATTTAATATTTCCTCAACTTTTACAGGTTCCTCACGAAGTTGGAGATTTTGCTATCCTTTTGAAGTCTGGGTTTTCTAGGTTTGAAGCTGCAAAAGCCCAGATATTTACTGCATCTTCCAGTTTAGTTGGTGCCCTTACTGCATATGTATTTTCAGGGGCAGATGATGTACTTAGTAAGTATACTATTCAAATCTATATAAAAAATAATTCTAAGGTTTATTGGAAGATTCATCTTCCTAAAAAATAACACTCTTCTTCTGAGCAGAAAGAGAATCCTCCAATAGAAAGTTAAATCTTCAGTTTACCAATGTGCTTCAAGAAGCAATCAAGTATAAAAACATGCCTGTAGATGATACTGGACAGTTGTTCCTCATCTCTGGTCGGTTACAAAAGTTAAGCTAAGATCTAACCATTGCTGTGGCATACAATCAAGTGAGTTACAATGTATGAAACATACAAATGAGTTATAACTCAACTCGCCAGGCTGTTGGTAATCAACAGAAGTATATGCAATTGTGAATTCTAGCCACCTGGTTACTCGTATTAGATAGTTTCTTCATTTGTGAGTCAGTGTGTAGCGATCCGTAGAAATGCACAGTGGAAGTGGAAAATGAGAATTCCTTCAACCAAACTACTTGAAAAGAAATCCACCAAAAGTCCACCCTGATAAAAATTCATTAAATGCAAATTATCAAATGATAAATCAAATATTAATAGATATATTAAACCCAGAGAGGCACCTTTTAAGATTATAAAATGTGGTCAACTATACGTTACAAAAGGTTTCACATATCTTTGCGGAGGTTTTCTGAAGGGGAGACCAGGCTTGTAGGCTCAGCCCAATTGGACTTTGCACCGGGTGATCAAAATATGCTCCCAGTTACTCTTAAATTTAATTTATAAGTAAAATCGAATCAGGAGTGGAATGTAAGCTCTTATATTGCAAATTTAATATCCTACAATTGTTGTTACAAACATTTTTCAGATCTTTAGTATGATATATTCGGGATGTGATTAATGAAGATATTCTCCATTATTATTACAGAGTTGTTTTTTTTTTTTGCCGTTTCATTCTTTATCTCCACTGCCATTTATGCGAATTTCACATAAAACTGCAACAGCATCACTACGTTTGATTTTCAGCCTTATTTTCAATTCTTGTTAATATAGGGCGCTTAGAAAGGGAGGATTAAGAGATTACAAATACATCTGTGCTGGTAAATGACTTAATTTTGTAACTAAGGCTAATTTGGAGTTATCTACTGTTACTTACCCCCCTTTTTTAGTCATTGAGTTTGTCACTAAATAAATTAATCATAAGTCCCTCTACATCCAAATTAATCATATTGTTACGTTTTTATTACCAAGACCAGTAATAAACGTTTTTAATAAGAGTTCTTTTGGATTGCAAAATTAAATACTCGCAAGTTTCACAGTTTTTATCACTGCAAAATTTATTTCACAATGCACAATAAACTTGGTGATTATTCTTAATTACTACTCACAGTATACACTGATAGCGTTACTGTTCTTCAATGAGTCACAGTCCAATAATTCACTGAAATTCACAGAAAGACGGCACTGCACTGTCCTTTACTTCGCGGCACTGCACTGTCTTAAACACGGCACCAAACTGTTACTTACAGTCACGGCACAACACAGTTCTTCTTATAAAAACACTTTACCGCACTGCACTAAGTCGCACTGTAGCACTGATGTGAACATCAAGACAGATGAGAATAAAACTGACTCCTCACGGCTGGCCCGAGCTCCTTTATATAGGGAGGCGGCATACATCAAAGGGGAATTGTCTAGTTCATTCGACGTCTGGTTGGAAGGTACTGGTCAGACCTAGAACATTCTTTCGGTCTCTTTGATCTACGTCACACTTTCCAAATGCGCGACTCTCTCTCTCTGAAGGATTATTCATCTATTTAGTTTTCGCAACAATATGTATTAAAACCAGCCAGTAGCACACATGACTCACCAGAGCCCATGATGTTTCAAATGCATATTTAAAATGTATGAGTTGCTGGAATTTTTTAATACAGGGATAAAGGATAAAGTCTTCATGGATACTTTATTCTTCATCCCTACATATTTAAAAGTTTTCTTTGTCAGGCAGAACAAATAACATTGAACCTCTGGAATCTTCCACTGGGAGCTATGTTTAGATTAATATTGTTATTAATTTAATATGTATGGAAAAATTTAATTTTTTCATCCGACATTGATATAAATCATATGTCAAACCTTTACATCACAATTTACCTTAGTTCTAATGTTATGGGGGATCATGTGGATATTACATTATAATTTTTTAATCATTTTTTTACTGTTGAGAAACAGTGCTGTAAGTCATGCTACATATATTTTTTCATGTAAGTTTTAAGCATTTTTTGACTTCGGAATTACTAGAAAAAAAGGTTAGGTATTTCTCTAACCTACTTTTTTATAATAGAGAAAAATAGTTATTCTATTGCTTCAAAAACAAAATGTTATTTCCTATAAAATGTCAGGCTTACTACTGTGTTTCTTGAAACCTTTGTATTAATGAAGCTTTACCGAACACACTCTTATAATATGTAGAACTGCATGTTTAGTGAATTTCAAGTTAATCTGATCTTAAAATCTGCTCCTGCAATACAACTATGGTAGAAAAGAACAATAGAAATCCTCTCTCTCTCTGTAGAATGGCTTATTGATGATTGTTAGTAATTTCAATATCCCGACTAATATAATTAATTATGTTTCAGGAGAGAAAACATCATGGATTTTGCCGTTTACTGCTGGTGGTTTCCTTCACATAGCACTGGTCTCAGTCTTGCCAGAGCTGATTGAAGAGACATCGCCTCGGGAGTCGCTCAAGCAGCTTCTTGCACTTACCCTTGGTATTCTCGTCATGGCTGCTCTAACGTTCATTCTTGAAGACTAGCTACAATATTTGTTACCATCCTATCATTTAAGTTTTATTTTTTTAAAACAATATTTATATCATTTATGAATGGGAGTTTTGCTCTTCGTTTAAATTTGTAATTTGTTTGTTTGTATTACCGTATGGAAATTCCTTAATGCAATTTCTGGTTTTGAAGTAGAAATTTTACTACGATTTTTTGCCAAATTAAAATTTTTCTATTTTGTTGAAAGATGCTAAGAGGGTAGTTTTTGAACCCTGAATGGTTTTAAAAATAAATTGTGCTATGGATGAATTTTATGTAATATGAATGAAGAATAACTGTTTACTTTCTTTGAGTCTTGTAGTTTATTATTAATCTCTATATTGTGAATTAATAAAATTATTGGGATTTCAAGCAACTCACTTTTCCACAAGACAGTTATTTTCATTTCAAATAAGATAGTGTGCTATTTAATAGCTCCAATACTGGCATAATCAAAGCAATGTTCATGTTATAAACACTACTTTAATCAACATTTTCATTATTTTTTTTAGTTTATCTATTTGTGGAAGTTTCTTTCACTTATTTATGATCAAATGTATTAGCTCTTGATACTTTACAATTAGTTTTAAATTACAATTTTTTTTTTAAGCTTTCTTTAAATATTTACATCATTCTTTTATGAATGTTTTTATTATGTTCCTTTTAATTTTCTTCAAAACTAGTCATACCATGGTTACATTGTAATTTCTCATAAATGCTACCATGATTGTGCTAATTTTATGTAATATTTAGTGTTTTCAGCATTACAAATATTCTGTGAGCAGAATACTACGTACAAACTAAGAAAGTGATTTTTAGAAATTATACCTGAATAAAATTAACTTCTAAAAACTTATTTATAGTTTAAAGGGAGCAGAAGATTTTATTTAAACTGGAATGGTAATGAGTGATCTTTACCACTCTTCTTATTAATAAATAAATAAATGCATTACTCCTCACTCGATTGAGACATTTGATGAAATACAGCATTTTTAGAACTAGAATAATTAGAGGTGCTATACATTATGCAGGACAATTTTCTATAAATTTAAAATACAAGCTAAATTTTCAGTGAAAAGAAGTGAAATGGGTACTAAAGCCCCCCTGTGAACAAGTATAGTGTATTTCTACTAGGAGCTGTAATTGGCCACTAATAGTAGTTTTACTGGGGTTAATATTTATTACATAAGAAAATAGTTAAGAATAATTAAATATAGACTTTCTAGTGGTTACTTTGTAAAAGCAATATACTGTACTAGAAATGCTATTTTCAAGATCAGTGCTGCACACTAAACTTAATTTAGCTGTACGGTTATCAAAATTTGAGGCTTGCCTTCTATCAATTTCCCCACTGGGCTGGCCCAGTAAACATCATGAGCTCCTTGAATACGGAAGCCTTGGACTATCACAGTATAGTTAGAAATATGTCATTCTGCCCACTTGACCTTCCACAAAACCTATTGGCAGACCCAGTCATTAAGTAGTGAAATAGTTGCCCCCAGAGCAACTCAAGTATTCCCTCTACTTATATTTAAAATAAATTTGAGCTATTGAATAGAAAGTTTTCATACAATACTTGTAACTATTCTCGTTTCTAAAAACATTCAACTTGTAAAAATATTTCAAGCAGTAAATAGCGATTATACTAAATTGGGGGAGGGAGCAAATTTAAGAAAATTCATGATAATTAAATAATGAATAAAGGACATTAATTAGGGCCAAATTACTTGTACCTCATGCTCTCTAATCATCTCCTTTGTTTTACAAGAAACAACTTAAAAAAGTGTTTTCAAACCATTACAGGCTTTGTCTCATAAATATTTTACAGTGGGATTTTTCCATGTTGCTCTCATGGCTGTTGAATTTATACAACTTTTATCGTCATAGCAGTCGGTAGATGCCAGCATTACTGGCTGTTCTTCTTGTACAAATAGCAAGCTCAAAGACCAGCCAGAAATGGCGACATTTGCCAACAGGTATTATATATACTGGCAGAACCAACCCACTATTTAAAACTACTTTTCTTTGAAGATTTGCTTACTTTTATCTCTATTAATTACCTTCAGTCACTCATTATATGTATGACATTATCCTTAAGGCACTATATCCCTTGAACTATAAATTAATAAATAAACACTAATACAAGAATGATTTTCTATATACTGCAGCTATACAAGGGTTCATTTAAGAGGTCTTAAGATGAATAAAATATTATTATACTTATAATAGATGGGTTGAAATGTTGGCTACAAAATAAATGCAATCTGTTTTCACTATTGAAACATATCACCTGTAGTTGATAATTCTTGATAAGCTTTAGTTGCATAAAGATAATGTTCACTTCAAAATTAATGTAAAAAAATAATTTCTGAGCTAAACAAAAATGAACGCTGAAATTATAACTGAAATAAAGTGGCTATTTAATTTTTAAAGTTTTATGTTTAACTCAGTTCACATGCATGCTTGGCTTTTAAAGCAAAAGCTCTGCCACTCACTTGCTTTAATTGAACATACTCGTATCTGTGGCTGATTACGACAGAAATCATGGAAGTTTATTAATTTACATTTTAAAACAGATTAATAATTCTATATGTAACTGAATAAGTCATTGCCTTAAAGTTTTTTAATTATATTGAAGAATGGTTATAAGATGTGAGTTATTGGTTGAATTGTATGTGGTTTTCAAGAATCACTCGGCCTATGTTAGAAAAATTGTGATATCCCTTAAGCATTACAGTTAAATGTTTAGAACTATTCACCAGTGACCTTTCAGTATAATGCGGTCGATGCTGCAGGATCCAGCAAATAGGGAAGAAAGAAAGATGTAGTGTTCCTGTTAAATTTTTCTATTGATGACCAGTTTTGTGATGGAATTTGTGTTTGACGATCAGTGGTATCTTTGACCTTATTAAAGGAAAGGTCTGCAGAACTACATGTGTATCACTGGAGAAGGAGTAATAAGATAGCTAACAAAGCCGTCTTACTCTAATTTCAGCAGTCTTTCCCTTTTACAAAAGACCTGAACGTTCCACTGATGTGGTGAAACCTGTCGTCAAATAGAAACATGTAATGCATGAAGACTACATCTTTCTTTTCTCCATAGTGGCCTTTCATGTACTGATCCTTCAAACTCCAATTGTGTCGTTTCAACTCTGTTGTTTAATGGTTTCCCAAATTTTCTATTACCCTGAAAATCAATATTGAATTTAAACCATGTGTTTTCCTGTTTTTTTTTTTAATGATTTTCTTGATATGAATGAGCATCTGCACCAGTTCCTCTACATTAAAAAATCCAATTAAAGGAAAAGGATTTAGCTTTGTTATGCAATTTCAGTGGAAAAGAATATTTTGACTTCTAAAAATGATCACATAGAAAAATTTGACTGAAAGAATTTTTAAAACATAAGAACTTTAGGGTGATAGAATGTTTTGTAGTAGAACATTTGATACATCTTTTGTGGGTGCAAGATTGATACTTATAGTCACATCCTCTGTATTATATAATTACATAGTTGGCTTCCTTTTTGGGCCTTAATTTGTTCCCTGCCGAGTGCTCATACTTTCTGAAAATATTTAATTTTGTCATTCTGACAAATTTTTGATTTATTTGTCTAATTTAAATGTTTCATCTCTGGAATCAGATACTATTTGATAATTAGCATTAATAATATTCATAGAAAGCTATGAAATTTGGTAGCACCAAATGCATTAGTCAGTCGTGTTAAGCCACTTTTAATTTCCCCCCCCCCATGAAATGTTTTTCAAAAAGTTAATAAAGACATTACTAGTGCTTGATCAATGAGACTGCTTATTCTAGTATATTGTAAACAAATTTTTGTACTCGGTTTAAGGAAACCAACTAACCTCACTGTGCAAAACATTAGAGAGTGGTCACTGTTATAGTGCAGGATTCCTAGGAATACATATATTTTACAATACTCCATGATTGGTTCTACTATACTTTATTAAATCCCAGGTCTTATTTCCATTCAAACACGTTACCACATATTCTGGCTTGGATATTACACTCTCCAGATTTGGCACCCGTCATTAGTATAGTGACCATTGCTAATTACCCCGTTTTCTGTAAATATGACAACGGAAACTCCTTTTTAGTCTTTCCCACTTTATTTATTACAATGCACTATTGATTTTTGGATTGAACAAAAACAGACTTTTGATAAGCTCAAAGGAGGGTGGGTGGGAGAGGATTAAACACTCAATGGTTTACCATTTTTCTTATTTATAAATAAGATTAAAAGATCAATTTGTTATAAGACTACAAGAAATATAATTTTTCTTTCTATGCGTTATATATTTTGCAGGAAGGAGCAATAGGAAAAGTATTTTCATTGAATCAAAAGTGTATGTAGGTAGGCTGATAAAATGCAATGTGATAATATTTAGTTATTGCTAATTAGTTTCATTAGTTATTTCATATTAAAGTAACTCTTTTATAAGATCCTTAAAGGATAAAGTTATATTTTTAATATTTGTTTTAAATATTTTATTTTAGGAGACAATATATGATTGTTTTCTTAACGAAGACAACAATGCCTATATATTCCATTATTTTTACATATTAGTATTATTGTTGTATATTTTACTGTACTAAATATTATATTTTGTATACCATTAATAAAAGTAAGTGATAGTGTTTATAAATAATTAAAAAAGAAAGCCATTTTTATTTGTATATATAATTGTATAATGGACACTTTATTTACATACATTGAATTTGGTATTGTAAATTATGACAATGTAGACAAAATGTATTCTACATGTATAAGTTGTATTATAATAAATTCTTTTATTCATATGATCACACAACTTGTTTTTTTTTTTTTTTTACATTTCGTTGTATGAAACCTTTCTTCTTATTTAATACAATTGGTGTTGCTGCCTATTAGTTATTATACCTTATGTCTGGGCTTTTTTAAAAAAAAAATATTATTTTAGAAATTAGTCAAAAATTTGTTAGTGTAATACCCTTATTTTTTCTCTAGTAATCCTTTGTTTGAGAAACATTTTTGTTGATGCTGTTCATACAATGCACATAAAAACTCTTCTTAAGTAGCAAGACTTAATTTGAAAGCTAACTGGAACAGAGTGTAACCTCTTGATCCTCCACCCCTTCTTCACTTCTCATTATAATTAGGGATTACTATTTCCTATATGTTACTTTCATGGATCTTCATTATAGAAAAGGAGGTTGCTACGTGAATGGTAAAGGAAATCATCTTAGTAAATAAAAAATTTAAGAGAAGAGTATTGTTTTCTAACATTCTCTCCGCTTAATAAATTCAAACAAAAGCACCTTAAATATTGTAATAGATTAGAAATCACAAAATGAAAAATCCTCTTACAATACAAAAGTTTTAAAAGTATCAGTAAATCAAATTCTAAAAGGTTCAGTTAAAAATTGGAGGTAGGGCCTAAATTTTGAAAATTAGCCTTGAACACTTGCCATAGGACATTGTAATAAAACTAATTAGAAATCATTGAAAATCTAAGAGATTGTGAGAGGTGACTATTTATCTGAATAAATGCAATATCTTTGTCCTTTTACTTTTCCAGATAAACAATAATTGGAACTGTAAACTCAAGACTGGACAGTTTGGCGAACACAAGGCATGTTAATGGAATTAGAACTATAGTTTGCATGTTAAAGGAATATCACTAGCATGTTTCGTTGAAGAAGATTCATACATAACCAAGAAGTAAAGATACCGAATCACATAGACCACATATTGGCTGGCAACTGTTTCTCCCACAATTGTGTGCTTGCAGGTACTGGAGGAGTGGAGCTAACTGTAATTTACATTATTTCCATTCCCTGATGGTGAACTACAGACAGGCACTAAGTGAGCATAAGATGAGATGAAACAGTAAAGGCCAAGGCCACTGTGGAATCCACAGAATATTTTGAGTATTCAGTTCCTAGCCAAACTTGTAAAAATCCATTAGGTAGCAAAATTAATAAGCAGTAACGCACTAGGGTAGAACATGTTGGGAGAGAGTAACTTGAGTTTAAAGAGTAAGCTTTCATGTTAAACTTTATCAAATGCTATACCAAGGAAATCCAAAGTGTAATGCTATCTTCACTGAATAGATACAGATATGTAATCTACAACTCAAAAGACCTTTCTGTACTATAGTTTGATAAAAATGAAACCTAAACTAGTGAGAAGGGAGAATGTTTTGACAAAGAAGGTTAGAAGGAAGGTTAATACAGGTTCTGGAAACAGGACTGTAACCAAAAATTTTCAAAGTAGTGGGCTGTGCAAAACAAACAATTTGTAAAGGTATAAGATTGTAGTTAATTTTAGAAGTAATTCAATCAAAGCCAAGAGATTTATCGTGAGAAAGACTGGAAAAAATGTTTGACCTCTGATGCTAATATAGTCAAGGAAGGATCGTAATGGCAAATCAAGGAATTATTTGATTTCCAGAAAGGGGGATGGTATTTAAGGATCTTCCTTGTGGGTTGTTAAAGAAGTAAGATAGGGATATATGATGTGGTCCGATGTGTGTCAAGTTACTGTTTTAAAATTTGAAATAATCTGTTGTAAATAATGCAAACCTCGGGACGATGAGTCCCGAGCCAGAAAGCTTGAACTTTTTAGCTAAAAGATAGAAAATGTGTCAGGGAAACAAATTAGATTTATGTGGGAATGATTTTTGTTTGAAGATCATGAATACTTTCCAAGAGGATTGTTTATTGAGGTTGTGAAATGGTTGACAGCTGAATCTAAATCAGAGTGTTTATAAAGGAACAGTATGGTCTATGGTTTACATTCATTAAATGAGCAAAACAGCTAGAGTTGACAAGAGGGAATATTTGATAGGGAGATATTGCTGATGGTGTTTTATGATTTGTTGGAAGGGTAGTGTGAGGACAAGAGGAGCAGGAGTTGAGATAATTTAGTGAGGGAATTCTTTATCTGATACAATAGACATCATGGATAATATAAGTCAATAAAGTCTAGGACTCGATTAGTATCAACAGGCTGGAGGGAAATTGAGGAGAAGAACCTAAATGATAGTACAGAACAGAATGCAAAATATGTAGAACAGAATTTTAATAAAGTGGGAGTATAAAATCTTTTGAAAAATTTGACCCTTTGCCTCCTAGTGATACATATTGAAGTTTATTGGGTCACTATAACATTAGGGAATTTGTGTATCTACCAACATTGATACTTTCTGATTCAAATTTAGTAATGTGGTTTAACAAATACATTTGACACTGTAAGGTCCCTTATGTGACCCAATAACAAATTTAATAGAATAAATAAAGCATTCATTCAGTGTGTATTAATAACACGATTTATTTTAACTTGCATGCAAAAAAATAGTTAAATATTAAACGCACACAAATTACACATTATATAATAACAATGAACTAATAATTAAATCCCTTTATGTTATCAGAAACTCCCAAAGCCTATATCATAAAAGTTAAAATTGAGATTTAACACACTAATCTAAAAAACACTTAATTTTATAAATCTGTTACATTTAATTACTTGTTTAGTGACATAGATAGGTTTTTTTTTTTTAAAGTAGGGGAAAGATTTAATTTAATAAAACTATTATTAGGAATTACAAAGACATTGAACAATACAGAAATATATTAAAAAGTTTCTTATTGCTAATTACTTAAACATTTAAAAGCTGAAATTACTAACATCAAGAAAAGAAAAATGGCATTTCAATGGAAATTAGAATGTGATCATAGTATATGGCTCTGTTACCGTGAGGAGAAAACCCATCAGCCATCCAAATATTGTTTCATATTAAGTCGTAAAAAGTACATCAAAACATTTAATCAACAATTTGAAACAATGCATTGTATAAACAACAATAGAACATCCAACATGCATAGAATTTGAGAGCTTTTTAGATTATTTTAAATAAATATAAACAATGACATATATTTATAAATATATACAATTATTTACAGGCTACTAAGAGATTAAGATAATTTAAACATCACATACAACTATATAAGAATTGTGCATTTTTTATAATGTGCAAATAAGTGTTTCATATGTGCTTACTCATAAATAGTGTTGTTTCTTTAGTAGAAAGAATATATATATACATTGGGTATTATCCCAAATCCAATTAATGTTTAGTAAATACTTAGGTAATTTTAAGCCGAAATGAAATATAAATTTGAAATCAAAAAAATAACTTGCTCTTCCAGGTAAGATGAGCATCATGATTTTATGCACTTAACATGAGACGGCTAGTAACCTAAGCATTATCTTCAAGAAACCTACTGACTATTAAATATATGTAACAATAAATAGTATTAAAAAAAAGATATTCTATATAATTTAATATATTTAAAAACAGTAATGATTAAATAGTAAGCCTGTCAAAAATAACTTATGTTGGAGGGGAGTCTGGATTAGATGACAAGGATGATGAAAATCCTGGTGATTTTGTTTTAACTAGCCTGTCGAGTTCAGCTGCTGCATCAGATCTCATAACTGCTTTCTCAACAGCTACTGTTGTATCTAAGCCAGGAGACTTGACTCCACTTGGAGCTCCCGCAGTGCCAGGCTTTTTGTGTAAAAGTGAATTGAAGAAGTTAGCAAGTACTCCTTCTCCACTTGCACTGGAGACTTTACTTGTGTCGACTTTCTTTATAGGAGATATAGAAGGTTGCCCTGGTGATGGTTGGAGGCGAGCACCAGTCTTTTGAACAGCTGGAGATTGCTTATCGTGACCCTGTTGAAGCAAAGAAAGCATTCGAGCTAAAAATACCTGCTCATCCTCAGCAACAATTTCAGTTTCACGGCCTCCACTTTTTCTCGAAGCAGGAGAGGCAATGACATCTCTATAGTAGTCATTTGGTTTCATACTCTGAAGATTCTCGCAAACAATACTTATTTTTTTTACACTATCCCAACCTGAAGGAATAAGCAAGGCTTCTTTTTCGACAACTAATGCAGGAGTTCTAAAAGGAAGAGAGTAAAGTCGATGAGTCAAATACTTATATAGAAGATCACAGTTCTTGTCTTCTTTAGCTGATGTATAAAAGAGGCCAGCTCCATATTGTAAACAAAATCTTCTTATCCATTGTTGGATAAAATCGAAATGTTCATCCCTGTAATCATTTTCTTTTTCCAAAGTCGACATGTAATCTGTTTTTGTTATAACAACTACAACATCGAGACCTAAATTAGATGTAAGAACTCCTTCAGAAAGTGGCAAGTCTTCACCTTCTTCATCCAAATTTCTAGATGTTCTCCTTACATCGACATCAGGATCATCAGTTTGATCTACGTACTCTTGCCACCTTTTAACAATCCTCTGACGATATTCCTGTAGAATTTCGGCAGGAATTTTTAAGGAATCTATATAATCATGTAATACAGAAACCCAATTTTGGAGCTGTTCTAAAATAGCCCAAGGCGTTGTCATAGATGCAACAAACATAACGAGTGTGTTAGGTATTGCCTCTGCCGGAAGAGCAAATTTTAGGAGCTGCTTATACATAGGGTGGCCATCCAAAACCCAAACATTTAATCTGGTATGATCATCTCTATATTCATCTCTCACATCTATATAAGCATACTCCAAACCAAAACCTTTCTTCGGATCTTCAACTCCTTGGAGTTTAGCAATAAGAGTAGTTTTACCAGACTCATTATCACCTAAAACTAAAATTGATCTGTTCGAGGGTAATTTGTTACTACCTTTAGTTTGAACCTCACCAAGAATAGAGGTCCACAGATTTTCACTGGGATCAGGCTGTTTTGTTTCTGGCTTAGTACTAGGCAGAGGAGGCATGACAACAGAATATGAAGATATAGTTTAACAACTGATATAACAAATTTACTTGAACTCCAAGTAATCCAACTATGAACTATAGTACTGCAAGAAATAATAATCAACAATGATTCACGGTCAAAACGATTGTTAATGATTCGTTCAGATAAAAACTGGGTCTTAGATCCATAGAGAAAGCAAAAAGAAATTGCGTACACGAAGTTACCTATGATGTATATGGAATATTTGTTAGGAATTTATTGATTTATTATTTAGTCTATTTTCCTCTTTTTTGAATTATTTAAGTTGTACGTTGTTTTCTACGAAACCCAAATAAAACTAGTGAAGATTAAATAAGAGGAGTACAAACGTTCTCAAATGAACTTTACGCCGAAAAAATTACTAATTTCACTAATGTTAAAAGTTATATTCTAAGAGGCTCTATCTGCGTCTAACTCAGTGTCAATGCTTATATCGGTATAAGGTTAGAAGACTTTAATTAAGTATTATCCTGGCCATATATGTTGAAAATGGTTTCGATAGACTTAGTCCAGTCAAATTAGCAAAAATAGAAACATTAATAGAGTAATAAGCTATAACTTAGTGTAGACCTTTATCTTGGCGTACTATTGAACATACTAAAAGTCCTGACCTCTATTTGCAGGGCTTGATCCGCCATCTTGGAAAAAAGGTGCGTCAATTCAGTTTTTTCCTAATATCTCGGTAACCGTTGATCCTATCGTAATGAATGTAATATAAAAAATGAAGCTAATAAAATTCTCTATAAAAAAGGTTCAATACGTTTTTTTCATATCTTTAATAGTTTTTCTACAATACATTGTTGAATATAAGTATATTTGTATTTTGTCACTCAAGCTGTCGTAAAAATCACACTTTCGGTATAGAATCTGTAAAAAAAATATGATTAGACAAAAAATATCAAATATGTGTGTGATATTTCTTGTACATATGAAAATTTGGCAACTCTTACTATTTAAAATTGTAGTAAAAGGCTAGTACTTAAGGTAGCGTCATCTATAAAATCCTGAGACGTTTCTTGATGTTGTGAATCTGCAAGGCTATAATCAGCATTTTGATCTTGAGCATCCATTACGAAGAAATCATTCTCGTCAACCTCCCTTTCAACGGAACTCTCTCTTTCCGTGTCAATAGTAGAATTCAGACATGATGTACCATGGTAGTAGCTACATATAGTCGTGCAGTTTAGTCCTGCTTTTCTACAACCGCAGTATGAAGTGCAGCCTTTTTTACAATTACACGATATTAATGCCAGCAATGAATCCGGAGCTGGTGCCTTGAGTGTCAATACAGGTTTCAGACAGTCATTGATTTTTTTCTAACCCCAAAGCTCAGAGCATTTCTCATTACCGCGCCATTTTTGTACCTGGTAATACACGCGAAACGAGTGTTGCTGAGCTGCTGTAGCTGTAGGAGACAACGAGGCTAAATTTGGTTTACTCTTGTACGCTGACTTTGTAAAAAGATTGTATTTATTTTTTGCGTTACCAAGGAACTTTTCTTGTGTGACAGTAGCTGTCATTGTGTCTTCAAAAAGTATGTCAGCACTCATATGATTCGCGGAACGTAGGCATTGCTCCGCTGTTTCAGTGCTGGAGGTGCTGTTGGTATAACTATCGAATACAATTATGGCCGTTGCTCCGAAATGATTTTTTATATAGTTTATGTATGTGGCGCAAATTGATCGATATGTCTGATTTTGATGACAGATTACGCGATGCAAGAGATACCCACCGTCAATGACATGTCTGAAATCATTAAAATTCAACCGATCGCGGTGTATTACAAAGAAACTATTAAAGACACGAAAAAAAATGTATTGAACCTTTCTTATAGAGAATTTCATGAGCTTTATTTTTTATAATAACATTCATTACGATAGGATCAACGGTTACCGAGATATGAGGAAAAAGTGCAGGGGCTGCGTAAACTAAGCAGATTTCCTATGTGAAGTTATACAATAGAGAAATCTCCATACGAGAGCCGAACATTTACGGCAAAGGGCCGAACTAGCTCTTGGCGGGAAACTCAATCGTTATCGGCCTATGTTTAATAAAAATGCTAATATCTCGGTTAATATTAAAGATAGAGAATAAATGTATAGAGCAATATTTATAGTAAATTTAATTTGGAATAACATTGGTTTTATACAATTTTTCGATCCGACGTACATTAACGGAGATATTTCGAATTTTCGGAGATCCCCCCTCCCACTGGTCCGATTTCAGCCATTAACGAACTTGATCTGTCTTTTTGCATAAAACGATTAAATTTCGAGTTTGGTAACGATCAAACAAAATTGCGACCGCTAGAGCGTTAACAGACAAATATATATATATATATATATATATATATATATATATATATATATATATATATATATATATATATATATATATAATTTTGAACGGGCCTCATTTTCCAATGCCTTATGTGTCATCACTATAACAACTACTTATATTTTATGCAAGAATAAATTGAATTGCCACTATCAGACCGATGCAAGCAGACTCGGGGAAAATGTACTTGGTTCTACAAATTATTAAATTGGTTTTGAGATTTTAAATAAGTGAAGACAGTAAAATAACTGCTATTCTTAATGGGAACGAACTCTTTACAAGAAGGAGCTAATTGTAAGATTCAGGATTATGCTTATTTGAAATAAGTTCCTGTTCCTATGCGGAAATCTGTGCCACCTTCGCGCGGTTCGAAAAATTTCTTCAAATGTCCATCGATCCTACCTAGGAGATGACGAAAATGAGGTCCGTTCAAAATTATATATATTTGTTTATTAACTTTCTAGCGGTCGCAATTTTTGTTTGATCGTTACCAAACTCGATTTTTAAACGTTTTATGTAAAAAACAAATCAAGTTCGTTAATGGGGGATTTTCGAAATATCTCCGTTACCGTACGTCGGATCAAAAAATTGTATAGAACCAATCTTATTGCAAATTAAATTTACTATAAATATTGTTCTATACATTTATTCTGAATCTTGAATATTAATCGAGATATTTGCATTTGTATTGTGTGTGTGGTCGGCAAGAGTCGACTATGTTCGGGATTTTCTGCTGAGAGCTAGGGTGGCCGTTTCCGTAACTGTTCGTCCCTCTTGAACAGGTTTAGAGATTCCTTACTACTACTGTTATTATTAGGCAGATTTATCTACTGTAAAACTTCACGTGGGAAATCTGCTTAGTTTACGCAGCCCTGCGTGAAGGACTTTTTAATTTTGTCCATTGATATCATAAAAAGTTTGTTCGTGTTATGGATACACTCACTTGAGTCTCTGTGTATATGTATTGGTTGCATTGAGAGTAACAGTAACTAAGAAGATGTTTAAAATACTGTATTGCTTCTTCAGCTTCTTTGGAATAGTCTCCTAACCTTCTGTGGAGGGTAAATCAACTCCTTGTCATAGGATTTAAATATTGTTGAATTGATGAAGAATGTCTGTAGCAATTACAGGTACAGCATCTGGGATTCCAGATAAACTTTGGCAACCCAAGTACACGGTTTTGGAAACTTCGTGAGTTCAGTTATTATTATTTATGTCTTAGTTCTCAGATTTACCTCACCGATGTTAGGAAAGTAAAATATGAGATGTCATTCCATTATCTTTTTTAAATAGGCTCGTAATTTCTTTATCGTAATTGTGAACATTTTCTTTATATCTCGGATTTATGTTTTGCTGTCAAAAGCTGAGTCTAATGTTTTTTTCACCTGAGGAATCCTTGAAAAAAAGAATATAATATTTTTTTATAATATGCCTTGCCTTTATTTGTTATTCATTATTATGGCATTAAGAGAGTAATCTACTTATAAGATCTTCCTCATTTATTTTCCTTATGTCATTATTTACTTGAACCTGGATGAGTGTTAGACTCTTAAAAAAACAGTCTGATAGAGCCGAAATCATTTATATATCATTGATTAATTTAGTTCCCTGAGGGGAACCCTCCAGAGGGAGGGCAGCTTGTTTTGTTTGTTTGTTTCCTCCTAATCGTTTTGGTAGGTACCTTTATGTCATTAGTCTCTATCAATCATAGACTGAATTAATTTTGGGTGTGTGGCGGAACTTATACTCAATAATTTCAATAAAAGTTTCAGTAAATATTCATTCAGCCCTATGATATATTAAGTTTTTGTGTGATGGACATTCTGGATAGATAATAATAATTCAAAATATTAGAAAAAAAATGCTGACTTCTTGTAGTCAGTTACTTCAACATTACTTGCAATTTATTTAGATTATGTCAAAAAGTTCGTTTTAAATGGTATTGATTTAAAAATAATAAAATAAATGCTCATTACTCTTCTCCACGATCTTGAAAATAATATTTATGTGCAGTCACCAGGCATTACTGCAATATTTCCCCATCATTTCTTTTTATGGCTGTTTTAGTCATGCATTGCTCATAACAACTTTGTGCATTTATGCTATTAAGAGTGTGTAAGTCATGTAATTCAAATCAGAAACAGCAATATTTGTTTATTAACGACTGAGGAACAAACTCTGTTTAGATATTATATTATGCGTGATATCATCTGTGCTGATAAGGAAGTCAGATAGGTTGAAGCACGCCGAAAGATTGGACTCCACAAGATTGTTAGGGGGGAATAGAAAGTCCGTCATGCAGGGGCTGTGTAAACTAAGCAGATTTCCCATTTGCTGGTATGACATACTCTTGATCTCTTCTCACCTTATATTTTCTATTTCCAAGTAAAAAAATCCTATGAGTTGAAGTGGGGATTACTAAAGGCTGAAACCAACTACTAAAGCTGAATATCTTGCTAAATATTTATGTTACGAAACAATGTATAAAATTGTATAATTGTAGAAACATCAATAGTTTACCAGGATTGGCTCTATACAAGTTTTCTGTTCAAAGTATAATAACAGAGATATATTGAATTTTTGAAATTCCTATCTAAACCATCCCTCCCATTGGTTTGATTTAAGATATTAACATATTTGGTCTTTAGTTTTACATAAAATGTTTAAATATCGAGTTTGATATTAATCAAATATTACAATTGCAACCACTAGAGTGGTGATACACACTCAGCACAGAATTTTGAACAGACCTCATTTTCACCTACTATGTCGAATCGATGGACATTTAAATAAATTTAAATACGTTGCTTAAGGGAAATCTGCTAAACGTTACATGGTTCAGGAGGCGGGATGAGCAGGTATGTTAGGATGGCTGGATGACCATGGAGATGAGTTGCAGGGATTTGAAATTGCCAATCTTAGCTGCTGACTTCACTGAATGTTGTAACATGGTTTCAGAAGTCCAGATCCTGTATATATGCAGCTTCTAGAATTATGCAAACTAGTCTCCAATTAATTAAGTAATATTTACTATGTTTCAGGATGGGGGAAATCAATATTGAATTATATTGGAAGCATGCTCCATCAACATGCCGAAATTTTGCTGAATTAGCCCGCCGTGGTTACTACAATGGAACTAAATTTCACCGTATAATTAGAGATTTCATGATACAAGGTCAAATTGAATTACTTATACTATTTGTTTGAAATTTCTTTAAACATAATTTTCTTTATTAAGATTAAACATAAATTTATAGAGCTTGAGAGTTATTAATTTTGAATTTATTTTGCACCTTTCTCTTAAAGGTGGTGATCCGACTGGAACTGGAAAGGGAGGTGCCTCAATTTATGGGAGAACGTTTGCTGATGAAATTCATGAAGATCTTAAACATACAGGTGAGTATTAAATGATTCTTTCTTGTTATATAATTTAATTAAAATGATACTAAATTATAATCAACATGAATTATACTTAATAAGGTATGCAAATAAAAAATAGGGAAAATGCCAAAGATATACATAAAGATACATTGAAGTATTTTAATACTTTTTAATATTTTTGAATTATAGCAGATTTCCCTTAAGGCTAATAACCACCCCTGACCAAAGAATTATACGATCACGCAGACGGACTCAGACATGATCAGAAAATCCCGATCAGCATTCTATGGACATGTACATAGATTGAACAATAGAAGACTTTCATGAGGATCTTAAATGTAAACAAATGTCAAAGAAACAAAAAACAAATGGAACACACAAAATAATATAAAGAACAAAACTGAGGGAACGGAACACAAAACACTAAAAGAAACACGAACACAACTTAGAACTAAAAAAGGGTGGTAGATAAATAAGTGAAAAGAAAGTTTAGTAACTTAGAAACAACAACTATTCATAAAAACAGGCATATATCATTCAAATATAAACATGTCACTCACACACGCACATGCATTAAAAATTTTAAAATATGTAATTAAATATTGTCAAACTGCCCAATCATTTTTAAATATGTCAGAATAGCGGCAATATGTGGACTACCCTCTGTCTTTAGTTCATGCAAGTCATGTGGGATGTTTAAGTTCATAATCTGCATTCTGTTGGTAGGTGTTTTATGGTTAGTCTAGTGTTGCAATGAGTACAGGTAGGCTTGTCTTTTTTGTTCATTAAAATGTAAGAGTGTGTAAGGTATGCATGTCCAATACGTAGTCTTGTGAGAACAACTTGGTCTCTTCTAGAATCTATGTATTGTCTCTTTGACCATCCTGTAACATTGCGTTTTATTTCAAATAGTTTGTTGTCAGTACATAACCAGTGTTCTTGCCAGTTGAATATTTTTGTTTATACTATCTTGTTGAGGTCTGCTGGTGTTAGGGTAGTTATGGCAGTAGTAGTCATTTTAGTTGCTAATTTTTCAAGAAATAGAAGAAAAAAGAGCCAGTAGGGAACAAATAAAATGAATGAGAATTCAGAAACAAAATTATGAATGCAGAATTTGCATTAAATAATGGGAAAAAATGGTGAAAATGTGGATGCAACAGACGAAACAGGAACACATTAAAGAATGAAGACATTTTAGGAAGGGAAAAAAAATGTTAATAATGTGACATTCAAGTTAAACACTGTCTTCATGGCAAAAATGTATTATAATAACAATAATATATATACAACGCACTCCACAATTTTTAATAAAACTTCCTCTTCTCAGGTCTTATTGGTGATACAGTATTTTTAACTATACACTTTGACACAATAATATCAGAAAAAGGTAATAAAGATTTCTTAAGCTACCTCAAAAAGATGTAAACATGTTCAGGAATACAGGTAAATTAGGACTTTATAAAGATTTTATTTAAGGATTTTGGCACTAAAGAAATTTTTTTATGTCCCAGGTGAGAATCAAACTTGTGACTAGGTTTACCAAGTGAGATTAAGACCAATGCCTGCTATTGAACTTCGGTTGTATGTTACAGCTTTCTCCCAATTGTTGCCTTTCTCAGTGCCAGCATTTGATAGTGCTTACCTGAATTATGGTAGCTTTTTTCATTAGATATATGTGAGGAATGTCTAGCTTTCATGAAAATATAGTCTGTTTTGGTTCCTTGTTTGGTCACCTGGGTTTTGGTATTTTTCATTGGCTGGTCTAGATATATATAAAAGGATAACACTTAATCCTGAGCTTCTTCAGAATAAGTGTGAACACTGATGATTGGGGTTAAAGTAAACGTCAGTACCCCACTTCATACTTTTGTCAGATTTCGCTTAAGGGAAGTGAGCTATTGAGGTTGTACTCATTGCACGATTTTCAAAAGATTTCCTCAAATATCATCTGACCAAGAATAAAGAAATATCAAATAATTGTAATGAGGAGTCGTACCACATTGACTTTTTTTTAAAAATATAATAATTACAAATTTTGTCTAAAGTAGGATTTGGAATAGGGGAGTGGTTTGAAAATTCAAAATATCTCTTTTAGTATGAGTTGGATCGGAAAATGTTATAGAACCAATCTTGTTAAACTATTGGTAGTCTACAATTATTGTTCTATACATTTTCTTGTAACTCAAAAATGTCAAGGAAGTTGTTTTTTTAAATTACTTATTGACATCCACTTTTTGCAACCAAGGCTAATTGGAACGGGTTCTCTACAGGTTACCACCCTTTTCTAGCCAGGGTGGGACTAATTTATTTATTTGTATTTAATGAATTCTGTCACTAAATAAATTCCCTTGCCCAGGCGGGGTCGAACTCACCACTCTAGGTATACCAAGTGAGATCAAGGAAGTTATACGTCTAAAATAAACCTCCTCTTCAACTCATTAAATTTGGACTTATATATTCTGAGAATATATGGTGAGATAACATGACTAGTGTTATTCCAGCATGTGGGAAATTGTCTTAGTTTACACAGCCCCTATGTGGCAGACTTTTTATTTGGCAGAATTCTTTCAGGGCTTATATTCAGATCCTAATTCCTAGTGTGTCTGCACTTGTAGGAAAATCCCTCTTTGATTTATTGAAAGCTATGGGATATTGATTTATTTACCCTCTAATTTGTGAACATTTTCTTTTTATTGTTTTATTGATGAATAATACCCTCATTATAACCTGTGAATTCCCTAATTTGACAGAAACTCACATTTGAATGTATAATGTTTTGGCCATCAAGGAGCATGAAAATGAAAATTTAGGTTGCTCCAGGGCCTAGCTCTTTCAATGCGACTTTTGACAATAGCTCATTTCCTAAATGAAAATTCTCTAAAACTACATAAAACTCATGTCAAACTAAGTTAGCATTTTCCTCGGACTCATTAGTTTTCATACATATGGGAGAAATGCTTTGAAAGGTTTTATTTTTGTATTTTCTTATATTTAGATGTTTGAACTTTGGTATGATGATTGTTTTTCACTTTAGGTGCTGGAATTTTATCAATGGCAAATTCTGGACCAGATACAAATGGATCTCAGTTCTTTATTACATTAGCACCAACTCAGTGGCTTGATGGAAAGCATGCTATTTTTGGTATGTTATTTTTAAGATATATCAGAATTCTCATTGATGTTGTATTTCCAAGCATTGTATCAAACTTTCACTTTTATTATGTAAGGATTCTACCTTAAACAAATGTCTTTATTGGAAATCAGGTAATTCATTTTTTAAAGTTTTTGTGTTACAGATCCCCTTAATGTTACTAAGAGTGGAAAAAGCCTATTGGCAAAATCTCAATAAAAAGGTTTGACATAAATAACTTGTCTTATATTAGTATTTGAATCGACAGTCTCCTATACATTATTTACTGTATACAAATGAAGTGGTGGGTGTCTAGGCCATCGACATGTCAATTGACAACGTTCAGGAATATACCTTGAGGAGTGGTTATAAATAAAGAGACTCAAATTCACCTGATAGTCGGGTTTGGGAAGTGAAATCGCGGGATCAAAAGAATTCTGAGTGAATTGTATGGTTCGACACATAGAATTTGGCATTCACTATTTTTTTAGATTGAATTTTATGGATATTTTAAGGTTTGCACAACAATTCAATTCCATGCATCTGTTGTTTATTTTTATTTTGAATGTTTTAAGCAATTATCAAGAAGTCTTTCTAGTAGTTTGTAATGATTTGGCTTGTCAGAATTTTCTTTGAACCTCTATTTCACACCCCATTTCTAGTAGACCTCAATGTTCTTAGAGATTAGGAGACATAAGAGTGTGATTGGTGCTGGAGGATTGTATCATCGTATCACTTGCAATAGTAAATAGGGTGGTTAGAGAAGAGTATTTCCTGGTGCCTTACCTGAACAGAGGCGTGACCAACATCTAGTCCTCTTTCAGTACTCTTTCTGCTTAAAGTAGTGGGAGATAGAGTCACCAAACTGATGGCACTTTTGGATAGAGAAACGGAAAAAGTCAAAGCCAAATTAGTGTAGGAAGTAGGATAGGATCAACAAATATAGAGTTCCTGAAGGATCTTTCCCATTATCAGGAATAGAGTGATGAGAAGAAGGGTGATGTAGAGGTTGTGAACCATTTTAATGATGGAAAATTTCTATTGGAAGGGAAAATAAGCATTTTGGAAAGAGGAGTTTTACATGAGAGTGAAGAAGAGTATAGCTTTGCTGGAAAGTTACTTAACCTTCCACTGGTAACACTACATTGACACCTTAGAAAGGTAACATGGGCTGACGAGTCACCCCAAGGGATTATTTAATCAATAAAGGAGATTAATGTTAACACAATGATTTATTTACATTTTGACATAATAACTTAAATTATTATTAATACAATTGACAACTGAAAAATCACTACTTGAAGCAGTTGCTACACACTCACTTGCGATGCTCGCTGCACGTAGATTTTCCGCATTTAGTTTTCACTTTTTTGTCATTTGCTCATGTGCATAGATGTAATTTTCACGACGAATACATATTTCCAGGTTTGTAAAGTGAACATTTCTTTCAACTATAGTTGGTTCAATAAGTAAGTTTTGGGCATAAGTTCATTCAGATGTGATGTTTGAATAGGGTTTTACTCGAGGGATTTTTACAATATTGTGTTCTGGTTAGTTTAGGTGGTTTCAATGACCATTTTTACCGTTTACAGTGTCCGAAGACGATGATGTTTCTTCCTCCACTTCTGAAGAGTATCCTTCTATTATGTCATCAACATCACTTTCTTCCTGTAGGGTATCTTCTTCACCACTTGAATCATCACCAGAATTTACATTGCTTTCATCCTCTAGACACTCTTTCACAAATGCGGCAAAATTTGGGTCATTAACATTACAGGAATCCACTTTATACAAATAAATGTTAAAAAAAAATCGGCAACCGAGAAATGTAACAGAGGTTACTAGTCACCCCAAGCACGCAATAAATCAAATAAACAGGCTCTGACACGAAGGCCAACACTCTCAATCGAACAGTACTAACGTGAAGTGAAATTAGCAAGTGACTAAGATTTGCCCTACCAAGTCAACCAACAAAACATAAAAAAATAAAACTGCGTGGGGTGACGCATCACTCCTGTTACCATCGAAAGGTTAAGAATAAATGTTGTGATCAGGTTTAATCCAGGAGCCTTACAAATGGATAACATAGAAATAATAAAATAAACCTATTTAAGATTTAAAGGAGGTGGAATGCCAAGATGATTGGATACTAGGGCAAAGATCTGGTTCAAGGATGCTTTCATGAAGTCTGAACACAACAGAATGTGAAGAGCAAAGGTATAACGATATTGACAAAGATGTCATAGGGGTATAGGGTTGGAATGGGTATGTTTGATAATATTACAAATGGTGTGATCTTTGGGAGTAAGATTGTTGTATAGCCAGTGAGTTTTGACCTGACTTTTAAGCTTCGGTTTTGTATGAAATATGTCTGGTCCTGTTTAATGTTACTAGTCAAGGTAGCTTGATTGTGCCAGAAATGTTTTATGGAAGCTCAAACGGTTGTTGTTCTTAACTGATATATCTATGCTTCCTCATGTTATAAGTGTCAGTTTAAGGTAAAGGAATTACTTGAAAAAGTATATCCTATCAACCTGATGGAGAAGGGATGGTAAGGGTTATAGTTGAATTGGTTGGCATCTGTATTGAAGGATAAGAGGAGTGGACCATGATTGAAAAAATCTAGAATGTTGGATATCTGACAGAAAATATGGTTAGGTCCACCACTGATGAAATAGTCAATAATTTTGAGAAGTTTGGAGCAGGAAGATGACCACTAGTTAGGTTTGGGAGTGGATTTTTAGGTGACAGGAATGAAAAATAGAATGGCATATTCATTCCTAGGCATTAATGATTCTGTGACCAAGTTAAATTGGTAAGCAAGTCTCATTTCATACAGTGGGTCAAGGTTAGTAAGGAAATATTTCAGGATATTTGTATGGAACGGTTTATTAAAGAGAAAATAGACAGTGGAAATGATGATAGTTATTTATTAACTTTGTGCTGCTTAGGCTAATTGGGATGAGTTATCACTCTTTTCTAGATGGGTAAGACTAAGGATTTTAGCAGATTTCCCTTAAGGAAAATTTGGATCTGGCATTCTGAAAGCTGCTAAACTCATTATTTGAAATGTTTCTCATAAAAGTTAGCAATGTTTTGTAATTCATTATTATATTTTTATAATGCATTTATATATTATTACTCTCCAGGGTTTATGCAGCCCTTCTTAGTGGTATGTGATAATCATTGACTGGTTTAAAATAGGTTTTTTTCTTTGCTGAATAAAGTTTTATGGCTATTTGAATTAATAATATATTTATCTAATTCAAGTTGAAATTACAACTAGAGCTTATTAAAAATTCCTAACATGTGTATAAATTGAAATAGACTGACAGATAGTAGAAGTCTAATGGCTATCAACGAATTTTTGAAGTCTTGAAAAGATTCTGATTCAATAAATTGATATCTTC
Organism: Riptortus pedestris; assembly: GCA_019009955.1. NCBI lineage: Eukaryota > Metazoa > Arthropoda > Insecta > Hemiptera > Alydidae > Riptortus > Riptortus pedestris. Next base: position 42,564,775 of record CM032231.1, read on the forward strand.
AAATCTTCCTTAATATTCAGCTAAATTCCCTGACCTATTATAAGTAAGTTTGTTTCATATGTTACCAAGTCCCATATGATGCAATGAAATATCAGAGAAGAGAGGGCAATACATCATAACTGCATATTAAATCTAAGCATAGTAACCATTGTTGCTCTAGTGCATTGCTAGTAGAACTGACTGGTGCGATACAAGTCACTTGAAGAGCTTTCTTAATAAAAAATGTATTGAGAATTGAGGTTAATTGTGTCACATATAAACATGAAACCAATGCCTAAGTGAACCTCTTGTCTTCTACAGCCAAACCTTGGGTAGCAGACACAGGCATTTCTGAATTTAGTTTAGTTCATTGTTTTTATGTTTAAAAATGTAATCATTATTTTTTTTTTGCAGGAAGAGTTCATAGTGGAATGAATGCTGTTAAAAGAATTGGCCTTGTTGAGACTGATAAAAATGATCGCCCAGTGGATGATGTGAAAATTGTCCGTGCTTATATTAAAATGAATTAGTTTACAAAAATAATCATAATGCATATTGCAAGCAAATGTAACTTTGTACATTGAAATAATTTATTCCATTATGTATAAACTTTTCATACTATTGTCAAATCCAGACAATGTGAAAATAAATTCATAATTATTTCCGACATTTTCCTGTTTTATTATAACTACGTTCTATCTTATGTGTAAGATCATCTTGAGCCAAGTATAAAAATTGATCACATATATCAAGAAGTTTGTGTGTTACTTTTACTAGATGTTTCTAAATTATTTTTACTAGTTGATTACTTAACTGTAGATAAGCCAATCCAAGAGTCATCAATTTTGGAAAGAGAAATAAGACAAAATTACACGTACCATTCATGGAATTAATGATAGGTTTAAAACAAAAATAAATTGCAATTTCCAGTCATTTTATTTTCCTGTTCTTATTTTCATGGATTAACTACAAATTCTTGAGTGAAACAATGATGACTCCTAAATACCTATTTAATGAGTCTAAAATACTATTTGGAAAGTAAATTCATAAATATTCTACAGACACTAGTTATAAACTAGAGAACATTCATAATAAGGCTTGTTTTTTTTTAAGGAAATTTTAATCATTACTTTTACTAAATTTCTTCCAGATTCCCTTTAAGGGGAATCAGCTATTGAGGTTAAACTCATGTCAAAAATTTCTTCATGTATTCATCATTCTACCCAGGAGATGTTAAAAATGAAGTACATTCAAAAATATACATACTCCTGTGTCTATTTATACAACAAAAGAAGCTGCCTTCCTTCTGGAGAGTTCCGATCAGGGACAGTTTCCTATTATGTCCAATTGGGTAATATTAAAAAAATTTCCCTTAAGGGAAATCAGCTATTGATGTCGTACTCATGATGCGAATTTTCGAAAAAAAATTTCAAATGTCCATCGATCCTACCTAGGAAATGACGAAAATGAGGTCCGTTCAAAATTATATATATATATATATATATATTTGTCTGTTAACGCTCTTGCGGTCGCAATTTTTGTTTGGTCGTAACCAAACTCGATATTTAAAAGTTTTATGTAAAAAGACAGATCAAGTTTGTTAATGGCTGAAATCGGACCAGTGGGAGGGGGGGGGTTAGATGGGGGATTACCCGTTACTATACGTCGATCGAAAAATTGTATAGAACTAATCTTAGTACAAATTAAATTTACTATAAATATTGTTATATACATTTATTCTCTATCTTGAATATTAAACAAGATATTTGCATTTTTATTAAATGTGGGCGGGTAACGGACGGGAGAGAGTTTCCCGCCAAAAGCTAGTTCGGCCGTTTCAGTAATTCTTTGGCACTCGTATGGAGATTCCTCTATTGTATAACTTTTCATGGGAAATCTGCTTAGTTTATGCAGCCCCTGCGTGACACACTTTATTTATTAATTGGACTGTCTGTTCTAAATTTATGTTGGTAACAGTAGCGCACGAACTGTCCCCATTTGCAAGAGCCTAGGACATGAGGTAGGGTTTCAATCTCACTGCATTGGGTTGATCCTAGATTCCTTCCAGGTATTGAGTGCACTGGAATGAGGTTGAGTTTCATTTGACAGTCGTTGACCACTCTGAACTGGAAAGGCCCTTCTTATTAGACACCAATAGATTGCTGGGCAACCAGTCACTAAAACTGATGACTCCATTCCCTTTGGATGGGAGGGAACTCCATTCAACAAACGTTCTTGTAAAATGTTTCTGACATCAATTAAGAAAAGCTTCCCATTCAGCCCTGAAGAATCCCAATCCTCGCAAGTTTCTTGGTAAATAGATCATGATTGTCAGAAGAGGGGGAATTTCTTTGATATAGATTCTCAGTGTCTTTGTCTATTTTCACTAGAAATGAGGGCTTTAGGTTTGGGAGAGGTGCACTGAAGTGGATAAATTATCATGGGCCTATATACTCATAATGTTCAGCTTTTGATCTACCTTCATTAATGGATTGGAACAAAGTAGGATTAATTTCTTAACAAGAGTGTCATTTACATTTGACTCAAGTCTTATTTCCTCTTCAAATTCATTCCAAAATATTTTTTTCCCCTTTAGACTGGTGGAAACAATTTGAATGCCATTAATTGTTAAAATAATACCTTTCTTCAGTATGCCCTTTTAAATCTTAGACTTACACTTGCTATTGTTTTTTTTGTTTTTCGACCCAGTTTTGTGAAGGCAATCTACTGTAAGACTCAGTGAAGGTTCAGCAGACTTTTCATCCTTTGCAAGAATGGCAATATCGTCTGCAAAACCATAAACTGTAAGTTTTGGTAAGCCATTTTCACCCGTAAGCAGTTGCAATTTCATTTTCAGCCAGTTCTCGGCAAACAAAATCTATTGCAGCATCAAAGACCACAGGCACACCTTGGGCTACCCATATCTTTACATCGATGGTTGTTTCCTTCTGCTTTGAAGGTCCTATGATGCTTAATTAATTAGAATTAAATAGAATGATACAAGGCTTCTTACTTTATGTCTATTTATTCCTCTTTGGGTATTAAATTTATTACACATCTCGCAAAGTACAGAATCTTCCAAATTTGAAATATCTCTGTTTAGTTGTATCAGAAAATGTTGTACAAAAAATTTTGTTTAAATTTCATTTTTTGGCAATTGTATACATTTTTAACACCTCTATGTATTTTATAGTTTTCACCCTGCAGTAACTCTTCTCACTCATATCATGTTAACAACAAGCAAGTATATTAAGAAACGTCTTATTCTAAAAATAAAATCTCACAAATTGTTTTTATTAGGTCTTTACTATGGAAATACATAGATAAATGAAATGTGCTCTACAACATTCAATACTCTAGAGGTCTCAATTTTATTTTATTGATGCCATTCCCAACATTTAACTGATTCTTGTAAAAATAAAATTTATTAATGGGTGAAACCTGACCAGGAGGTGGGAGTTAAAGGAGTAAAATACAAATGTATGGTTCATGTATATGTCCTCTACGATGCATAGAATCTATGAACGTTATACGACCAAATTTATTAACAAAGTAATGCACTGCAATTGTTGTTCTACATATTTTAAACTAACTGGGATATTATAACTCCCTCCCCTACTCAAGTGATTTTTGCTTAAAGCAATTGGGGAATCTGAATAGTTCTTATAGCTTTTGCTTGACAGATTTTCTGAATTTGCAATTACACTATTGTTCTGCTGGATGAATGACAAACAATTTGGGCACGGAGTAAGAAGATTAAAAAAAATTGTCAACTACTTACCTGTACAAAGTGCAAGTATCCAAGATGAAAATATCTTTCTTCTATCTTTTTTTGAACTTGTTACTTCCAGGTCACACACATACATAAATTTGAATGACCCATAAATTTTGGAGTCAGCAATATATTATTGACATTTCAAGTATATCTAAATCTCTCCATAGTAAATTAACATCAGACATCTCATAAATGTGGTTGGGTATTATTTATAAGATTACTAACTGTACCCTGCATGCATTGCTATGCCACCAACTAAAATACTAAATTATAATAAAGATGTATTTAATAAAAGTTACTATGAATATCAAATTAAACAAATTTTGCCATGTGCACGTTCGCCAAAAAAAGAATAGGAAACGAAACATGACAATTTTTTCATTTCATGCCTCCCTAACAACCCCCACTCCTGTTCGTTTCTAAAAATGTTAATATAGCTTATAATCAAGTATACGGAGTTTCGTTGATTTTGATTTAGTCTTTTGAGTCCCATAACAGTGTTGACCCCTTCTATAGTTTTTCGTGTATACCTCATTTATACTTCGTTATACGGAAAAAGTGCATATATCAAAAGTTACTTTAAATAACAAAATAAACAACTTTTGTTATATGCATAATTGGCGAAAAACCAATAGGAAACGAAATATAGCTATTTTTAATTTCAGACCTCCCTTACAACTGCAACTCCAGTTTGTAACTCAAAATTTTAATATAGCTTATAATCAGGAAAGTGTTAAAACTAAATCATATACGGAGTTTCGTTTAGCTCGGTTGAGTCTTTTGTGCCATATAAAATTGTTGAGTCCCACTATTGTTTGTAGCGTATAACTCATTTATACTTCGGAATAAGACAAAAGGGTATATCACAAAAGTTACTCTAAATAACAAAATAAACAACTTTTGTTATGTGCATATTTGCCGAAAAACCAATAGGAGACGAAATATCGCTATTTTTAATTTCAGGCCTCCCTTTTAACCCCCACTCCTGTTCGCCTCAGACAATATTAATATAGCCAGAAACCTAACCTGTTTTAGTAGTAATATACATACCAAGTTTCATAAAATTCGGTTCAGCCCTTTACGATTCTATAAAAGACATACAGACAAACATTCATTTTTATAATATAAATACATATTATGTAAGATGATAAAATAATAAAGGGTAAGTAGACATAAATAAAGTCATAATAACTGAAATATATAAACATATTATTTACATATTAGAAAATAAAAGCAAATGAAACATTATCTCTAAAGGCCAGACTTTTTTTTTAACCCATTAAATAATATTAATAAATAAATAAATATCCATTTTACAATAAATAAGTAGTCTTATTACAAAATGTATTAAATAAGAAAGACCATTAGGTATTCCAACCTTACAGGTAATGAGGGTATTGGTAGTTATTCATCATAATTCTTTTGTTAATTACATTGCTTATTTTAATTAATTTATTGAAAAATAATTATTTAACTTTTTAATTAAATAAATGATATAAATTAATTTATGGGAAATTTCCAAATAATAATTTCCTATTAAATTTATTTTACATTAAATACAAATATATTACAATCTCTATAGAAAAGGGAGATAATGTAAACTAATAAAAGTTATGGAACCATACAATTTGATTTCTTGGTAATAGCTGAGAAGAAAATATTTTGTATTGTTTTTACAAATAATTTTTTTTGTTCAATTATGTTGATACTATAGGAACACATATTATTAATAAAATCTAAAATAGCACACCAACAGAAAAATAGATCTCTTTTTAAATACAGACTATCATTCTCAAGTTACTCAATTCAATTTTTAATATGCCATTAAAGGATGATGGATGATCACTAACAATCTACAGCTTTTCTTTCAATCAGTAACTTGATATTAGAAACACATGGTTCTGTACCTAGGTTCCAAGCGATTAATTAAAAATCATAGCATAAAGGTGATGGAGGAATCAAAAAGATTGATTATGAAAAAAATTCTGCAGCACTTCTACAGAAAACATTTTAAAGGTAAAATATAAAACTTAAAAAACAATATTTCACAATCTGAAAAAATTCTGTATATTCTGTATATTCTGTATTATGTACATTTTTAAAGCAAAACATTTTGCTGACTAATAAGATAAAACTGAAAAAAAAAAAAAGAGTGACCTAGGTCTTGTTTTATATGTTGGAAGTATTGTACTCCTTGGAGAGTGAGTATTATGCTGGACTTGATACTGGTACTGAAGAAGATTGAGCAGCTAAATATTTAGTTTGCTGAGCCATTTGAAGTTTCTTCAGCTTATTGCGAGCATTTTTGCTCAGTTCTTTTCCTTCAATATCGTGAGTAGGTATGCCATCATCGTCCCAGGCAGAATATTTGTCCTTCATGTTGATGAACATAGTCTTCGGGTCAACTAGTTTTTGAGCTTCCTTCTCCGCCTGTTTTGCTAAACGTTTAGCCTTTTCATCTTCTTTCTGCAATTTAATACGTTCACGTTCTTCTTTTTCTTTCAATAATATCTGTTTATCTACTAACTTAATAGCCGATGGTTTACCTTCTCTGTCTTCCAGTCGAACTCCTAGTTCAGGCAATTTGTCATCACGAAGTTTATCACAGCACTCCAAAATACTAATATTTTTTGCTTCTTTAGCTTTTGATCTGATTTCATCTCTGAATTCTCCAAGAACTTTTAAATATGGCAGGAGTATAGTTTCAACATTAGCTGCCTCTGTTGACTTCATCGTAGGAAAGCCTATGGTTTCTATTTCCGTCACGATTCCAAATATTTTAAGAATACGTGTTATATATAAAGAAATATTTTTTAATAAATGAGTATTGACATTGTTTCCCTTCATATAAATATTACATTCAGTAATGCATTCTTTTATTTTTTCTAATGCAGTTCGAGTATCAACATTATCACAAAGAGCTCGATGAACAGCTTCTTTTGTTTCATAAAACATTTTGTTTAAGTGGTTCTCTTCTTGCCTCCATTTCATAAACGAATCGGTGATACTGATATTTTCAAATGCTTGAACATAGTCTTTAACATTGAGAAAGAATTCCATGAACATTTTTTCATAGGACAAAGCAATATCCATAGTATTTTTGCTGTAGTCTAACGTATCTCGCCAAGAATGAAGGAGAAATGCAAACCTTAATTGTCTTGCACTGAATTCCTTAAGAGCATCTGCAATTGTAATAAAATTTTTCAACGATTTAGACATTTTGCAACCAGCAATAGTTAAGTGGCCAGAATGAAGAAAGTAGCGCACCCAACAGTCATTATCAAAATATGCTTCTGCTTGCGCAATTTCATTATCATGGTGAGGAAATTTAAGATCTATGCCACCAGTATGGATGTCAAGTGAGTCACCGCAAATAGCGGATGCCATAACAGAACATTCAATATGCCAACCTGGCCTTCCTTTACCCCAAGGGCTGTCCCATGCAGGTTCACCCGGTTTTGATGCCTTCCATAGAGCAAAATCTGTTGCACATCGTTTTTCTTTATGCTCTGATAATTCACCCTCTCCTTCTTCTAAAGATTTAACATCACCATAAGCTTCTGGGACAAGTTTTGCGTATGAATGGTTGTCTTTGGAGTCAAATGCAGTAACATCAAAATATACAGATTGATTTGATACGTAACCCAATCCATTGCTAATAATTTTTTCGATGTATTTAATGATTTCAGGGACATATTCACTTACTCTAGTGATAACATCTGGTCGTAAAATGTTTAATGAATCCATGTCTTCATGAAATTTGTGTTCCCAAAACTTGGGCAATTCAAAGAATATGGAATTATCCTGAATTGTGGGAGAGTGTTGCTTATCTAAAATGTCTCCTAAAGGATCTTTAGCTGTCAGCAACATCTCTTGGATAGCAGACCGTAGTACTACTGGATTGTTTTCTTCTATAGATTTTTGAACTTTGTCAATAGCAGAACCAATATTATCTGCAAGCTTATCCAACATCAGACGCATACTGGGGTCAGTAACATTCTGAACTTTTTGAAGGAGATGTTCCAATGAACTTTTGGTGTCTTTTAAAACTTGTTCAAGAGGCTTGTTGGATGCATCTTCCATATATTTTTTATAGAAGTATTCTTTTCTAGCTCTTTTAATAATTTTGTCATCAATATCAGTTATGTTCATTACATACATGACATCATATCCAAAATAGTCTGAAAGAACTCTTCTTAAAATATCAAACGATATGTAACTTCTGGCATGTCCCATATGTGCAGCATCATAAACAGTGGGGCCACAACTGTACCACTGAACAGTTTTACCATTTTTTGGCAGAAACGCTTCCTTCTTCCTAGTTAAACTATTATACAAATGAAGTACCGGAGGTTCTTTTAGAGTTTCGACATGCCATGGTGGCTGGGCTCTTTTGGCCATGGTTAAAATAGAATTTCAGTACAAAGAGGGAAAATGTAGACTAATAGAACTGAAGAATGTAATCTTAGTACAAACCTCTCAAAAGTTTCACTTTAGTAAAATAATGTTTCTCACGATTACAAAACACTTCCAACTTACTACGACAAACAGATTATTGACTACAACTATATAGTCAAAGGAATATATCACTCATGTAAGCTTCTTAGATAACACCACACACTGCAATCTAGCTGTCAAACATTACCCATCTGAAGTAAACTCTGATTATATGAAATCACACCCTTGTCCAATTGAATAAACTAATGCCAGTTAACTCTGACAGTTTACAAAACAATGACTGCTGACAGGAAGGCTTTTTGTATAAACATAACTACTGAGTGCAACATTTAAATCGAACGATGAAAACCACGTGTGACAAAAAGTTCGACTTCAATAATCGATAGTATTTCTAAGAAGTATTATGGTTACAGTAGTTGGGTGATATGCAGTTTGATCCTACCCTTGTTACGTCACCGTACACCATCTTGTTTTTTTTTTTTTACTTTCGTGTCTTCGGATTTCCAAAGTGCTTACGCTTTCATTTCATTTCCATTTTAATGATCCAACAAATTAAGTGTGTTAAAAAGGATAAAGTTAAAATCAAAGTCCCCACCCTTGGTGTAAATGACCGATGATGTATTTTGGAAATTTTTGAACGCGGTCACTAAAGTCTATCCTCCGCAATCTAAGAATCCACCAAATTAAGTGTGTTAAAAAAGATAAAGTTAGAAAAACAGAATGACCTCGGTCGCCAATTTCAAAATTGCGCCGCCAAGGGTGGGATTAAACTGCATTTTCACCTAGTAGTTTAATGGAAAACAAAAATCTCCGATGGCTAGCGCTCCTATTCGATCAATCATGTACTGATTCTCGAAGGAGGTTTATTTCTGCAAATGACTTGTGACTTTCATTATTTACCCTGAAATAAAAAATATTATTTCAAATGCAATTCAGACATTTAAATGCTTTTGAATAACTATACAAATATTGACACATATTTATTGTGCTTTGATGAGATTTCCTTTAAATGCTATTTATTAATGTCTACTTTATTCTACTATGGTACAAATTGTCTGGGTCTCAGGTTGGCCGAACGCGTTAAGGCGTTGTTCTTAATCTCGTGTTGTAGACCTAGAATGGCGGGTTTGATTCCCGCCCTCGGCAGTAGAAATTTATTTAGTGACGGACTCATTAAATAAACTCCTTAGTCCCACCCTGGCTAGAAAAGGGTGGTAACCTGTAGATAACCCGTCCCGATTAGCATAGTAGCATAAAGTGGACGTTAATAATAATAAACAAACAAATTGTCTACTTGTCCATACTTTACTAGCCAGTGTGGGACTAAGGATTTTATTTATTGAGTCATTAAATAATTTTCTAGTACTCAGCCAGGAATCAAACTCTAGGGTTATCACATGCATTGAGAAATTAACTCTCATGGCTAACTTGAGCTTCCAATTTATAGGGAAATCAGCTATTGAGTGCTCATGAAATGATTTTTTTAAAAATTCTACAAATGTCCATTGACCCTTAAGATGTTTACTCTCCATTATTAAGAGCTAAACTGAAAAATAATTGTAAATAAACAGTTATATCTATTTTTCAGTTTTCAGTCTTAATGAACATGTACATCTGATAATAATTAGCTGTCTTTATTTTAGCAGGTTTCCTTTATGGGAAATGTATTTATCTGTCCGTTCGCCTGTCCTTCCGTCCATCCATCTATCTAGGGAAATTTTGAAAATTCAAAATATCTTCGTTATTATACGTTGGATCAAAAAATTGTATATAACCAGTCTTAATGCAATTTAATTACCTATAAATGTTGTTATATACATATTTTTCCTATCAAGTATGTTAATAGAGATATTCGGATCTTTCAGTTTATTGTTTTTAGTAAACACCCACTCCTAATCATGTAATATTAACAATAAGCTGTTATTTCATGAACCACTTTATTCTTAGCTAAAATACCAAATATGTTTTTCAAGAGACCATTATAATGCGTCATACATGGAAATAAGCAGAGTGATTGCGTCATCAATTACGATCAATTTTGATGTCTTAACTTAAAAATGTTTGTCTTCAACACTGTGAAGTGGGGGTTTACTGAAGGCTGAAGATTTACAGGGGCTGCGTAAACTAAGCAGATTAGAGAGACAATAGAGAAATCTCCATACGAGAGCCGAGCAGTTACGGAAACGGCCGAACTAGCTTTTGACGGAAACTCACGACTAGTCCCGAAGTTAGCCGATCTCATTTCATCCATTACAATTAATAAAAATGCAAATATCTCGTTTAATATTCAAGATAGAGAATAAATGCTTAGAACAATATTTATAGTAAATTTAATTTGCAATAGGATTTGTTCTATACAATTTTCTAATCCGACGTATGGTAACGGAGATATTCTGAGTTTTCGAAAATACCCCCTTCTTAAACCCCTCCTTCCAGTGGTCCGATTTCAGCCATTAATGAACTTGATCTGTCTTTTTTCATAAAACGTTTACATATCGAGCTTGGTAACGATATATATATATATATATATATATATATATATATATATATATATATATATATAATATTTTGAACGGACCTCATTTTCTTCATCTCCTGGGTAGGATCGATGGACATTTGAAGAAATTTTTAGAAGATCGCATCATGAGTACGACCTGAGTAGCTGATTTCCATTAAGGCAAATCGTCGAAAAAAGTCGGTCAGGGAAGGGCTGCGTAAATGGAGATTCTACTTTTTATTTATCGTTCCTCTCATAATAATTTTGCAAATTTAATAATATCAGGCAATTATAAAGTCGTATCACCATACTCTGAGAGCTCTCACGATGAGTGGAATAGAATAATTTGAAATTTGTGTTCCGGCCATAACGTTAGTTTATTCTTTATGAAATATATTCAAATATTTCGTGAATAGAGAAACCTGTGTGTTTTTTTCTTTTTCTTTTTTTTTAATATCCCAAAAATGTAATCAATATTATATCATTTTTAGTAAAATCTCACATTAATAATAAACGACTAGTTGTTAGCAATTGTTATGTAGAACTGGTTACAATTTACATGCTAAAAAGGGCGTTAGAAATTTTTTGTAAAGGAAAAAATCAATTGAATTTTTTCAAAAAATATATATTTGATATATAGCAGCTTCCACATTCACGCGCACAATTATAGTATACTTTATGGTGGATAATTACACAGAACATAAAAAATGCCCGTCACGCAGGGCTGCGCAAACTAAGCAGATTTCCCACGTGAAGTTTTACTATAGATAAATCTTCCTACAGGTAACAAAAAATTAACACTGTGAATATTAAGTGAATAACATACAGCAAATAGAATTTATTAACCTCCTGACGGAAAGCGTCTGAATTGTAAACAAACAGGCCAGCCAACCTCTTGGAGCTGAATTAATAGATAGAAATATTCTAGACCGGAAAGAAAAACAATTCCTGAAATATATTTCTGAATATAACATATTAATTTTATTGAAAACTATTTACTATATCTATTAGTGTAATTTCATCATAAAAAATAAAACTAGAATAATTTTTATCTCAATCACTCAAATTTTAGTAGTCCAAGAACTTAAGAAGGGGTAGGGATCAAAAGAACATATTTGCGTATAATAAAGGTTATTTGAAAACAATATTATGTATTTAAGCTTCAAATAAAGTGGTTTATTATATAACAGAGTATTGTTTATGTGACATGAGTAGAAGTGGGGGGTTGCTGAATGCTGAAAAATGCAAATATTGATTAATATTCAAGATAGAGAATAAATGTATATAAGTGTTAAATTCATAAATAAATGTACATATTAATAACATAAATATAACTTGTTTATTAATTTTAATTCTAAATGTAAACAACCAGAAGAAAATTCATAGAGGAACATACTATACTACAAATACTATAACCTCAAAAATGATATGTTAACAAAAGTAACTCAATAATCATATGTTAACAAGAGTAACACACTAATCATATGTTAACAATAAGAATATTTATAGTACGTTTAATTTGCAATAAAATTGGTTCTATACTATTTTTCGATCCGACGTATAACGGAGATATTTCAAAATTTCAAAATTCTCCCCTTCTAACCCCCCCCCCCCTCCCACTCTCTCTGGTCCGCCTTTAGTCGATAACGAACTTGTTCTTTAGTATTGCATGAAACGCCTAAATATATATATATATATATATATATATATATATACTAGCTCAAATACCCGGCTTCGCTCGAGAATTCATTTGAGGCTGAATGGTGATGGTATATTTTTGGCAAGGCTTTACTTTGCACAATATTTTGACATTTACCCGTTCCAGTGTTTAGGGTTAATACCCGTTGTTGGCATTTGTTAATAATACAAGTATTTTTTTATGTAAGGCTTCACTTTCCTGCATATTGTCATATTTCCCGTCTCCTGTGCATTATGCATAGATTTGGATTATTAAGGAGAAAATATTGAAATACATTTGAGTTAATTTTTTCAGGTGAGGTACCTGGTAGTTCATATTGAAAAGAAGTGTTGAGCAAATTTCTCTAAATAACAAAATAAACAACTCTTGTTATGTGCATATTTGCCGAAACCACAATAGGAAATCACTATTATTAATTTCAGGCCTTCCTTATAACCCCCACTCCTGCCCGTCCCTAGAAATGTTAATATGGCTTATTATAAGGAAGGCGTTAGTACTAATAAACATACTGAGTGTTTTATTTAGTTCGGTTGAGTCTTTTGTGCCAAATAAAATTGTTGTCTCCCGCTATAATGTTTTGCATATAACGCCTTTATACTTCGGTATATAATAAAAGTGTATATATAAAAAAAAAGTTTCCTTAAATAACAAAATAAACAACTTTTGTTATGTGCATATTTGCCGAAAATGCAATAGGAAACGAAATATCACTATTATTAATTTCAGGCCTTCCTTATAACCCCCACTCCTGCCCGTCCCTAGAAATGGTAGTATAGCTTATTATAATGAAGGCGTTAGTACTAATTCACATACCGAGTTTAGTTTAATTCGGTTGATTCTTTAGTGCCAAATAAAATTGTGGACTCCCGCTTTAGTTTATAGCGTATAACTCATTTATGCTTCCGTATATGGCAAAAGTGCATATAACAAGAGTTACTCTAAATAACAAAATAAACAACTTTTGTTATGTACATATTTGCTGAAAAAGCAATAGGAAACGAAATATCGCTATTTTTAATTTCAGGCCTCCCTTATAACCCCCACTCCAATTTGCTAAAACTGTACTGTATTGACTTTGTAATGAAGAGAATATGGGAATTCATAATTTAATTTTTTTTAATAACTTAGATATTTGGATAATTATCTGTCAGTTATTGGGTCATGCTAATATTTTGCCCTTTGGCATTGTATTTGTAATGACAGGCTAATAGTCCGTCACGCAGGGGCTGCGTAAACCAAGCAGATTTCCCACGCGAAGGTTTACAATAGATTATTATGCATACAGGTAACACTACCGTGAATGCTCAGTAAATTTAAAATATTAGTTAATAATGCCTACAACGGAACACGGCTGAATTGTAAACAAACAGGTCAGGCAGCGGCATTGTAGCGCTGCATAGATAGACCGGAAAGACAAACAATTAATGAAATATATCTGAATGTAACAAATTAATTTTATTAAAAACAATTTACTAAAGCTAGTGCTGTAATTTGTAATGATTCAGAATCAGTTTTATTACTCAAATTATAGTAATCCAAAAACAAAAGAAGGGGGGGGAGGAGGGTCAACAGTACGTATTTGCATATATCTCACAAAGTAAAAGTTCAATGAAAACAATATTTGGTATTTAGGTATCGAATAATATGGTTTATTATATAACAGAGTATTATTCATGTAACACTAGTAGAAGTGGGGGTTTACTGAAGGCTGAAAACTGAAAAATGCCAATACCTCGGTTAATATTCAAGATAGAGAATAAATGTATATAAAAATATTTATAGTACATTTAATTTTCAATAAGATTGATTCTATATACTGTTTCGATCCAACTTATAGTAACGGAGATATTTCGAATTTTCAAAATTCTCCCCCTCTAACCCCTCCCCCCCCCCACTGGTCCGATTTCAGCCGTTAACGAACTTGATCTTTCTTTTTACATAAAACGATTAAATATCGAGTTTGGCAACGATTAAACAAAAATTGCGACCGCTAGAGCGGTAACAGACCGCTGTATATATATATGTATACAGTTTTGAACGGACCTCATTTTCGTCATCACCTGGGTAGGATAGATGGACATTTGAAGAAAAATTTCGAAAATTCCGTCTCGAGTACGACCTCAATAGCTGATTTCCCTTAAGGGTAATCGGCTAAAACATAGAGAGAGTACAAGAGCAGATACGGAGCCCGACGTCTGAGAAACGTTCTTTTTCAAATTAAAAATAATAAAGTATATCATTAAAACACATATGCCTCTACCATATACGACTAATCTTATATAGGGTATGATAATCCACCATTAAAATGTACGATGGCCTTAATGAGAGAATGGGAATATTACAATATATTTGATTATAAAACATTTTTTGAAACTTTTATTAATACTTCAATCAACATTTTGATGTACACATCACTGGTAGAGTACTTGGTTCATATTACTTTGTTTGTATAACATAACTAGAAGAAACAAATGAGAACTTGTTCGGAAAAGAAAATGTATTTTTGGAATTTATCCCAATGAACTATTATTTGTTTCAAAAGATTGAATCAGTAAGTAGACAAATACCCTAAAAGCAATAAAGAATGATAGTTTAAATTTCCTGAGGATAAAGGCAGTCTAGAGAATGGAGCTGTAAAATGTGGATTATCAGGATAATTTGAGTATTCATGCTGACACTAATACTTAGAACGAACTCAGACACATACACTAAAACAGAAATAGAATTATTTTCTTAAGTTATCGTTTTAAACGAATCCTTTCTACAGAAAACACTATTTTAACTAATAGGGTGCTCTAAAGATAATAAATTCTCCTTTCCTTGCAGGTCTCAGTTGTAGACTACGAGAAAGCTTTTGATAGTATAATAACATTAGTATTAATAGCAGCCATGGAGAAGCAAATAATGGAAGTGGATATAAGATCTAGCTCTAGTTTATTTATGAAAATTCCTAAACGAAGCAAGATATTGAGAGTAAGATGGCGAGAATTTCTGCTAAAAGGGAACTACAGCTGAGAGTCGTCCCATCAGCCGAGCTAGACTGTTTAACCAGGAAAAACAACTAGAAGAAATTGATTGAAGCATCCGCTAAATCAATATGGAAACTTTATACTCAAATTTGCAGATGTTATGGTTTTTAAAGGACATTAAATAAATAAGGCTTTATTGAGTAATTCATTAAAAGAGGCTAGCACTTTATATTAATATGTATATACTAGCTAAGGTACCTGGCTTCGCTCAGGAAATCATTAATAGCTAAATGATGTCGGTATATTTTCTTTGGCAAAACTTTACTGTGCACAATATTTTTACATTTCTCCGCCTCAATGTTGAGGGTTTATAACTTAATATCTAGTAACTAAAGAGATCTTATATAATCTATTTGAATAAAAATCTTCAAGAATAATAATAATAAAAAAAAAAAATGAAATGATTTCACAATCAATCCGTCTGACCTTTTCAAAACATCGTGGAGAATATTTATCATAATCATGGGCACCAATCCTTCATCATTATCAAGTACAATTACTGAGGCAGCTTTGTTCAGGAAATATTTAACATATATTTAAACATTAAATTAAATAATGTCCCACCCTGGCTAGGAAAGGGTGGTAACCTGTATATAACCTTCCCCAACTAGAACTTTTCTTTGGTCTCTCATAATAAACATGAATCATACAAAAAATAAATAAGTAAGCAAACCAAATCCCACTCCATTTCTCGTCATTATTAAGAACAAATTGGGCAATGTAAATAATAATCTTCCGTTATAATTTATAGCATATAGCTTGTTTATACTTCGGTATACGACAAAAGTGAATATCAAAAGTTACTATAAATTACCGCTCCAGCGATCCAGACTTTATGTACAATAGTCGTTTTAAGTATATATACATATATGCATATATATATATATATATTCTACTTTTGAGGCTACTTCGCTGAGAAGTATTTTCATTGTGAGGAGTTCGGCTATCTGATCCAGCAGTTTGAATTATTGTTTTTATGCAAATTTTCGATGGGAACCCGTCCATCTTCGTCAGACATTAATTTAATTCACATCAAAAATTTGCATATATATAATTTTGAACGGACCTCATTTTCATCATCTACTAGGTAGGATCGATGGACATTTGAAAAAATATTTCGAAAATAGCGTCATGAGTACAACCTCAGTACCCCTCAAGGGAAATCAGAAAAAACTATAAAAGAGGTAAACAGTTTTAAAGGGCCAATAAGACTAAACCGAACTCAACGAAACCCCGTATGTGGTATAGTATTAACGGCTCCTGGATTATAAGCTATATTAACATTTTTACGACGGACAGAAGTGGGGGGGGGATTTAAATATTTAAAGTAATTTTTTTCGTATTCACTTTTATCTTATGACAAAGTATGAACAAGGGGTAGCAATTTAAAGGGGGCTGTAAAGGCGGGAAGCTTTTTAAAGGCAAGAATAAGTGAGAATAAGACTGAAATGTTTACTATTTTATGGAAAGATGAGGGTGAATAATACAAGTCACTATTTGAGTTCTCCAAAGAATCAAGTATATATTGAATAAGCAACATATAATACACTTTATAGTAGGCAGCTAATTTTAGACAACTTAAATCCTAAAGAATGCTGAATTTAGAAACTAACCTTATGTCTAATTGAACCAAACATTAACATGTATTGATATAGAGGTTGAAAAAGAAACAATGGAAATTTAACTTTATAAAATACTTTAGCGGCAAGCCAATAATATATATACAATATAATGATCGATCGGTCCTATATTATGAGTACTCATTTAATAGTTTGCGTAGATAATTATAAGAAGTAGGTACCTGCGGGAAACATATATTGTACTTTCCTTGAAGTGAAGTCTTCTTCCGGTGTTATTTTGTGTTCCCAATGAGATTCTGTCTTCTAGCTGGTGAGAGCTGGTTGCGGTGATCCGTTTATGATGGTAGCGTTGCGGGAGATGAAAGATAAACTATTACACTGTAGCGGTAGAACCAATACAGGAGAGTGGACAAACCCCTGCTCTGGAGTGGAATAGATCCCAACTGTGTAACGGGTGAATCCCAACTGAACTGTATCTTTGAAGTGGGTAAACTTTTACTGTACCGGTGGAAGCGACCCTGGGGAGGGTCAAAGCCCAACTGAGCGGTTATCTCTGAAGCGGGTTACACTATTACTGTAGCGGTAGAAACGACCCCGGAGAGGGACAAAGCCCAACTGTTATCTTTTAATTCGAAAGCACAATCAACAATGGCGCTGGAGACACTACTACTGTCTGTGAAGCGGGAAGACCATTACTGTAGCTTTAGAATCGACCCCGGAGAGGGACCAAGCCCAACTGCCTGTTCCACTTGAAACCAGCCGGTGCCTTCTTGAGCTTGTGCCGTAGTTTCCGCTATTGGCCACCGCCTTTATGATCTTTATCTATTGGCCACCGCCTTGGTGATCTCCATAAGCGGCGGGTTTGTGAACTAAGCGAGCGCGGGAAATTCAATTCAAAGAAGACTGAACAGGGGCAATTGGTTACACGAAACTCAGTATCTGAGTTAGCACTAACCCTAAACAGATCACAAGCTATATTAACATTCTTTCGTACAAACAGGAGTTGAATGGAAGCCAGAAGCGAAAAAGCTTAGTATTTGATTTTCTATTTGCCTTTCGCCTGAAATGCACGTAACAACATTTGCTTACTTTGTTATTTATAGTTGCTTTTGTTATATTCACTTTAGTAGTATTAAGTATAAAAGTAAGTAACTTGCTTGAAAATATTTTTATAATCAATGGTTCTTTCCCATGTATAAATTTATTAAACTGCACTATATGTGATAAATTATCACATATTCAATTAAAATCGCCAAATCTATATTAATTTTCTAACGCCTGTAACAGTTTGCACAAAGTGTAACGCATGTTGACCCCCTCTCCCTTCTGAAACATAAATGAATCAGAAGTGTCAGTTTCCCCTTAAATGTATTTAATGCTCAATGCAAGTATGGGAGCTTAGTTATAAATAATAGTAAATTTGGGTAAAATGCAATTCCATCATTTCACAGGAAATAAGTTATCACAATTAACAGTGTTAGCCTCAGCATCAACATTGGTTTACTTAAATTATTTATTTAAAACATTAAAAACAAAGATATTTTCTAGTAATTGATATACATGGTGTAAACAAATAACTGCGGTACCCTAAAAATAATTTAATTTATATTCTAAAACCGAGGTAAGGGAAAGAGATTGTAGCCCACCCTGCAAACTCAAATCAATTCAGTTTAAACGCATATTGTCTTCTGTTATAATGACATTAACAAGTAACGCTTAATAGGTTTATATATATATATATATATTTTTTTTTTTTTACTTGGCCCCGCCATTCTACTGGCGACAACGCATTCCGTAACGTAAGGGGGGTTGTACGTAGTGTTGATCGCTCACTACGTAAAACCTCTGATCACGAATCTCTCGAGTCTCGCTAAGCGACTAATGATCTCAAAGGTTTATAATGTCAACCGAAACAAAATGTATATGTATGCAATATACAAAAAAAAATACGAACGCCCACGTTTCCTTTATCTGTAAGGTAGGATCGGATGATATTTGAAGAAATGTTCGCATCTTGAAGTTGCAATATCTGATTTTCTTGTAGGGGAATCAGCTAAAAATAAATTTCTAAAACCTAGATGAACTGCTACTGAGGCTATTCACGTACTGTATTATATTTTAAATCTTGTTTAAAACTTGTTCGTTGAGAATTTCGAACGAACAAAATATAATTACTAGCTTCAGTTGAATGAAATCAATTGAGACCACATCATGTTGAGGATTCGGTTTGGCTCAACGGTGTTCAGTTATAATCTCACTATATTTCACCGATGTCTCAGCCGGCTTCGTCATGAGGTGCACGTGCGGCTCTCGGCAGCTCTAAAAAAAACTTTTTCCATCTAACGTTGAGGGCTGGGAAACATAGTAATAGCTGACACTGCTGGAGCCAAGCCGAATCCTAATCATGGACTTTGTATTCTGGTATCAACGGATGGTATATTCGAAGATGTACAATCGTAAGAAAAGCATGGATATGAGTTGGATTTCTCTTGCTTAGAGATCTTTAATAAAGCTCATAAAGTTTAATAAGGAAATTTGGTCTAAAGTAAAATTCTGGAATCCCACTCGCATTCCTTATAAGTGGAGGTGTGGCTAGGTGTATTTGTGACCGACATCATTGGAATAGGGGGAAGGTAGAAATCTCCATCGTCAAAGTAATCAAATGCTGCTGTGTCCTGCAAAAAAAGAAGAAGAAAAATTTATTGATCCTAATATATTGTATTTTCCATAAATGTTAATAAAAAGTTGTTATACATTTGAAATTTAACGTTGTAATGGACTGCTCACCCCGGCTTCTGTAGATGAGAGTGACAGTTCCTCAGTTGCTCTTGTAGGGGCGCTGAAAAGAAGTCGATGCTCAATTCTCTGTGTAGTTGGCTAGTCCTCACACACCATAGAGCTACCCGGAGGACCATGTTTTGAAATGTTAGTATCCATTGTATATTTCACTGCTGCCAAACAAAACAGGATATTGTCAGGCCACCATAATTGTGTAATGGGCGGTTCCCTTTAATTTCCCTTAAGGGGAATCAGCTTTTGAGGTCGTACTCATGACGCGAGTTTCGAAAAATTTCTTCAAATGTCCATCGATCCTACCCAGGATATGGCGAAAATGAGGTCCGTTCAAAATTATATATATAAGATCAAGTTCGTTAATAACGGCTGAAATTGGACCAATGGAAGGGGGGGTTTAGAGGGGGGGGGGAATTCAAAATACCTTCGTTATTTTGCGTCGGATCGAAAAATTGTATAATGTGTGAAGCAATCTTATAGCAAATTAAGTTTATTATAATAATTTTTTATACATTTATTAT
Source organism: Riptortus pedestris (assembly GCA_019009955.1). Classification (NCBI taxonomy): domain Eukaryota; kingdom Metazoa; phylum Arthropoda; class Insecta; order Hemiptera; family Alydidae; genus Riptortus; species Riptortus pedestris. Next base: position 42,585,106 of record CM032231.1, read on the forward strand.
GTACCTTGAATATTAACCGAAATATTTGCATTTGTATTGTGTGTGTGGTCGGCCGGAGTCGACTATGTTCAGGACTTTCCGCCGAAAGCTAGGGCGGCCGTTTCAGTAACTGTTCGTCCCTCGTTAATAGGTTTAGAGATTCCTTACTACTACTGTTGTTATTAGGCAGATTTCTCTATTGTAAAACTTCACGTGGGAAATCTGCTTAGTTTACGCAGCCCCTGCGTGACGGACTTTTTTTGGATATATGTTGTTTCGTAGTAAGTTTTGTCAAGACGAACTAGATACTAGATAGTAGATTGGAAACTCTATGGGCTTCTGCATCCCGGAACTAAGTGCTCACATTTTAAACCTTCGCCATCGAGTTTCCTGGCTTGCGTTAGTTGGCAAATTCCATTGCTGGGGCAGTTCTTCCCATGGTTGATCGGCTATTGAAGATTAAATACAGAATCGTTTAATGCCCTGCAAGAATTTCCCAATTTTTAGTCAATTGTAAGTCTTAGCTTATTGTCTTACCCGGAGGAGCTCGTGAGTGCTTGAAAACAATTGTTTACTCAAGAGCGGAACTAAGAGCGAAAATATTTAGGTTATATATTCTTATAGCATGTACAACTTATATTGCAGTAATTGTAGACTTGTGCGAAGGGGAGCCTGGGACAATGAACACCTGTAGCACCTAACACAAATTGGCAGAACTATCTAGTACAGTTGCAGTAAACAAGTCTTTAAAACAGCACAACAGGTCAGGCAAATTATAAAGTTCAGTTTTATAAGGGCCACTTGAAAAATATTGAGGTAAATATGTATGTAATTAGAATATATTAATAAAATACGAATTATGATAATAACATGATTATGAGCAACATACGAATTATGATAATAACATGGTTATGAGCAACATACGAATTATGATAATAAGCGACTTACGAATTATGATAATAACATGATTATGAGCAACACACGATTTATGATAACAACATGATTATGAGCAACACACGAATTCTGATAATAACATGATTATGAGCAACACACGATTTATGATAACAACATGATTATGAGCAACACACGAATTCTGATAATAAGATGATTATGAGCAACATACGAATTCTGATAATAACATGATTATGAGCAACACACGAATTATGATAATAACATGATTATGAGCAATATACGAATTGTGATAATAAGATGATTATGAACAACATAGGAATTATGATAATAACATGATTATGAGCAACATACGAATTATGATAATAACATGATTATGAGCAACATACGAATTATGATAATAACATGGTTATGAGCAACATACGAATTATGATAATAACATGATTATGAGCAACATACGAATTATGATAATAACATGATTATGAGCAACATACGAATTATGATAATAACATGATTATGAGCAACATACGAATTATGATAATAACATGATTATGAGCAACATACGAATTATGTTAATAACATGATTATGAGCAATATGCGTATTATGATAATAAGTTGATTATGAGCAACATAGGAATTACGATAATAACATGATTATGAGCAACATACGAATTATGTTAATAACATGATTATGAGCAACATACGAATTATGATAATAACATGATTATGAGCAACACACGAATTATGATAATAACATGATTATGAGCAACATACGAATTATGATTAATACAATTTTTTTAAAACATACAATTTTATTAACTCTCATTTTATGCTACTGTGGCTAATTGGGGGGTGATATCTATAAGTTAAATCCCATTTCTAGCCTGGGTGGGCATATTATTTAGTTAGTTCGTCAATAAATGTATTTCTATAGCCAGCGCAGAAATCCAACACATGACGCATGGTTTACTTAGATGTTTTAAAAGTTCACACACCTTAACTTACATGGCTAGCCTAGCCAAATCTCAGCCATGAATACAGAATAGCAAATATTTCAGTACGCATTAGGGATACATTAAATTTATAAAAAACAAAACAATAATCCTTTTATGTTTACGAGAAACGAACAAGGCTGTGGTATAGGGCGTCATTTTCAATAGGACGATTAAAATATTACCCAGCTCATTCAATTTTTACATAAATTTATGGAGAAGACATTCGGCCTATTCAAAAGACCATTTTCAGTCTATTATCTTAGACAGATAATAATAAAAGTACTTCAAATTCAACAAATTAAATAATGAACAATATAACTAAAGGAAACAATAATTAATTTTACACACACACGCACTACTTTCTTGGGCCTACATTCAATGTGTAGTTGAATTAAATAATGAAGTCCACGTCCATGAGTTTTCTCCTTGGGGTGGTTGAAAATCTGATATACTACTACTATGTATGTTTTCCTTTAAACTAGTTTTTCATTTTCATCCTATCCTAACAATGTACTTGTGTCATCACATATATGGGTTACAGGGCAGCCATGTGAGTTAACGTGGTAACTAGAGTGGCAAGTTTGATTCCCGCCGGAGGAATAGGTATTTATTGGCTGATGAAATCATTAAATTAAATTTTTAGTCCCTCCCGGGCTAGAAACTGGTTGTAATCTGTAGATAACCCGTCTCATTAACTGAAGTTACACAAAGTGTATATTAATAAACAACAATCAACAATTACCACAAATACCACTCTTGAGCTTGTTTTTTTGTTTAAGAGAGAGAGAGAGAGAGAGATTTGGTGGAGAGAGGTGGGTGAGGTTTACACGGACTTTTAGAAAGAAAACCCTTCATTTTCACAAAATAAAAAAAAAATCTTTTAAATTGAGGAGAAAGTGGAAAGATTTTGGTCAGGCCGAAAATGCCTCTTCTAGTTCAAGATTTTGTTTTACGATCACTGAAAGTAAACCAGTGATGAAGCACGTCTATGATGAGGAGGATGGGAAAGATATTCAGATGAAAGTTTGCGGGGAAAAGGGAGCTACCATACATACCCACGTGCATTTTCGGCATTTTCTTGGGGGAGGCTATGGGGGGGGGGAGTTAACAATCCTAAATCTATTCAAAGTGGATGCTTCAAAAAGAAAGAGATGAATCTATTGGCCCGTAGATGTAGGAATAAGATTGCCAATTCAGGATAGTTGAAGGTGGAACAGGTGTTCTAAGTGAAACAGTGCTGAAGTCATGTTCTTTTAAGAGGAAGGAGAGAGAGAGAGAGAGAGAAGAGAGAGGAGTAAAGCTGAGAGAGCTGTTGAGTTGAAATCGGCACACAGCTGCTTATAGTAGCGTCTTGATGGTTTGTCACCGACATCTTTTGAGAGAGAGAAGCAGAGTGCGAGAGGTACTGGAGATGAGAGAGAGAGAGAGAGAGAGAGAGAGAGTAACAAAAAAAAAACAAATAGAGAGGGAGAGAGGAGAGAAAGAGAGAGAGAGAGAGAGAGAGATTAAGAGAGAGAGAGAGAGAGAGAGAGAGAGAGAGAGAGAGAGAGAGAGAGAGAGAGAGAGAGAGAGAGAGAGAGAGAGAGAGAGAGAGAGAGAGAGAGAGAGAGAGAGAGAGAGAGAGAGAGAGAGACAGAGAGAGAGAGAGAGAGAGAGAGAGAGAGAGATTTCAGTTTAAGGTCCCGAGCGACCGGGGATTTATCCGAGAGTTTTTACACGGATCGGTAAAGCGATACTCGAAACGGACAGAGAAATAACGAATTTAATGTGTCGCGGGTGTGGTTCGGAATACAAAATTTTGGAAAGGTTTTCCCTCGCCGGGAGTGAGAGGCACCTCAAATTCGACAATTTTTCATAGCAAAAAACGGCTATGAGGAACAAAACGATACATCAATAGCAAAAATCCACCGAGCGGTTTCAGTCAAACAGCTTTCAAAGAAATCGGTTTGTGGCTTTAAAAAAGAGAATGCAACAACAAATTTTTTAATAAGTAGAAGTACAGGAAAATCAAGCAGTTACCACATTCTCTCTCACTCACCTTAAATGAATTAAAATGTTTATACTTTACTTTTTTCATTAAGAAAACCAAATTTAATAACAATAGGTGAAACGAATCATCAAAGTCTAAAGACGGGTGATTTTTATGGCGGTTAATGTTATTATAGATATTGTAAAATATATTATAATGAATTCTTGCAAAAGGTCTTGCTCAATAAAATTCCTATGCTGGTGTATTTTATATGGTGTTCATAAGTCATCAAATGATATGATATTATCAACACTGTTTTGCCTATCTTTAGATAAATATATGGCCTTTTTCTAAAGACTAAAGTGTACAGATAGACAAGTGATCGTTTGGATTTTGTATCTGATCGGTTTCGCCTTTGACAATTGAATCATTTAATCCCCTAAGACGGCTAAATTTTTTTGCTAATTTGAATCACATCTTATGTGACCGACAACTACATAAATATCACCATCATAGAGATGTTATTTAGCGAGTTCATCACGAAATAAATTTCTATTGCACACATTGTAATCAAACCTACTTTAACTATAGGAATTTATTTTATCATAAATATTGAATAATCTCTGTAACTCTTTTAGATATCATTTATACCATTTTTTTGTTAGTTAATTTGTCAATATTTAGTACTTCCTAACATATTAGAAGATTTCCCTTTATTTCAATGGTTTCAATATCAGTATTAATTTCACATACCTCTTTTAATTAAAAAAAATAATAGAGTTACGTGAAAATTGATTTGGGTTTTATAATTATAACTGTTGTTTAGGTTTTTGGAAATAAATACTATATTTTATCAAAGGATTTATGAGGGATGCACTTCAGAGTTGAATAAAATCGTCTGCACATAAACACAAATACTCAGAATTCTAAAAAGTCTATCAAATACTAGGAAAATATTTATAACTTATTGTAAATAATATTGAAAACGCCACTTTATAATGATGTATTTTTATAAACAACATATAAATTATTAACGATCCTTGAATTTTTAAATATTACAGTTTCTCCCGATATTACTATGTAATGAAATATGTATGAATATACATATTTAGCAGCCAAACGATCATAGTAATCGCTCTAATCGAATTATTTTTTCACTTTGCAGAATGTTTCTTATGACTTAAATAATCTGCTGACAGATTTATTTATATTTTTTATTTAGATTTTAGTTTAGTTTATTTAATACATAATAAAAATTGCTTAAATTATTTTTTTTAAAAAATCGTTTCATTTGACGGATTATATTTTGAAAATATATGTTTTTAGTTATTTCATGTAATAGTACTAAGTTCAAATTTTGTAGTAGTAATCTAATTTTTTTAGTGTAAATATATTATTTGATTGGGATTCGGGAGCTTTTAACTGTTAGAAATCAGATATTTTTGTCTACCTTATTTCGGTATATTATGAAGTTTTTCTAGCTCATTATTTTTGTATGGCTTAAAATTGATTTTTTAGACGCAGTTATGTTAACACTACTACACTCAATCTCGTTGGCAATTTTTATATTTTTCTATATCTTGCTTTAATTTTCGTGCTTTTCCTTGATGAACAATAATATATACTAGGTTTTAAGGAATTGAGTTACCTTCAGAATTCCATCTATTTGAGTTTCGTTATTTCGGTGCTGTGTTCTAATTCAATAGTTTGTTCATATTTTTAGGAAGTGATTTTCAAGATTTTTCCAGCGGTTTACTTACCGATGGTCCCTAAGCATCACTGTTTCCGAAAACATCCTTTGCTAACCGGCTCTCAAAAGTAAAATTAGAGGATTTTACATTACTCCATAAGATACATGTCTCGCGAGTAATAAATCATTTAAAAGATCAAAGCAACGAAAATGTAGCATTTTCTGGAGAAATTTGAATCAATTTACTAGAACTAGAGTGAATTAAGAAATGAACAAAAATATTCGGAATTTAGCTCCGAGACTTAACTTCTTTTGAATCAGTAATTATAATTAACGTACCTGTTGATTAATGAAAGAACTGCCAATATCACATTGCATGTATCTAGAAATATTCATTTTATTTGAGGTTGTTTATGATGAAAGGAAATAATAGTTCTTACTACGAGAATTTCGGGTTACTTGGATATGTAAACGAACCACCCGAGGGGGAAAAATAACATACTAATACAAAATAATTTTTTTTAGTTATTTCATGTCAAAGTACTAAGTTCTAACTGTGTAGAAGTAATATACTTTTTTTAGTGTAAATATATTATTTGATTGGGGTTAACAGGTAGAAATCAGATATTTTTGCCTAGCATATTCTGGTATATTATGAAGTTTTTCTAGCTCATTATTTTTGTATGGCTTACAATTTTCGATTGGCTTTTGTGAGTTTTTTTATGATGGACGGATATAATAGTGCTTACTCTGGAGAATATCCTGTTACTTGAATATATAACATAACGTACCAACCATAAAATACAAAAGCATACTAATAGAAAAAGGTTTTTCTAGTATTAAGCTTCCGATTTATTAGCCGATAAAATTTATATTTATATTTCTACTCACCAATGGAATTATTTCTAGTTCACCACGACAGAAGTTTTTGAGATACTCAAATACATACTGAAGATTTCTTCGTGAGTTTACTATTGCCACCCCCTTGGAACCACTGTCCGACGTCTAAGACGATGTGTGAAGAAATACAATACCAAATTTCAAATGATTCCTCATGCACCTGCGTGGATAGTCTATAAGTCCTGAGTGGAGGACTCGAGTGGATTGTTTGCCCGCGCGAATTTGGTTGTGATGTGAGCTACTAAAAGGGTGGGAAGGGAGGGAGTGAAGCCTTGTGGCCATCTGAGGAACTATTTGGGATTGGGCTTCCGTCATATGTGCCTGTCTTCTGCTCTGTTTTTTTTCTTCAATAGTATTTTAGCGTGTCGGGTTTCAAGGGGTTCTTCGAGGTTTCCATGGATTCGCGGTGGTAGTTTGAGAGTGTCGAAGTGTGGGAAATATGATTTTTTTTTCAATTCGGGAGGGGGTGGGGTTGGTTCGGGGAGAAGCCCAACGGAGGGGGGTGGAAGCTGTGTGTGTAGAGAGGGGGTGGGAGAGCGCCACTGTCGCTGCTCCTATCGACTCAGAGCGGCAGACGGTACTGAGCGGTGGCCGGCGGCGGGTGTCTGCTTAGGACCCTTGATGGCCGAACATGCGGGTCTACCCTCTTGACTCTCAGACATGGTCTGGTGTTTGGGCCTCGGTCTCGCCCTCACGGTCCCTCTACTCACGAAGCCGGCAAACTCAGACAGAGGTGAGCTATCAGCATTATCAACCCTCCCTCCCCCTCCTCCCCCCCAGCCCTGCATGTAGAGGTCCTCCCGCCTAACTCCGCCAGACCACGCATCTGTCATCATAATTGTAGATATCCCATATCATATCAACTTCCCTCTCTTATCATATAATATAGTCACTATTTTGCATGCTCATAAAATAAAAAATGGACTAAATAACGTGATAATAACTAAAAAAAAAGTGCCGGTATCTACTTAGACTTCAAATAAATTACTTTGAATGTATTTATTTCAATCAGAACGGCACATAACATAATTTATAATTTGGTGAAATTTGTTTAAGATCGTAGTATAACTTACGCAAGCATAATAAGGACAGAATTATAGCCTTAATCATGAATATATACATTTTCCATAAAAACTAATAAGCATTCCAATTTAAAACTAAAAATCAATAGTTCGAGAATATAATTATATCAATTAAAAATGTTTTTTCATGAAGCCGGCAAAGAAATCGTCCAAGTTGTGCCTGATATAAGGAATTCATTTGTTGAGATGGAAATGAGAACACTCACACTCTAATATACATACACAATTCAAGAATACAATAATACACTCGTTCAGGTATTAAAATCATTAAATGAACGGAAATATAATTAAAAAACGGAGCGTTTTCTAATAGTCATCTCAAAATAATAACCAGTCTTGGATAAATAAAAATATAAGAAAGAATAATACGTGTATTTCCACAATTACAAAAGAGTCCCTGTTGAAGCGTCTCCGTCCAACCGGCTTATCTACGGCAGACCACGGATCTCTTATCACAGTCTTAGACATTTCTCTATCCTGCCGTCAATTCACATTGTATTCTGGCTCCAATTTGCATGCCTCATAATAAAAATTAGTAGAATAAGTTTTATGATTATGAGTGGTTTTCGTTGTCGGCGGCCTGACTTCAAACAAAAAAAAAACTAAGGTAAATATCCAATTTTTGGTCTATTTATGATTGTGTAATTACAACAATGCCAATTTCTGAGTCACGATTTGTCATTATTTCATGTGAATTTATTATTGTAAAAGCGTTCTAAGTTCAAAATTGGAGACAAACTCTTCAATAGTACCCAAATACAAATTGTCTTTCTTGTCCTTTTTTTTTTTAATGTATTTAGTTGAATTAAGTATTCTAGACCTATTTTGAATATCGTGTTCGGTACTTATTTCCGCGTTTTCATCTCAGTGGATTGAATTCCTTTTGCCGGTTTTCCTTAATGGTTCCAAGATCAAACATTTTTAATAAATGTTATCATATTTTCAGAAAATCCTTTATTTAATATTATTAATTAATTTCTAATAGCAGCAATTTTTTTATCCACACACATCAATATCTGGAAGTTCAATGAATATATTCTATTAATAAAACAGACTTAAATTAACTTTGCCTAAGCCGATATTTAGTTATGAAACGTTCTTATGAAAATAACTATATTCAAATTGGTCAATTGTTTTAGTATATAATAATTATATACTTAAATAAATTAATTTTAAATTAAACACAAAATTTCTCAATTAAACTTTTGGAAAATAAAATCTGACGGTAAGTATATTTGAATTAATGTTTCTTTAGAATTAAATTATGTTGTACTTTGGTGAGTATAACGATTTCTGTTATGTATAATTATGAGGAAAAATAATTACCAAAAAAATTTATTATTATCGAAAAACACCGCCGACATATTCAAAGACTCAATGAATAAATACTTTTTTAGTATTTTATAATTTGGAATATTTTTACTAACAGGAATATGGCGTTTCTTCGAATTTAATAATTCAACAATACTAATTTTCATCATAACACAGTTTGTGAAAAATAAATGGTATAATCTTGTTCCAAAACGATGATGTTTGCGATGTTACCAAAAAACTTTCTCAAATAAATAACACTTCCTACGGGATTGTAATCGTGTGTTTACTCACAATCTCAAATGTATCTCATCTACTGATACACTGAGCTAAAAAGAAAGAAAAATAGAATAAAAATAGAATATGTTATTTTAGATGAAACTAAAATTACAATGACTTCAACTGTAAATTATATATTTGGGAAACTTAAATTACAAATTGTGTTAGAACGAATGGTAAGTATATTATAGTCACTATTTATTCAAGAATTACACAAAAGACGCCATTTACGTATTTAAAGGATGTACACCAAGAAGTAGAAGTACAACAGTATTGCCGATGAGATCTACAACAGTGGAAAATAAATAAAAATTTTATAAATTTAATTTATATAGTAATTGCCAGGGAATTGAATATATATATATATATATATATATATATATATATATATATATATATATATATATATATATTTGTCACTATGATCCTATCCCGCTTCAAATGTGATCGGCAAATATTTAAAATAAACTGAGTTCAAATTTCTTATTATTATCGCAACGAATGTGTTTTTATATAATCTTCGCTTTATTAGAATTGTTACATATTTATAATTTCGTTTAATGCCACAAATATTTTGAAAATGGAAATATTTTACAAACGATACTAACAATAATAAAATTTAAATTTCTTAAAATAAAAAAATATTGAGCTTTTGGAACAGGAAGTGCAACTATTTAAATTCGTAAATAAATGAATATTTAATTATAATTAACGTTCCATCATAAAAAAAAGAAATCAGTAGTTTTTAAAGTATAAATAATATATTATTATATATTATACATTACAGTCAAACTGTATGTAGGAATTTAAAAATAAATATTTTTGTATCACAGAATAAAGAATAAAATAATGTAAAATCTTCTTTTCTTATAGAATACTAAATAGTGAAAACTCCTTCTTTCACTATGAAAAGAAAAAGAAAATTTCTCCTTTATCCTTCCCTTTAATCCAAAGAGGGGAAACAAGGAGTGCTGATTAAATTAAATTAAACTCTGTTAGACATTAAGTCCAAAGCTCCTTAATCTTATTGCTTCTAAAAGTAAAAATATTCATCATTTTCCCGTGAAAATTATCATCTTATTTTTCATTATATACTGATCAAGGAAATTAGTTCTAATCAAAATGTCGGGAGGAGCAAAAAAAAAAATGGATAAAACTTTCTGAACCTCGGGCTTTTGCTGATTCGACGTGTTAAGCTCTGAGAATTATATTTATACAACATACTGTTAAATTTCTTTCCAGCTAGTCGAATCTGAGACATTCCTCTGATGCTTCGGTGTGCCGTTGATAAATTAAATGCTCTTCTCCCAGTAATAATTCTTATTAAGGGATTTCATATAGAATTAATTGTTGAATTACAGCATTACGACGCAGGTGGTTCCTCAAATTTCTTATTCAATTTTTCTTTTAAATAGATGATATTTAAACAATGTTCACGGTGTACAAGTGTATATATCAATATATAAGAATGTACTTATATATATATATATATATATATATATATATATATATATATATATATATATAATTTAATATAAAACATTAGAGAGATAAGAAGAAATTTCTAAGCTTAATTATTTATAGTATTTCCTGCCCGTATAATGGCATTTACTGCTCCAGGTAATTCAATTTAATTCACACTGAACGTATGATCCGAATATATTAATGATAATTAAAATGACCTTTTCTAAATTTTTCATTTTATTGATATTATGTTCATACTATTCCCGTGCATTGGCACGAGAAACAATATGGTTTTTACAACGTGATCCAAGAATATTTTTTTTCATGATTTTCTTCCCCTTAACTATACTTCTCCTATGTCATTCGGATTTATTTATTTATATTGCATTGAGCTTATCATTCACTGAAATAATATTAAAAAGCTATTGTTAAAAATAGTAGAATCGATTAGAATCTGAATAAAACACAATTAGAAAAGAATTTTAAAAAAGAAGTAACCAAGTTTTAAAAAAAACGATTTAGCCTCCTGTAACTATCTTTCAGCATATGTTCAATATGATATATATGTGAAGGTTGAAGTTGGAGTTAAACATATTTAAGGATTATTATAATGTTGTACGAATATTGAAAAGTTTTAAATTTGCTAACACATCTTAAATTTTTATTTGTGATATGTGTTATGTCTTTATATATTATAAAAATATAAAGACAATAAAGATAAAAAACTGATAACGATGTTTTTTTTTCTGTAATAAATTATAAATTCTATTATAATATTAGCTGCCTGAAGGTAACCGCTAACAGTCCATAATTACAAAAGAAACAATTTATTTCCATAAAATATAAATAAAATAAATATTTCCTATGTAAAAATGAAGTAGTAAGTTGCTATTGAGACTAAGTTAGTAGTTTAAGAAAAAAATATTGGAAATTTGTCTACATATGGGTGATAATGGAAACTAATATAGTAAAATAATACAAAACCTGTAATTTGAATAATATGTTTAAATGACACAAATACCTTTAATGGTTTGGATATTAATAATATCCAGTACCGTTAAGAATTCACTATTCCATTTAGAAGTTTTAGGGAGTAGAGTAAAAATAATTTAAAAAAAAAAAAATTTATCAATTTTTAAACTAATAATTATTTACGAAGATATTGTCTTTGATTTTACATTATTTAAAATGACATTAGTTTACAAAAAACTAGAATTTTACGGAATCTTTCCATTTGAATTGTTCGTTGAAAAATACTTTTAACCAAGTGGAGATTCACATATTGTCAATACAGGTAACTCAAGTAGTTGGCATATCTTAGACAGAGAAATCAACTGTGATATGCAATATAACTTTATTTTTTATAATTATTTATAAAAGAAATGGGGACATATTTAATGAAGCTACGTTATTGAAATTTCGTGTAACACACATATTACAGTCCATGTGATTGCTAATAATAAATTGTCTTTCCAGTTATAATACGGAATGACCCTAATAATTTCACTAGATGCAAGGACAGTTAATACTACTTAAGTATTATTGCTAAAAATTAAACAGAAATCAGGAAATAAAATTTAAGTTTAGTCTTACAATTTAAATAATAAATGTAAGAATTTAAGAAAATAAATTTAATTTTTATTTAGTAAGTATTTTTTTTCAGTATTGAAATGAACGGCATATGTTTTCAATGATGTTGATATTATTTGCGCCCTTTCTAGATTGTAATCAAGAATTTTAAATTTTAAATTAAGATATAGTTTGAAATGTTTAAATCTATTCACTTACAAATGATAAAATACTTTTTTGTGAATTATGTCCCAAATTATTTTGATTTTTTTATATTTTGAAATATACTTGTGATAGAAATACATGCAATATATATATTGGGCTTAGTAGAAAAGCTAAAGTCTCATGTTGACGGCACACTAGTACGGAAAAGAGGAAATAACTTATTCACTATAATGTTTGTGTAAAGCTCTTATAGATGTTATTACAGATCTTTTAACTGTCATTAATCTGAACCGACAAGCATTTTCCGAAAATATTTTATTAAAATTTTACAGAATTCCTAATAAAGCAAATTAAATTCAGTACCTCACGTATTTGGTCGGGGTACTTTAGACATCCTTCTAGTCTGGAAGGCGGCATTGGACAGGTAAATATTTTTTACTATATTTTGTTTGATATTTTTTTGTAATTAATAAGAATGGTTTTGTGTTGTTAATTCATGTACCTTTCTAAATCTGTGTGGTTGTTTAGTATTTTTTATTTTTAGATTTTGTTATTTCTTGGAAAATTAATAAATATGGGAAAATTTACTTGATTACTTGTTTTAATTCTTTCATGCAATAAGTTTATCAACTCTTGTAAAAATTATTACAAGTTGAATAAAAATAATTTGGAATTTCCATAATTGTAGGATAAAGGATTTCTTTTCTGAAGACTGAACATGCTAATATGGCTGAACCTATTGAAATTGAGTAATTGTGTTGTTTGATTGGTTTCATTTTCGATAGCTTAATTTTCTTTTATATGTGACATTTTTCAGTAATAAATATAATAATATAAATGCAAGCAATTGTTGAATGTCAATTGTGTTAATAGTAATAAATTTTCGATCCATGAGACGACTGGTTTAAATTCAATTTCATTTCTTTCTGTAAGGCTAATATCATGTGCGGCGGCCATTTTTCATTTTATGCGGTACAAAGGTACCTTATTTAAATACAAAACAATTAAAAATTTTAAATTCCTTTAAACTTTAAGATGATTGAAAGACAGCTGAATGCGGTTACCACTAATCCTAAAATGTTGACTTACATTGCTTTGCTGAAAGCTAAATGCTGTGTATGTATTTTTTAAATTTTCTTCATTTGTGGCTATTTTTTTAAAAAAAAATTATTGGGGGCTTGTTGCAGTTCATTTTTTGAATTGCCCGATGCATATGATTTGTTCTATATTTGTCTGTATAACTCAGGATACAGGCAATAAAAACGTCAACTCTGTTAATGTAGAATTGGTGAAAATAATGAAGCATTTGAAAAAATGTTTCTCTTCAACTTTTATTACAGCTAATTTATATGACTATTTGGTAAATATTTTTCCATTGTCGAATTGAGTTTCGTTCATTATTATGAGAAACATAATTATCTCTTAACGAGTGTTATATGTTTTTAAAATGGACAGTATATATATAAATTTCTTATATATTAATATAACATTCAATAAATGAAGTATTAAATTTTATGAAAACTGTGCCGTAAAGTAAAACTAAAGAATGTTATTGTGATATTATTATGGACTGAATAACCGTCAGTTTTAAATATTATTTCATATGTATTATCATAAATATTGTAATTATATGATGTATAGTATATATAATCATGACATATATTTGATAACATCCACAATAACAACATTATAAAAATATTTATTCTGAGTAGAGAAGTTCTTCAATAAAATAGATCTAATCGATGAATTCGTCGCCTCTTGAAACTAAATTGACTCTTTGGGTAAATTTGCTCAAAGAAGAAATATTTTCACACTTAGAGGGAAATATTTAATATTATTATTAATAAAATATTTTCAAACTTAGAGATAAATATTTAAATATCTACTCGAGTAGGTGGCGCAATTGGTTAGTGGAATTCACTGGGCAGATTCAATTTTGATTCTCAGCCGAAGAAGACATTTTCTGTAATGTGAAAATTTTTAAAACTGAATAATAGGTAAGTAATAACTTCTATAAAATATGTTTTTTAAAAATAAAACAAAAATAGGTTTTCTATTGCTTGCAAATTGTCTGCCAAAAGATGTGATTAGTTTTTCTTGGAATGGTTTATAATGATACTTATTCTACAGAATCTTGGATTTGAAAGTTTCCATTTCCATCCTTTATGATCATAGTTGATCTCTGAGATTGTTTGTTTCTGACGGTTAGTTTCAGAAAATATTTTTTTACGTTAGAAACGCATTTAAATATTTTATAATGGTATTTGACGCCATGGTGTAAATTATTCGATAGTTATTTCTTCTGTTCGAACAAGTACTTGTATTAATCACTCATATATTCAAGTGACCAGAACGTCGCCTCAAAATGGAGCAACGAGAATTTTCTTCTATTATTGGTCATTTATTCTTTGGACGGTCGTTAACTTGGAGGTAACTCAAATAATGCAATCTGACAGGTGAACTAATTGTAAGATTTAAATTAAAAATAAAAATGCTATTGTGGTGTCCTTTAGAATAAAAACCCTTTCTTTCCTTGAGCTGATTTTTAGCCCATCAGGGAATCTACGAAACTACAGGTTTTACTACAGGAAAAAATTCTTGCTCTTAGCTACGAATACCAATAATTTTTTACATAATCTGTTTTTTCAGTTCAGCCAGGTGACCTGACTAATACGTAATAAGAGATACTAGCAGAAATGTACGGCACTAATAGGCTGGTAATTTTATGCATTTGAGTTGAAAAAACCGCTCGACTTATTAGAACACCTTATATTGGGAAGGTCCTGGCTCACTATAGGAATGCTAAGTCCCGAACACAGGTGGTGCGTAAACTGAGTTGATGTCCCTCTACAACTCTACAATATACATTCGTGAAAAATCAAAAAAAGTCATGCGAGGATTCATTATTGACTGAATGACACTACCATAGCTTGAATATCTATCATATTGATATCCAGTTTCATGTATCTCCACAAGAAAAGTTCCGTCGTACACGTAAAGGCTTTAAGATATATATATTTTATGGACATTCAATTCATCACGAGTTAGAGTATTAGCTCATTCTGTAAGTCATATGTGCAGTTAGGGCGTAATTACGTTAATATTTTCATTATAAAATAAAATTATAGGAAATAGCTTTTTGAATAAAAATTTTAAATGTAAAATTTTTCAATGAGGCAAATAATAGCTTGGATTTTAAAGGTTTTATAGTCATTCATTGTAGTTCATGTCTTGTAAAAGGGCAATTCACAAAAATCGCAATAAGAAACTTGAAAATACGTAGTATTTAAAAACTTTTATTCGATCATTGGAGCACGATTTTTTCATAATATAATGCTGAATGGGGGCTCAGGTTAGCCATGCGAGTTAAAGCGTTGACCTTTATCTCATATGGTAAACCTAGAGTGGCGAGTTCGATTCTCGCCTGGGCAAAGGAAATTATTTAGTGACGAAATTCATTAAATAACGTCCTAAAATCCCACCCTGGCTAGAAAAGGGTGGTAACCTGTAGATAACCCGTCCCGATTAGTCTAAGTTGCAAAATGTGGACGTTAATAAATAATAATAATAATGCTGAATGACTATCACATGGTAAATTTGATTTGTTTTTCTGGAAGACGATTTATAAAATCTTCTGTATATATCCTTTTAAGCTGACAGTTAGTTGAGCTTACAGTTGTGATTAGATTTTGCACGATACAGCCATTTATTGGAGAGTACTTTCGAATTTATTTTGTGAAAATGAGTCCCTCCATCACTTCCTCCAATCAAATATTTTATATTTTGGTTTATTTCATAATGTAAATTTATTAAAATTTACTTTCCCAAAGTCTGAATTATAGTTAACTATCACAGGTGTTATTGATTTTCTTTCTTGCTTCTGTCCCGCCTTATTAAAATTGGTACATTTATTTTTCCTCTTCCCTCAATACAAAACTATGTTGCGGGCTGTAGTATCATAGTGCCCCGTTGAAAAAATAATGTTCAGCCGTGAATCTTTTCCAAAAGTATTGAACATTATATGTTTGGAAATACAATTTAATTGTTAAGGCACTGTTACGAGTTTCTGTATCTTCTATCGTATGTGGTTTTGACGTTAGGCTCTAAATTTCGAGATACGTTTTCAATCATCCTCCTTGATCAATTTATACGCTGATCAGAAAAAAGGCCATCATTTTGATTCAAATCAGTCTTAGCGTTACGATTATGGGTGCTATTTTTCTAATAAATACAAGTTCTCCCACAGTAAAGCGCTACACCAATCATTTTCACTTTCCAACAACCCTTATTCTAAATGCTAAAGAAAATAATTCAGCAAAATGAAAAGAATCTTCTTGATGTAATAGATCACTCATATATGGTAATTTTGATAATATTTTACAGCATTATTATTGATATTTATCTGGGTAATGCCGTTTATGGGCAAAGGGCTCTTCGCTTATTGAATACAATTATTTATAGGTTCGATTTCCATCAGGAGATTATGTTTATTAGGTGATAGTGTATTGAGTGAGTGTAATATTTATCAGCTGGTAGTCCAGGCTGGGCGGGGCACCTCCACGAATCACATCCATCATCTCCGTACTCCCTAAGTAGACATTTCGTATTTCCGTCCGTAAATTCATTTCTCCATCTATCTCTCTTCCACTCACTCTCTCCTTCTCTCTCTTTTTTTCATTTAGTCTCTCCCGGTGAGGGGCAGTTTTTCATTTAAACACTTCCAATCCGTATTTATAGCTTATCCTAGAATTGGTGTCTTTATATAATATTATAACTTATCACATTGAACATTGAAAATGTCTTCGTTACGCGATAGAATCCTAACATTTCTTTTTTTTTTCTTTTTCAAAACAATATAAGTGTTAAAACATTAACGATGTCAGATATAAATATAATTCTATAACAGCCACCTTTGAAACTGTAATAGCTAATTGGAGTCCATCACTAAAATGACAAGCGTGCGACTTCTTAAATCCATTTGGCACCTCTTGTAATTCCATGACTTGCAAATTGAAAAGACGCGAATACAAATTTAATACAGAAATTGTAACATAGAAAGCAAATGCAAACATAGAATAGATATAAATACAAACTACACTATTACTTCCACAAATTTAAACTTTCGGACAAACATACATTTAAATAAAGCGGTTATACTGAACAAACATTCACTCGCTTGATTTTTGCATCATTTGTGGTATTGAAAAACCTATAATATGATAGTGATCTAAGGTACTTCAATATATTAACATATTCTATTTTTGAGGCTGCATCGCTGGGGAGTATTATCATTGTGAGAACTTCGGCTGTCTGCTCCAGCGGTTGGAATTTTTGTTGTTTTGCAAATTTTCGATGGAAATGCGACCACCTTCATCAGGCAATTTATTTAATTTAACTTGAATAGCTACTTCAATCATATAAAATATTTATATATTTAAAAAAAAATTGACCTTTTACCTCCTAGTGTATCA
This sequence comes from Riptortus pedestris, assembly GCA_019009955.1. Taxonomy (NCBI): domain Eukaryota; kingdom Metazoa; phylum Arthropoda; class Insecta; order Hemiptera; family Alydidae; genus Riptortus; species Riptortus pedestris. Next base: position 42,602,889 of record CM032231.1, read on the forward strand.
AACATTACAGGCAAGAAATATTTTAACAAGGTCGCTTATATATTATTCGATGAGTATTTTAATAACAGGTTTATTTTGTTGGTTTTTTCCCAGTTCTCTAAACTCCATTACGGAAGTTAACCAATTATTATATATACATGAAGTGCTTTAATATGGAGTCAAAGATTATGTATTTATTCGTAAATAGTAAATATTCTTGAGACTACCAAACCACTAGAGCGTATTCATATTCTTACCATATCTTTTCATCAGATTCCTGGTCAGTGAAATATGTAAAGATTAAATATACCTACATTCCACTATCATTAAAATCCTACACCATTGGCACTAAAAACATATTTAAATACTTAGGTTGATATAATTTAATTTAGTAGTTTATGTTAGTATCTCTGTTGTTGCTGCAACTTGGACTGTCAGAATAACTTTGGTTTAGCCTAAGGCCATTACATCCAGTAAGAGGAAAATGTGTAATGAGTTTCAACATATTTATTCAATAATGTTAATTTCTCTTCTTAACTCACGGTTTCCCGGGTTTCGGTAAATATTATGATTTACCATCGTTTTATAAATATCGTTTTGTTAATATATTATATAGCATTTGTTGGAAGTCCTGTTGTGTTGTGCCCATTTATATGAAATGGTAAAATAAACTCTTTCATTTGATGTTTTCGAGTCATGTTAGCTTTTACTTAAATAAATGAACATGATTTCAATTCTCTAGAAGGAATCTAAGAATTTAAACAAATTAAAACATAAAAAATGTTGAATTAAATGAAATATACCCTGGAAAAAATGCTTTCTGTTTAAAAATAAATTGTACATTCCATATTCATGCATTCTCAAGCGCTAACAGTTGCAGCATTCCTGTTGCAAAGTAAATAAAAAACAATTATATATGGAGTTTGTTTATAGTTATCAGTGAAAGAAGAATTCCCACAGTGCTTGGAGTATTGATATATGTATATATATATATATATATATATATATATACACACACACACACACACACACACACACACACACACATATATATACACGCATACATAATTATAAGTATGTTAACTATGTTATGGTTAACATACATTTGTATACTATCTTATTTTCTTGTGTGTATTCTTCCCACGTCATCTCCGTACATTTTAGCAGATTTCCCCTAAGGGAAATCAGCTATTGAGGTTGTACTCATGACAGAATTTTCGAGATTTTTCTTCAAATGTACATCGATCCTACCTAGTAGATGACGAAAATGAGTTCCGTTCAAAACTGTATATATATATATATATATATATATATATATATATATATATATATATATATTTTTGTCTGTTACCGCTCTAGCGGTCGCAATTTTCGTTTGATCGTTACCAAACTCGATATTTAGTTGTTTTATGTAAAAAGAAAGATCAAGTTCGTTAACGGCTGAAATCAGACCAGTGGGAGGGGGGGGGTTTAGAGGGGAGGATTTTCGACAATTCGAAATATCTCCGTTACTATACGTCGGATCGAAAAAGATTACAGAATCAATCATATTGCAAATTAAATTTACTATAAATATTGTTCTATACATTTATTCTGTATCTTGAATATTAACTGAGATATTTGCATTTGTATTCTGCGTATGCTCGGCAGCAGTATATGTTCGGACTTTCCGCCGTGAGCTCTGGCGGTCGTTTTCGTAACTATTCGTCTCTCGTGAATAGGTTTAGAGGTTTCTTACTACTACAGTTGTCATTAGGCAGATTTCTCTATTGTAAAACTTCACTTGGGAAATCTGCTTAGTTTACGCAGCCCCTGCGTGACGGACTTTTTTCTTTTGATGCTTGTTCCTTACAGTTCCGCTTTCCTTGTTATAAGCAGCCTAATTTAGTTACCAAAATTGTAGTTAATGTTGGTATAGCGCCTAAATATGTTTGCCCCATTATTCGTACCTAGATATATAGGTAGTATTGTAATTTGGTTTGATCCAATTTAATGTGGTAGTCAGTTGTGTTCTGCTGTTGCTGAATCTTCTGTCTGAAACTTTATTAAACTTTCGGTCTGTTCTGTTGCCACGATATTAATTAACCTGTCAGTCTAGACAATCTATTCCAACTACAAGATCATGTTATAATATATATATATATATTCCTGGTAGTTTGTTTTGGAAATGATCTTTGATGTTTAGTATCATTTGTTCCATGTTCCTGTCTGTTCCATAAAGTAATCTTATGCAATACGTTTTAGGTATTATAGTTTTTTTTCGGTTGAATCTTTAACAAGAGGCTACAATGCTGTTTTTAAATGTTCTTCATTCTTACTTAAGAATAAGTATAAAAAGAAAGAAAATATTATTCAGAAATATATAACCATAAAAATGGGAGTCAATGAATTTTTACAGATAATATATTGGAATAAAAAAACGACAGTTAATAAGCAGTAAAAATAATATAAGTCAGCCCTAGAGTTAAGCGAAACCCCTGTGGGGACTGAGCAAAAATTTCGAAAAAATTCAAAACGCCTCTTCACTCTTTCTCTTTCTCTCTCTCTCTCTCTCTCTCTCTCTCTCTCGCTCCCTTCCTCCCTCTCTCTCTCTCTCTCTCTCTCTCGAAACGTGAGCTCGGACAACTCATTGAAGCGACGTATGCCAAATGAATTTATGCATTCAAAATCCCTTTTTACCCAACTTGCCAAAGCCCAAAAGTATGTCAACGCGATATATATGAATATTTTTAGAAATGGCATCAGACATAAGTATAGAGTTACTGTTCAAAACGACGCCTCCCAACGATTTTCGTTGCTGAATTCGCGATGAATACCCAATGCTTGCCAATATGGCTCTGTATGTTCTTTTCCCGTTCTCAAAATTTTGCTTGTAAGAAAGAGAATTGTGATAGTCAAACTTTGCTGCCACGAAAACAAAATACCACAATAGACTGGACGCCGAACCTGATATGAGACTTCAAATCTCTTCTATCAAACCAATTGATGAAAAATAAAAATCAGTTTCATACCTCCCATCAGATAAAATAATTAATTATTCATAAAGAATGCACATAAATACATATTTGCTTTATTTGAGAGTTTCATCAAGGATTTTGCTTTCCAAAGGGTTCCGTCACTAAAAAAGTTTGAGAACCACTGAAATAAGAATCAAATATTTTATATAAAAATCATAACAAAATCTAAAAACACAAACGTAATCCCAATCAAAATATCATGAAACTATAGGGGAAAATATATATAACTGAAATAGGGAATAACAGAGAAATGTGGCAATGACGTACCTTTCACAGACAGTTTGATTGAACTAAGGATTTTTTTGACTTGTAGAGTGATAATTATCGACTATAAGAGAGGCCTCTGAAACATGTTCCAAAGTAGTGTCCTCGCCTATCTTGTTCATATTAAGGTCTCTGTTCTTTCTACCTATCCAATTTAATGTACAGGATTTCGGCTTCACTCGGAGTTTTGCCCTTTTTTAGCCTTTATAGAGTAGATATTATTTAATCACTGACTTATCATTGTTCTCCTTGTCGATATGTGCATGGACTTTGATACTTTTCTCTTCCTACCGCTTTCTCTAACGGGCGTCACAATTGGAGCACGGTATTCCGTAAATACCAGTGTTAGGGAGTGAATATTATATTGAAAGATTGTTAAATTTGAACCTCTTTGTAATTGTAAGATATAGGTTAGGTGTAAAACATATGTTTTGTAGATTCAGAAGATAAGCTTTTGTTTTTTGGACAGTCAGGAGTTAAATAATAAAGAGGCACATTCTGATTAAACATTCTAAACCTTTTTTTGTGCTTAAGAACAACCAGAATTGCCCAGTGGTTCGTCATAGTTCTTGTCCTGCGAGAATACAGCCTTTGTAAAAGGTTAACATAAGAAGTTTGTTACTAATATTCTCTGATACAGAGCCCAGATATGGAATCGGAACCTGAAAACCTGTGATCTGCTTCCTTCACCATCTAGTACCTCAAAAAGGAATTATTTATTTTTTCTAAGTTGTAAAATGGAAACACGTTTCTGTGATATCTATTGTGTCATTTTGTTCTCTGAATAGTGATTACTTTAATGTAATTATTAGTGGAATCATTGCAAGAGGAACCCCGTCATAATAGACGGTTTATTTATCCGATGGTCTTTATATTAATAATTACGAGGAGCGTATATTTGAGTAGTTTGTGGTACAAAAAGTAATTTGAGGAGGACACTCTTGCCCAGGCAGTGGGTGATTGGACACTGTGGACTTGTGGAGGCTAGGGACTTTCTTCAGACATGGTTGCCTGAAATCTTTGCTCCTTTGGGCATCGAAGGGACTGGTAGTAAGTAAATTACACCTCATTATCTTTAATGTTAGCGAGAGCTCCAATTTGAATGATAAAAGGTATTTCTTGATAAGAAACTAAAGAACGAATTAATTTATTTACTTTTCAAATCTCCAATTAGTTTTCTTAAATCAGTTACGTTTAACTTCGAATTTATTCCTCTGAAAGGCTTTGATATTCGAAAAGTGGTCTTATATCTTATTTTTAAACTCCACGACCGTAGCGACTGATGGATGAGGGGATCAGTAGTTGTCAGGAAGGGCTACGCATGACTGATGTCAGATATACTAGTGACACCTGGGATACCTCTACGTTTTCTTTTCCTTAAGGAGTCCATTCGGTTTCCACACACGTATCAGCTGACTCCCATATAATACATCTTCATATACCGATGAGAATTTGGAGCAAGTGCTTTTCGATGGGATTTTGCACCATTTCGACTACACTTCTTAATATATGGTGCCATAACTCGGCTATCTCACCATTCTTTCAGCCTTAAAGATTTGCACTATAGATAAGATGCGTGCGTTTAACATGTGATATAATACGTTTACAATTCGTAAGAATATTTTTCCTTTATTTGTTCCTGTGGGTAAAACGTATGGTTATTTGAATTTCAAACACACTGCTGCTTCAGTCAATCAAATAAAGAGAACATTGAGAAATGCATGCGAATCACAAATAACTAATATCACATTTGTATTAACTAATAATAAAATAAATGAGGCCTTTAGAATCAAAACCTGCTAACTCCAAAAAAATGTTAAAATTATTTTTTCAGCGATTTCATAAACTCAAACAATGTTTTATCTTTTGGCCCAATGTTTTGAACCAAACCCACAAAAATCTCCCTCAAAATAGCATTTAAAAGTCGGTAGCTTTTATCAATTCCTGGAATTCATAACATAAACCCACCACTAAACCTCAGTGATGTAGATTCATTACTAAAAAAAAAAAAAAAAAAAAAAAAAAAAAAAAAAAAAAAAAAAAAAAAAAAAAAAAAAAAAAAAAAAAAAAAAACATTTTGGCGATTAGTGGATTTCAAATCCTGGATTAGAATATTATTCGGCAACATTACAAAAAGAAACTGATGATTATTATTTATTTGAGATGCTGCTACATTGGCGATTCATATTTTAACATGTTAGAATATAATTTTATAAAATTAAATAAATATTAAAATTTTTACACAGCTAAATTTTACAAATGTACAAAATAAACAGAATGGACAAAACTGAATATAAATCGTTAGTTTATTTACAACATGAGGGAAAACACAAAACAAAAAACTTAACTAAAAACTATAAATAGTTAAACTGGAAGGAGGCAAAACTTATATTTCACGTACAGTGCTTGCTGTATATAGCTTTCATAATGGTAAATAATAGCTTCTATATTTCATCAAATAATCCATTATTTCTTAAATACTTAAAAACATCATCTATAAATTGGCTATTTTCGGCCAGTAGTTCGCATACATTTGTGGGCCATGGGAACGTTTTTACATGTGGGCAGTCAGTTCGTATGTGTTTTACAGTCAGCGTTTTGTTGCAGTAGCGACATATAGGTTCATCTTGTCTGCTAATTAGATTTGGATGTGTTAGTCTAGTGTGTCCTGTGCCTAGGCGTGTAAGTACAATTTCTTCTCTTCTCGAGAGTCTATTACTTGAAGTCAAGTTGAGAGTGTTTGATTTGATTTTCCTAATGAAATCAAAGAATAGCTTCTTATCAGCCTCTAATAAGAAGCTGATGAGGAAAAACAGGAAGAAAGTCATTCTGGCAATTAAGATCCAAATGAAAATGCTTTTGTTTGATTTTTATCAATTGTAAATATGTTAATTTTGTATGGAAAAGTGAGAATACAATTTGTTTTGTGTTTATGTGTATTATTTTGTCATATTTATACCAAAAAACGCTTTTTTTTAAAAAAATATATAGAATCAAAACCTACTAAGTCCAACTTTCAAAACGTTATTGTGACGCATCTCCAAATCCCAAATTTTTTTAAAAATGTCAAAAGCAAGGCTCAAACAGCTACATTTAATTCTGCCAAAATGATTGGGAAATATTGAACTCCTTTTTTTATAATATAAATTTTCATGTTTTTTTTGATCTCCTGAAAAAAATGAAAAATGGACTCAGCAGGTTTTGATTCTAAACGCCTCAAATAATGAATTCTACTAATAAATTGACGCTGTAATTAATTTAAACTAATAATAACTTTATTTATCACCCTTTCCCACAAATTGTTGTTTAGTTATAGTTAAATGAAGTATTCATCAATTGTCTAAGTAATGCTCACTTTATAGTATGTAAGGATGTGGGGCATCCATCTTCATAACAGGGCAGGAAAACATGTTTTTATTCAAACCCAGATTCCAACTAAAAAACACATTGAATGAGAGTTAGTGCAGGTTTAAAAACACCACAATTTATTTAATTTTTACTGACATGTAAGAGCCCAAATATAATTTTCAAACTAATTATTATGGCTCATCTATTTCAAAACATTTCTACCGAAATGCTGGAAGGCAGACGGACCAATTAATCAGGATCAATAAAAAGGCCTTGTCCTCTAATAATGTTTTAATTTATGCAAAGTGCACTTTCAGAGTCCGAGCACCATAATCAATGTCTGATTAGAGAAGTGTACCTGGACTTCTCTAATCAGCAGGCACTGATGATGGAACGCTGACTCTGAAAGTGCACTTTGCATAAATTAAAACATTATTAGAGGACAAGGCCTTTTTATTGATCCTGATCTATTTGAAAAAAACATCTGTTTTTCAATAGTTATACAACTTTTATACAAATATTTTAAAAATTCTCTTTAACAGTTTATTATAGTCTATTAGTGTCAATTTATCAAGAATTTGTTTATTAATTTGATCAATATCAATTGAGTAAGAGAGAACTGATGAAATCATTATTATGTTCTCTTATGCATGGGTTCTTCAAATTTCTGTTTTGATATAAATTTCTGTTTAATCATTATTTTAGTCAGTCATTTGAACACAATGAATTTTTAATAATAAAGAGAGTTCATATCTTGGCCTCATGAGTGATAAATGATCTGTCAATAAGTGATAGCAAAATTAATTTGATAAAAAATATTAAAATGTTTCATTACTGAATTTATTCCATTTCTACCATAATATGATTGACACAAAACTTGGATAAACTGGGAGTCGTATAAATTTCTCCTCATTTCAAATTCTCAAAGTCTTAAATTGGAAGAGTGTTATGCATACACATATACATACAACTATTATACACATATAACGTTAAAGCGATAGTAATAGGAGAAACGAATAGCTTAAATAGATCACTATGATGTAAAGTTAGGAGTGCTAATTCAAATACCGAGTTGTTTAATTCGGTTTAGTCGTTTGAGCTTTATAAAATTGTTGACTCCACTATAGCTTTTAGAGTATTTCTCGTCTATACTTTGGTATACAACACAAGTGAACATAACAACATAGTAAACGTTACTCTAAATAATAAAATAAACGAGGCCTGCTAAGTACATGTTTACCGAAAAACTAATAGGAAACGAAATAAGGGAATTTTGCATTTTACGTCTTCCTCACAACCCCGACTCATATTCTTTTCTAGAAATGTTAATGTAGATTCTAATCTAGAAGGCATTAATGCTAACCCACATGCAGAAATTTTTTGAGTTCGGTTTAGTCTTTTGTGCCCTTTAAAATTGTTGACTCCCGCTGCAGTTTTTAGCGTATATCTTGTTTATACTTTGTATATGACAGAAGTGTATATAACGAAAGTCACATAACAATATATACATACGTTTTTCATGTACATGTTTACGGAAAAACCAATATGAAACAAACTTTCGAGATTTTTCACTTCAGGGCTCTATTATAACCCCCACTCCGCATCCCTGGTCAGAAGATCGTCTTTTGATCGTATCGGGTCTCATTTCTGACTTTTAGGGGCACGCACATTGTACATTTTCTTTTATAATATATATTGATTATTATACTAGAATAATGATTGAGCATGTAATTCTGTTACTTTTGTAAGAGAGTTAACCTAGCAGTAATTGTGATATACAAATCTCTCCTTTAGAATTAATACATGCAAAATTCTATAATCTAGAATATTTAAGCGTGTGTGTGTGAGTTATCAGAGCTAGGTAACGATGAAAAATGGCCAATTTCATAATTATACCTTTTCGATCAGTATAAACTCATATAATGTATAAATAAACTATAGTCAGGGACTCTATAGTACTTGGACTAATATGCATACTAGTATACTAATATGCATAGGTTAGTCAATAGGATACGAATTGAAAATAATAATTCTGAGAACTCTGCTGAATGGAGATGTTGGTTGAGTGCACCTTATAAAGGCGTGTTGTTACAGTATAATATCTACTCAAGGCACACATATGTCTGAATTAGAATTACAAAAGATCGGAAGTGAGGTCAATATGGCTGAGTAAACCAACTTATCATGCAAACTGGATTTATACTCTTGGTTCAATCTTACCATTGTTAGCTGATATGGCAATTATTTAAAATTCTATTCAAGCTCAAATTAATTTTATGAGGGAATTTATTTTCTGTTTAATGTCGATGCCTTATTGAAATTATATTTTGAGTTTTGTAAACTACTTAATTTCACTTTCTGCTCTCGCCTTTCTTTTCGGAAAACTCAAATATTCAGTTTCTCGTGGATCTCTGTATGAATAAAATTCCAAGCTTTGTCTGAAATTCTTATTGGATTCTGGGGAATACATTTTGTGCAAGCTTGAAGTCATGCAAGAACTAATTGCGTCAAAATTAAAGTACATTCCTGTTTTGTTACTTAATCACTTTATCTTTCTAGCGATCTTTATATTAGTGAGTTAAGTACCCCACGATCAACAATGGCAATTTTATTTTTCGATTAGGACTGGAGTTTACTTCGACATCAAAACTTCTATTTGCTAGTATTTTCACTAATATTGGCTTTAATGCAAAAATTTAGAAATCAAATATTTAATTTTAATAGGTTGGCCGTGCGAGTTAGGGCGTTGGTCCCTTCAACTCCCGAATCTCGTGTGGCAGACCTAGAGTGGCGGGTTCGACTCCCACCCTGAGCAGTAGAAATTTATTTCGTGACGGACTCACTAAATAAACTCCTTAGCCCACCCTGATTAGAAAAGAGTGGTAACCTGTAGATAACCCTTCCCGATCAGCCTAGTAGCATAAAGTGGACGTAAATAATAATAAACAAACAAATAATAAATAATTTTAATATTAAAACCTAAATAATTAAATAAAACTAAAGTTTCATGTGTTTGCCAACATAATGAGAATGTTATATGCTTCCACTAACGGGACGATTATTTTCAACGCGCATTGTTTTATATGCTAATATCATTGGCAGGAGTGGGCGTTTGCTTGGAAGTTAAGGAACGTCATCAATAACGATTGCATTGATCAATTTTTAACTATTAGTGTTATATTAAATATATTTGTCAGATTAAAAGTTAAAAAATTCAATGTGATTACTTATATTTTCATGGGTAAAGATATTTATTTGAAACCATGAGCGAGTATGTATCCATCAATATTGGTACAACAGGGGTACTCCACTCATATGCCGTAAATGAATTTAATGTCTGTGCAGGAACAACATTTTCAGCATGTAATTGAAATAGAGGGGTAATTTGTTTTTGTCGATAAACAAAAATATAATGGAAATACGTATGTATAATTTAATGTTCAAAATATTCTCCCTCTTTTGGGGAAACTGTTTACCTAATTGAGTAAGTTAGTGTGCATTTTTCTCTATTTCATATTCTTTTCTATTCAAGGGGCTGTTAGTAAAATCATGGTGTTTAAATTGTCGTAACATTTTTGCACTGGAGTTAGAGGGATATAAATATGTAACTAGGTTTAATTGTTTTACCCATAACACGTATATTAATAAGATAAAACTTTAGCCTGTTTTGTTGAAGTTTGCATTTTTAGTAACTGGTTCTATCATTTTTCTATTTATTAATTTCTTTTGTTTTCCCAGTATCCATTAAAAAATGCTTGTAATAAAGGCAACGCATACTGTATGAAGCCTGCTGGGTGTCCAGTGATAGTTTCACGTTAGTCTTTTACTAAAACTCTTTTATATTATAAAGTTGTTTTATTAGTAGTATGGGATATAAATAGAACGTGTTTGCAGATTGCCCATTAACGAGTGATAGCGGGTTGTCTGTGGTTCAAATGTTTGAATTGATCACCAGTTTTAGTTTCTATTATAACACTCCATGCTTTCAGGAGTAAGTGCTAAATTTTACAATTTGTGAATAGAGTTGGGAATATAGAATTATCGGACAGCTAGTCGACAATAGCCGTTGCACTCAGAGCTAAAATGGAGAGGAATACAAACTCCCTGCTGGGAAAGGGAATAATACTTTCTTTACAATTATTCCTGAATGGCCTTTGTTGTTGACTTATCGCAGTATTGCCAACAATCCGTATCGCTCTAAGCTTCTTATGCACAGGATTGCTTTTTCAACCACCGGAAGGGCTTAAAATATCAAAACCAGTTTCAGTTGGGTATGAATTTAAATATTCAATGAAATCCTTAATTTAAATCTCATTTTTTTAAAATTTATATATAAAAATATCCCTTCATATTTAAGTTAGGCTCTTATTATGTCTCGAGTATTCTTGGGTGCGATTGTTAAGTAAATATTTCTTCTGTGTTACAGAAGAAAATTACGTGTCATATTTAATCTATAGAGGGTACACAACGCTTGTTTACTATCTTCTTAAAGTTGATTATCTGATCGGGTGCTTCTTTTCCTTCATATCCCTCTGTCTGATAACCTTTATGAAATGAAGCACGGGGTCATTCTGTTAAGACTTATGAAAGTTAAAATCTTGCAAACTACTCTAGGGAGTTCGATTTCTTTTTAATATTGCTTGTTATTTATTAACGCCCACTTTATACAATTGAGGCTTGGGACGGATTACCTATTCCACCCTTTTTCAGGGTTGGTGGATTTTTTTAATGTGTTCCTCACTGAATAAAGCCCTATTGGCAAGGAGAAATTCCAACTCTAGGTTTACTATGTGAGATGAGCACCTACATACGTCTAAATTCCCGTGACTAACCTGCCCTGAGGACAGCCTTTTGCAACGCTGTGCGATATTCTCCTACTAGGCAAGGAAATGAATGTCTTCCTGTCTTTCAAACAACTTTGAAGTATCCTATACACGTTTAGAGGAAACGTTGAATTCTTTTAAGTCTGCTTAATATCGAGGCCACTACAAGTTAGTTGTCGAAACCCCACTTATGTCAACATAAATGCCCAGAACATATCTAGAGCCCGAGTATCCAACCCCTCCTGTATAACGACGTCGGTAGTGGACCTTCCTTTGGTACCTCCGTATTGTTGCGGCGACATTGCGTTCCTAAGTTTTGGTTAATGAGTGGTTACTATTTACCTATCCTTGACTTTCCCAATAGGCGTCAGACTAATTGCCCAGAAGGCATCTGATTCAGCATTCTGTTTCAAGGCTTGGGTATCGCCACAACCTCAGCTTCCTTCCTCAAAGTTGGGTTCCGTTGCTAAGGCACCTGTTATAAAGCGACTCCAAAACAGGTATCAACGAGTCCTTACATTCCTTGATGATCTCCCACTGAGCATAGTCCGGACCTAGGAGATTACTTCCACTTCAGGTCGTCAATGGCCATTTTTACATCTAATGCATCCCATTCTGGATCGCACTCTATATGAGCAGCCTCGTTAGCAGAACTTCACTTTATCGTTTCTCTCTCTCCCTCTCTCTCTCTTTCTCTCTCTCTCTCTCTCTCTCTCTCTCTCTTTCCCTTCATCCCTCTCTCTCTCCCTCTCTCTCTCTCTCTCTCTCTCTCTCTCTCTCTCTTTCTCTTTCTCTCTCTCTCTCTCTCTCTCTCTTTCTCTCTCTCTCTTTCTCTCTCTCTCTCTCTCTCTCTCTCTCTCTCACTCTCTCTCTCTCTCTCTCTCTCTCTCCCTCTCTCTCTCTCTCTTTCCCTTCCTCCCTCTCTCTCTCTCTCTCTCTTTTTCTTCCTCCCTCTCTCTCTCTCTCTCCCTCTCTCTCTCTCTCCCCCCCCTCTCTCTCTCTCTCTCTCCCACTCTCACACTCTCTCTTTCCATTTCTCTCTCTCTCTCTCTCTCTCTCTCTCTCTCTTTCCTTCTTTCCCACTCTCTTTTTCCATATCTCTCTCTCTCTCTCCCAAGATATAGCTAGGTAACCACCAATCCCTGGGCCGTTCGCCCCTTGCTTCTGTAAAATGCCTTTCTAAATCTATTATTTTTGGTCATTGAACCGTATTCGTATCTAAGCCTTATTCTCTGGGCGTTAGATATTCAGCTATATTTCCATATCCCCTGCACGTTCTTCATAACTGATGTTAACGTTCTATATTTTCTATTCATTTATATCTACCACATAAATATCCAGTTCCCTCTTCCCTTGTGCCAGCTTAGATCTCACACACCTCACAATCTGCCAGTTCTTTTTCTGTGTCACTTGAACAGGAACTCTCTCTTAAGAGATTTATTTCAAGCTCCTTTAACTTCATCCTCTGAAGTTCTGCTCCTTTTCAAGAAAAAGTACTAAGATAGAAGCTTTTTCTTTTTCATTGGAAAATTTAGTTAATTTTCACCTTATGAATGTGATGTGAGTCTCGTTCCAAAATATTTCCCAAATTTAACTCATATGAAGAGCATTTTCTTTCTAAGCTGTTTATGTCTCATTCCAATGCTCGTAAAGAACCCCACTAATATAAACATTATTATTGAGTTTGGTCATTTTTATATATACTTTATATTTATTATTCCTACAGTTTATTTAAAAATAAAGCTTATTATAAATGGTTTAAAATATGATTAATTTTTCATTTATAAATTTTTGTGTAATTCATAAAAACTTGAACCAAAGGGCCTATTCCTTTTGAGTTATTTTAATGAACTCCTTACCAAGAGGGAAGAAGAAAATACAATTTAAATTGAAGGAGGCCCAGATATTATACAAAACTGGTTGCTGAGTGTGTTGGAACTCATGGAATTCTTGTCTTTTGCGTTCATTGCATTCTTCAACCCATAACACAAAGTTTGCCACCACGCATTTCCATGCCTGAAGAATTTTTATTATTTCTCACATATTCTAATTATTCCTTATATTTTGGTAGGTTTTTTTTTTTTTTTAAATAATATATCCTGACGATGACTATTGACCTTCATTGTTAACTATTATTAACTCGTTCACTTATATTGTAGTACTTATTTTCTGAAAAATATCTGTACTTTTCTGTCCCATTTAATATACATTTTACTAAAAAGATAGCCGTTTTACTTACATGGGATTTATTTAGCTTGATTCATTTTAGTCGCAATTCATAGCATATTTTCCTAAGAGGGTATTTTTTGCTCTTGTACACTAACATTTTCAGTTGTAGTAGTTCTTGGTACTGATAACTTAAGTAGCTTGAAACCCAAATATGATATTGTTTGCAAGTTTTTTTAATTCTTAGCTCACTCTATTATCTAACGAATATTTACTATAAGGACATATAATGAATTTCTGAGATATTTAATTTCCCCAGAGGGGTAAAATTTAAAATGATATTAATAAGCCCAAGGAAACCGACTAAAAAAGTAATAATGACTGATTTTCTGGCCTCTTCTAGCAATAATAAACCAGGCTATTTACAGAATTAATGTCCTTGTAAGCTATTACACTTTATATTAAAGGACATATATTTAACATGTAACGACACAGCTGGAAAAGAGTTAAGGAAATTTTCCCCCAAGAAATGAAACTAGAAGTTCAAAAATGGAAGTCAGGACATACGAAGAGAATTAACATTACAACAATAAATTATTATTGGACTAAATATAATTGTTTGGACATGGAGAGAGAAAAAGACGTCCAATTCTTCACAATTTTTTATTTCGGCGCTAAGCGCTTTCGAAGACTATTGTCTCCAACTTCTGAGCTACACATGAAAAACAATAACATCAATAAAATCTCTATACATTAACAGGGTCATTAATAATATTAATAACAATAAATAAAATAAATATCTAACAGAAATGAACATAATAAATGTACTTAAGTCAAATTCTAAAATAAAATACGGAGTGAGAGATCTATTGAGGCATAGCCAAAAAATATATTACTGACCTACTTGCATGCGCTCATTGACAAAGACAGCAAGTGACTGGCTGACACGCGCGAGGTAACATCGAGGTCCAGTACCCCCACCATAGCAGACTTCTAGCAAGCGGTCTTCTTGTTCAAACAGCGACTACCAATAAGCTTCTTGTTTAATGCAATATCCAGACCTCCAATGCACTTAGTTTTTTTTCCTTTCTTGGCCTCATGTAATAAACACTCTTCATGGACTCCTTCGCTAGGGCCCTCTCGTTCTTGATGGCAGAAAAAGCCCGGGTCTGAGAGAAACCATGTTCTCTAAACCGGGTTCTTACCTTTCTTCCTGTTTGGCCGATGTAAGCTCCTTTGCATGTACCACACACTATTTTGTACACACCGGACCTGTCTTTTATATCGATAGGATCTTAAGCCCTGCATAGCATATCGCCCAGATTCGGTCCGCTCTTATAAGCTACTCCCACTCCTATCTTACGTAGTATGCATCCTATTTTCTCAGAGAGTTTTCCTACAAATGGAATAGCCCACCAACGGAGCTTCTTAGCATTTTTTCTAGAAGTGAATGAAGGATTTTATTTTAGGATTTGACTTAAGTACATTTATTATGTTCATTTCTGTTAGATATTTAGTTTGTGTTTTTATTTATCGTTATTAATGACCCTGTTAATGTATAAAGATTTTATTGATGTTATTGTTTTTTCATGTGTAGCTCTGAAGATAGGGACAATAGTTTTCGAAAGCGCTTAGCGCTGAAATAAAACTTTGTTAAGAATTGGACGTCTTTTTTTCTCTCCATGTAAAAATATTCTTCACTTCCAACAACACTGCCGTGGAATAATTGTTTTTCTTTCTAAACCGTAATGAGCTTTTCTCAATAAATTAATCATCGATGTTGGCTGGTAGGGGGTTGTTCTGCAAACAGTAAATGTTCTACAGGAACGTTTTGGATGCTGTGAATGAATGTTTAAAATTTAGAGAGAAATTATATTTCTGAAAGTTAAGATTTTCTAAAACATACATTTACAGACGACAAAAAGGATCTGAACTATATGCGGAGAAGCCCTGCAATTTCTACAAGACAGAGAAGTAAATTGCTTAAGCATTTTGTACTCGTATAGTTTCTCACCTACAGTACGAGATTAACTATAGAATGATAATTATTGTTTAGGTAATATTCATATAACAAACACCAGATCTTGATATTTCTTCTTCCTTGGACGTAAGAAACGTATTGTTATCAAGAAAGTAATCAGTTTTCAGATTTCAAGGGAATTATCCATGTTGGTCTTCCCAGGATACATTTTGACTAGTTTCGGCGTGGTCATTATGTACGTACTCGCAAAAATAAAAACTCTCTAGACTTAGAATGTAGAAATTACATATTTAGGACGGTTGTGCTTTTACTATTTTGATCATGGAAGGAGGATTTAGGGGCTAGAGAAAATATAGAATGGCAAATATCTTAGAATCTATTATAAATACAAAAAGTCCGTCACGCAGGGGCTCCGTAAACTAAGCAGATTTCCCACGTGAAATTTTACAATAGAGAAATCTGCCTACTGATAACAGTAGAAGTAACGAGTCTCTAAACCAATTTCACGAGTAGCGAACAGTTACGGAAACGGCCGAACTAGCATTCGGCGGAAAGTCCGGAATAGAACCGACTTCAGCCGATCTCATCTCGTCTGTTATCACACTAAACATGCACATATCTCGGTTAATTTTCAATATTTAGAATAAATGTACTTAACAATATTTACAGTAAATGTAATTTGCAATAAGATTCTATACAATTTTTCGATCTAAAGTTAAGTAACAGAGTTACTTAGTATTTTCGAAAATCCTCCTCTTAACCCCCGCCCCCCCCGGTCTGATTTCAGCCATTAACGAACTTGATCTTTCTTTTTACAAAAAACGATTAAATATCGAGTTTGGTATCGGTCAAACAAAAATTGCGACCGCTATAGTCTACAACTATATATATATATATATATAATTTTGAACGGACCTCATATTCGTCATCTCCTGGGTAGGATTGATGGACATTGAAGAAATTTTTCGATAATCGCGTCGTGAATACGACCTCAATAGCTGATTTCCCTTAAGGGAAATCTGCTAAAATGTGTATAGAACCATTTTAGTTTATGATGAAACGATATATTTACGAAGGTCCCCACACCTTAGCAAAACCCCCGACCCTCACCTCCCCTATATTCCTCTTCCCCTCTCCAAATCTCCCCCCTCCCCCACCCACCCCTACCAGCCCGAGGGGTGTGTCAGCATGACGCACACCTTCATATAGGAATTTCTACAAAGCCGCAGAGAAGGGTCTGACGTCATGCGTGCACGTGAACCACGCCATCTCAAAGTAAAGATATAGTATTTATAATAGTCATGTGTGCGATTGATGAACAAATGGGTCAGACTCCGGTTTGATGTTCTACATTTTCTGATTTGATGTAGTTGAACGGAGATGTCGTGTATTACTTTCAAATGAAGTAAATTTAAACGAAGTGCAACAAGTCATTTTGCTCCTTTTTATTTAATTGGAGTAGAAGGAAGGCGTTTCGTGCCAACGCTAGATTTTGTTTTTAGCATTAAGGGAATTAAGGTTGGCTGGCCTCTTTGTTTACAACTCAGACGCTTTCCGTTCTAGAGTTAATTACTTGTAACTGAAAGATTTCTCATTACTGTTTGTATTTGTTCACTTAATATTTGCGGTGGTGTTACCAGTATGAATATTTATCTATTGTAAACCTTCGCTTGGGAAATCTGCTTAGTTTACGCAGCCCCTGCGTGACGGACTTTCTGATCGGAGGGTTTCATATCATACAAGTGTTTTTCTTTTAATATTCAATTCGTTCGCGAATGAGAAACTATCTACCGCCTTCACATTTACTGTTTTTGAACGAGAATGCATTGCAATATAACTCTGTTTTACTTGCATATTTGTTCAACGTTAAAACTCCTAGTTCTGGTACTTTTTCTGGACTTTGAATTTCTTGTTGACTTCCTCAAAAGTGATTAATGTTCCAGGAAACCCCCTGTTGGTTTCAACAAAACTTAATACATTATTGGCTGAAACGGAGAATATTGGACGTTACTTAAAATTTGTATTACTATCCAACTTTTAATATGAACCGTTCCAAGCTCCTTTTACATTATAAAGTTTCCCAGCCTGGCTGAGGGAAAGGAACCTTTTAAGTAGCATTTTGTATTACTTCTCAAGAGCCTTTTTAAATATTAAAATTTAAACTCCCTCTTTTCTGGAGAAAACGTTTTATATTTTTTGGGATGAACCTACATTTCCTTCATTTTTGAGAGTATTAAACTTTTTATCTTATATAAACGTCTCTACATACACTGAATCTTAGAGATTTTACTTTGTAAATATAGGATGTTAAATATATTATTTTTTCTTTAATTTAATAGTAATGATAAGTCCTATGTTCTCTTTCTGCAACTAATTTGTTTAAAAGGTTAGGGACTATAAAATAACAGTTATATTGAATGATTGGATGCCAAATAAGATAGGATATAAGAATAGATTAAGTGAAAACAAAATGAATCACTTCCAAAAAAGTAATGGAACACTGACTATCAAAAGATGTAAATCAAAGCGTTCGGGTGTATTTGTAAAGTGGGATATTACAAGATACACAGTTTTCTCCAACATATTGTATGATCAGTTACCTCGGAATAGAATTCCAGGCTGATGCATAACTGTTAGATTTCAAATTGAATGTGATGTTCTTGCTCGGTGTACTTTTAAAGCTCGTACTCGCAGATGTTCCTTTGTAAGTGGTTTTAATTGAATATGAAAAACTAGGAAAAATATTTTTCAGTGGTATCATAAAATTAAAAATCATTCTTCTTATTACTTTTTGGTGTTCGGCCTGGTATTTTTTCATCTGCCAATGCAAATGTCTCCTACAAACTATTCATTATGATGCTATCCTCTATTATGTTGACTTTGCTACTGTATAAAATTATTTTTTAGCAGATTTCCCTTAAGGGAAATCAGCTATTGAGGTCTCATGACGCGATTTTCGAAAAATTTCTTCAAATGTCCATCGATCCTACCCAGGAGATGAAAACGAGGTCCGTTCAAAATTATATATTTATATAGATCTATATATATATATATATATATATATATATATATATATATATATATATATATATATATATTTGTCTGTTAACGCTCTAGCGGTCGTAATTTTTGTTTGATCGTTACGAAACTCGAAATTTAACCGTTTTATGTAAAAAGACAGATCAAGTTCGTTAATGGCTGAAATCGGACTAGAGGGAGGGTGGGGGATAAAGGGTGGATTTTCGAAAATTCAAAATATCTCCGTTATTATGCATCGGATCGAAAAATGGTATATAACCAATCTTATGGAAAATTAAATGTACTATAAATATTGTTATATACATTTATTCTTTATCTAGAATATTAACCGAGATATTTGCATTTTTATGAAGTCTATGGGACATGTGGTGGAGGGGTATGTTCGGATTAGTTCGGCCGTTTCCGTTAACTGTTCGGGCAGGTGGAAGCTTCTTCTAACCTTACCTATCGTTTCTAACCTTACCTTACCTTCCTTACTTTGTGAGATTTATGCAAATACGTTCTGTTCATCCGCCCCTCCCCCTTCTTTACTTCTTGGACTACTAAAATTTGAGTTATTAAATCCACACAACTAGGCCCTTCATAAGTATATTAAAAGAACTCGAGCATTAATTATAAGCTGCAAAATCTGCCAATGGAATTTTATGAGTTTATCATTCTACAGGGTGTGGGAGGAATTTAAGACTCAATTATACGAAATGAGTAAATAAATAAATAAATACCCCGACCTGTCGTGTGCACATAAAAAAGATATATAACATTCTGTGTACATTGCGGGGCCGTGCTTGTGCCACAGATAGTCGTTGCAAAAGGTTTTTTAACTCCCGAATGTGTGCTTTCCATTTGAATCACCTGTACATACAATTCCAAATAAAGCTACTCCACGGGGTTATGTAAATGCCTTATTAATGACCATAAATGCGGCCCAGATGTTCCAGCCTCTGAATTTCATTGTGGTCGGAGAACGGAAAATTTTCAGAGGCAAATTTACGCTTTGGAAATTCTTCACTATTTCCCTCTAATTCAGAATTTTACCAAGTTACTTTTAATATTATTTCATGCTTACTATTTTTAACGAGCCAGTTTCAAAACTCTTTCAATTGAGGAACTGCTCGTTAGGGTAATAGATTATGCTCAAATTAAAATGCATTATTGATTATATAGGTAGAGAGACTAATTAATGGCTATTTTAACAAAAAAAAATATAAATAAAAAATCTGTAAAATATATTCCAATTTAAGTTATATTAATATACTTAGAACTTATGTGAGTTCAAATTGTTTCCAATTTTGTTTTGAATCTTCCAGGATACTCGTATGTGTGAAGTAATATACTAAACAGTTCAGAGGAGTAGTGCAGAGGTTTTACTTCCGGCTGAAATATACGAAATCAGAAAAGATCCATCAGTATTCTAGTGAAGAGAAATTATTTAGAACAATACTTGCAGGAAACAATAGTTGTTCTGTTTTTTATTACATAGCTACAGTTATTTATATAATTTTCAATTATTTTAACTGAACATCCAGGGCTTATGTCTGATGCTTAGCTTCTAGTTTTCTGTTCATTTCGTAACAATCAAATTAAAACTGCAGCCCCTAGAAACTAAACTAATAAATTGGTGAAGAAATTCACCAATCATTCATATTTTATATTTCAACAGCTGATTTTTTTGTTACCTAAAACTAGTTACTTAGATTGTTGGTACCACTACGACATCCAATATATGAGTTTTCTTGAATTTCGTTTCAGTTTTCTTTTTTGTTTTGGTTGTATATATTAATATATAAAAAAAATAAAATAACCGCCATAAATTAATAACTGTCATTGGTCAGTTACCACAAAAGTGTGGTATGCATTTGTATTATGAATTTTTAACAGTAGCAGTCTCCTAATTCAAAACATAAATAATTTATTAAATACTGCAAGAGGTAACTAGTAAGCGATTTGTTCCCTAAAAGCTGAAATAAACTATGATCTTTGGAAATAATCTATGACGCCATGATTTGTATTTTCTAGTTCGATTAATTAAATAAGGAGGTGATGTTTCCTGACTAGGTTAGTTATCATTAATTAGATTTTAGCAGATTTCCCTTAAGGGAAATCAGCTATTGAGGTCGTACTCATGACGCGATTTTCGAAATATTTTCTCAAATGTCCATCGATCGTTCCTGGTAGATGACGAAAAATGAGGTCCGTTCAAAATGATATATATAGGGAAATCTGCTAAAAAACATTTAGAAGGACAAGAAGAAGTATATATATATATATATATTCAATATTTTTAGATACACTATAGTAACGAAAAGCAATTTATGAAGAATTAACAGGAAAAAATAAATTAAAAAAAAAATAAAGGTGAAGAAGGAAAATCATGGCATTACTTGGAAGCTCCCTTATCCGAAACAGGTGACGCTTTCCCAGGTGTTCTTGTCAGGGATTTTCTTCTATTGATTCACCGGCTTGTCAGTCGATGGCTAAGCCCTTGCTCTTCACTTGGGTTCTCTGCCTTATCTTCTCAACTCTTACAAAACTTCATTATGATAATCTGGCCCCAGAAACTGCTAGCCATAAGTAAGCACATTCCTAAGCATAGATATAAAACTCAAGCTTTGGATTTATCTCCACGGTTATTACTTTTTAATTCATCGTTGTTGGTATGAAGACTTAGGGCAGTATTGCATGAGTTTGTTGAAAAAGGGTTTCTTTTTTTAGCTGATTTCCCTTAAGGGACGATGTGATGACAGGATTGATGGTAACATCCTCTTCGATGCCAGATGGCAGGGGGAATTGCCAGATTGTATATAAAGGGCTGTAAACAAATTCAGAGTATAACTTGATCCCCTCAGTTAATATTTGTCTGTTACCGCTTTAGCGGTCGCAATTTTTGTTTTATCTTAACCAAACTTGATATATAATTGTTTTATACAAAAAGGCAGATCCAGTTCCTTAACAGCTGAAATCGGACCAGGGGAAAGGTGGGTTTAGAGGGGGAGAATTTCGAAAATTCTTAATATCTCCGTTATTATGGATTGGAAAATTGTATAGAACCATTCTTATTGCAAATTTAGTGTTCTATAAATTATGTTATGTACATGTTTTCACTATCTTCATTATTAACTGAGATATTAGCATTTTTTAGTTTTCGGTTTTCAGTAAACCCCCACTTCTACTCATCTCATATTAACAATATTCTACCATCTTATGAAGCACTTTATTTGAAGCTTAAATACTAAATATTTTTCTCATGGAATTTTTAATTTTTGAGATAAATGCAAAAAAGGGACCCACGTGGGAAATCTGTTTTGTTAACGCTGCCTCTGCGTGACGGACGTTTTTCTTACGGTTTATGTTTTGATGCCTTTGAAGTAGTTTGTTTCAAACTATTCGAAAAAGTTTTAATCCCGCATTGTTATGCATGACCTTTGGTTTGTAACTTCTTAAATTCATCTTTACTTTCATTCCATATATCCTTTATAATAAGGTACAAACAAAGTTAAGATTTAAATTTCAATAATTGGAAAAATAATCCAACTTATTGCAGAAGGATATACATCTTCAGAATGATACGAGTATACAGGGTGATTACTGGGAAACGCATGTTTTTCACTTGCGTAGTATACAAAGAATGTCGTTCGGCGACGGCCGGAAGTTGTTGCGCTGTGGAGGGGGGAGTGTGCAGTTTCAGTTGTAGCCGAGATGTGGAACCTTGAGCATCCTACGTTGGTCATGCGACGGTTTTACGCAAATGGTGAATCAGTCACTCAGACTCAGCGAGACATTTGTGTACATTTTAACATTGCACGGCATGGTGCTATCCCTGATCGTAACACGATATTGCGTTGAATACATAATGTAAACACAACTGGATCATTGCTTATGAAGAAGCCTCCAGGACCGGCAAGGACAGTTAGTACCCCTGAGGCATTAGAAAGAATGCTCATTGCAACCGTTCAGAGTTTTAAAGAATGCCTTCAACACTGTATCCAACCACCTTAGAGATGTAATTTTTAAACGCTAAGTTGTAAGTAATTTTATTCTGAAATTGCATATTGTGTACAACGTTTTTCCACTCATAAATACATTTTTTTCTCTGAATTGGCTAAGTACTCGTTATTGGAAAAACGTGCGTTTCTCGGTAAAACCCTCTATTTAGGTTCGCTGGACATATTGCTATCTAAAACGTCCGTCACGCAGGGGCTGCGTAAACTAAGCAGATTTCCCACGTGATGTTTTACAATAGAAAAAATTCACGAGAGCCGAGCAGTTAAAGAAACGGCCGAACTAGGTTTTGGCGGGAGTCACTCGTCCGTTAGCCGCCCAGATTTAATAAAAATGCAAATATCTCGGTTAATATTCAAAATAGAGAATAAATGTATATAGCAATATTTATAGTAAATTTAATTTTCAATAAGATTGATCCTGTACAATTTTTTGATCCGACATATAGTAACGGAGATATTTCAATTTTTCGAATATCCTCCCCTCTAACCCCCCCCCCTCCCACTGGTCCAATTTCAGCCGTTAACGAACTTGATCTTTCTTTTTACATAAAACGACTAAATATCGAGTTTGATAACGATCAAACAACAACTGTGACCGCTAGAGCGGTAACAGACAAATATATATATATATATATATATATATATATATATATATATATATATATACAGTTTTACCTCATTATCGTCATCTACTAGGTAGGATCGATGGACATTTGAAGAAAAATTTCGAAAATTCCGTCATGAGTACAACCTCGATAGCTGATTTCCCTTAAAGGAAATCTGATAACACATACCGCTTTACAGAAGAAATGATATTGGTGGTTCTCGTACACTTTCATCTTTTTTACCCATGTTTTTAAATTCGTTGGATAATTATAATAATTTTAACAGAGTTAATTTGAGTTTGTATCAATTATTAATTTTTAAATTAGATCATTTGCACAGACCTGTACTGACTTTCTGTCTTACACTACCCCTTACTAAAAATGTTCTTGTTTTCCTTGAATTGAACAGCATGTATTCGTGCGTTGCCATAAGCCTAAACTAAATTTTAGAAACGAAAGAGGGAGAGAAGAGTAATCCGGCTGGGCCTATTTGCTTTCAGAAAGCCATTTAGATCTCGGCTTAAATGTCAGAGAAGAGAAGTTATTTATGCGGAATGTGACGAGGTTTTATTGTATGTGGGGACGCTGTTGGCTGGTATGGGGCTTTCAGGAAAGCAAGTCTTGGCACGGGCTGCAATTTCATCATCAAATAGGTTTTGGGCTTCTGCTCATGACGAGATTTTCGAAAAATGTCCATCGATCCTACTCAGGAGATGACGAAAATGAGGTCCGTTCAAATATATATATATATATATATATATATATATATATATATATATACTAGACTTAGATATTTACAGAATAACCAATAGATAATTTAATGCTATTTTTAATTTCAGGCTTCCCCTACAACCCCCACTCCTGCTTTTCTCTAGAAATGTTGGTACGGCTCATTATCATGGCGGAGCTAGTGCTAATACACATACCGAGTTTTGTTTAGTTTGGTTGAGTCTTTTGTGCCAAATAAAGTTGTTGACTGCCGCTATAGTTTTTAGAGTATAACTCCTTTATACTTCGGTATACGACGAAAGTGTATATAACAAAAATTACTTGTGTAAATAACACAATAAACAACTATTGTTATTTTCGTATTTACAAAAAAAAATAAAAAATTCGAAACGAAATATCGCTATTTTTTCACTCCAGTTCGTTTCAGGGAATATTAGTATAGCCTAAAGTCTAAGTTGGTATGTAGTAATACACATACAAAGTTTCATAAAATTCGGTTCAGCCGTTTATGCGTGAAAAGTTAACAAACAGACACGAAAGAACAAAAATTCAGAAATGGTGTCTATGTCATGTGAAACGAAAAAGTATCCTGAAATTTCGAGAAAAAAATCAATTTACAGACAGAGGTTACAATTTTATATATATATATATATAACACACATACTGTGTGTGTAAGGCTCAAGCGGTCGCAATTTTTGTTTGATTAGTACGATACTCAATATTTAAACATTTTAAGTAAAAATGAATAGCGAGTTTTTTAATGGCTAAAACAGGACCACATGTTTTTTCAGTATCTTGATTATTAACTGATATATTTGCGTTTTTTTAATTTTTTCAGCTTTCAGTAAACCCTTCTACTCATTTCATATTAACAATAAACTGATATACCATGTACCACTTCACACCAAGGTTAAATACCAAATATGGTTTTCAGTGAACTTTTACGTCATCAATTAAAGTTTTCTAGTTCATTATTCGTAAATGTTTATTTAATCAATACGGTACTTCATATTTAATTGTTTCAGTCAAGACTAAAGATCATATTTGTTATTGGTTGAATTCGGACCGGGAATGGTGGGGGTTTAGTGGGGGAAATTTCAAAAATACAAAATATCTCCGTTATTGTGTGTCGGATCTTGAAATTCTATAGAGCCAATCTTGTTATCTTTTGATGTTCTACAATCGTTATTCTATGCATTTTTTGGTAACTCAAGTATTAAGAGAGCTATTCGCACATTCTTATTATCTGCCTTCAGTACCGTCTCCTCGGCCTTCCTACAAATCGGTTCTTTTATATAGAAATAGAGAATATGTGATGAAATGAGATCACTAGTGTGTTATACCATGTGGGGAAACCTGCTTAATTTACGTTACTCCTGCGTGACGGACTTTTTTCGTGATTGGAGGTTTTCGATGGTTTCCAGCACCAATCATTTTCCTAGATTGAGTACTCTTTGTTATATTTTATCAAAATATAAAAAGCTAAGTCCAATTACAGGGCGGGTTCTCTTTTATACTTAATTCGAGTCGCGGTCAGAAGTTCTACGATTATCAAATTATGCGTTTAATTCCACATGAATTGTCAAGATCGGTATTTTTTTAAATCCTAAACTGGGCGCACAAGAGTGAACCAAAAATAATACATTGTGGATTCCACTTTTGGATTTAGGCTTATATCTTAAATTAAGACATATTATTTGACTAAGAATTAGCTATTAATTTAGAGATTTAATTAATGTTTCTGACGCCAAATCCGTTTAGGATAAATTCCATTCTGTCCTCTCCGGTCACCCAAATCCCTTGATTGATCCTCCATACTCGAGACACATTCCTGAGAACCCACCCAGAAGATTGAAATGACAGTGGTCAAGGGATCGCCTAAATAATTAGAAAATCTGTGGAACAAGCAATAATAGTCCCTGTTGAGTTTGAAATACATTCTTTTCTACAGACTCTAAATGATCCACATAAGCCTCACGTTGAATGTAACTCATTATCGTATTTATTGTGCAATTTATCATTGCCATTTGGTTCAACGTAATTCTTATTGCTATTAATTTCATTTTTAGCAGATTTACCTTAAGGCAAATCAGCTATTGAGGTCGTACTCATGACGCGATTTTTGACAATTTTCTTCAAATGCCCATCAACCCTACCCAGGAGATGACGAAAATGAGGCCCGTTCAAAATTATATATATATTTGTCTGTTAACGCTCTAGCGGTCGCAATTTTTGTTTGATCGTTATCAAACTCGATATTTAAACGTTCTAAGCAAGAAGACAGATCATGTTCGTTAATGGCTGAAATCGGACCAGTGGGAGGGGGCTTTTAGAGGGGGGATTTTCGAAAATTCGAAATATCTCCGTTACCATACGTCGGATCAAAAAATTGTATAGAATTAATCTTATTGCAAATTAACTTTACTATTAATATTGTTCTATACATTTATTCTCTATCTTGAATATTAACCGAGATATTTGCATTTTTATTAAATTTGGTCCGATAACGGATGACTGTTTCCCGCCAAAAGCTAGTTCGGCCCTTTGCCACAACTGTTCAGCTCTCGTATGGAGATTTCTCTATTGTATAACTTCACGTGGGAAATCTGCTTAGTTAACGCGGCCCCTGGGTGACGGACTTTTACTTTTTATTATGGCGAAAAACAACTTTCTACACTCCAAATGCCACCTTCCTTGCAATCGATCTTTAATAATCTTCCAGTCCTTGGACTTCTGCATTATAAAATAAAAGCAGAATTGGTTGAGTGGGGAGAGGGAAAGAGACTTTTTGATTTCCTTCCGTACCTCATTAAAATATGACAAAGTGCTTTCAAAAAGACGATACTCAGGTAACCTTGTTAAAGAAGCTGAGAGGATCACCCCGTCGACAATTAGAAGAAACGTTTTAACACTCGTCCCCCAAAATTCCTCCCCTGAATCCTACGATTTTCTGGTTTAGTTCAGACAAATTGCCAGAATTTCCTTCCTCTTCTGAAAAAAAAAAACTCACTTTCCTTTTCAGACTTCTATCAAAATGGCATAATTGGAACAATGAACTCTCCTTTTTGATAGATTATCAAGGTAACTTAACTTTATGTTGTTATATTTATTTTACATTTACTTCTTCCTTTTTTTTAATAATAATAATAAGAATTCGCAGTCTTTTCCTGAATGTCTTTATTTAAATACATTAAAAAATAAAGTTGCACCACCATGGAGTTGATTACTGTCTCCACTTTTTCTAAAGGGACATAAAATACTACAAAAACATTTTTAATCATTAATAAACGCCTGTGAACTAATTATTAACCCACAAAAAAAAATAGGCAGTTCTAGGATTTCGTCATTACTACAGAAAGTCCGTCACGCAGAGGCTGCGTCAACTAAGCAGATTTCCCACGTGCCACGTATTTGCATTTATCTCAAAACTTAAGATACAATGAGAACATATTTGGCATTTAAGTTTCAAATAAAGTTTTTCATAACATAATATAATATTGAAAATATGAGATGAGTAGGAGTGGGGCTTTACTGAAGACCGAAAACAAAAAAATTCAATTATCTCAGTAAATAATCAAGATAGTGAAAAAATGTGCATAACAACATTTATAGAACATTACATTTGTAATAAGATTGGTCTTATATAATTTTTCGATCCGACGCATAATAACGGAGATATTAAGAATTTTCGAAATTCCTTTAAACCCCCCCCTCCCCCTGGTCCGATTTCAGCCATTAACGAGCTTGATCTTTCTTTTTGTATAAAACGATTATATACCAAGTTTGGTAACGATAAAACAAAAATTGCGACCGCTAGAGCGGTAACAGACATATACATATATATATATATATATATATATATATATATATATATATATATATATATATATATATATATATATACAGTTTTGAACGAACCTCATTTTCGTCATCTCCTGAGTAGGATCGATGGACATTTGAAGATAAATTTCGAAAATCGCGTCATGAGTACAACCTCAATAGCTCATTTCCCTTAAGGGAAATCTGCTAAAAAAATTAAACGATCACGAAGTCTACACGAAACCTTAAACCGTCCGTCATGTAGGGGTTGTGTAAACTGTTTAGTGCTGGCTGGCATAACCCTTGTGATCTCATATCACCACGTATTCTATATTTATATGTAAAAAAAACGATGAGTAGAAGGGGATGGGGTACCGAAGGTAGAAAATAAAAAAAGAGCACACGTTCAATAGCTGATTAACTTAAGGGAGAAAAGGAAAATCTTTTTTATTAGCCAGGTTATATTAAACCTTATAGGAAGAATGGCAGGATAACATTTGTTCGTTGAGTCGGAAGAGCATGGTTCTTGAAACGTTTTGAAAAGTCGAAGTGAAGATATCACTATCAGAATAAATATATATTTTTTTATTTATAGGGTATATTTAATATTTTTATAGGGTGGGGTTTTGTTTTTAGTCGATCGATTTCTGCCGTTCACCTTCAAGGGACTATTATGTCTCGTAAGATGTTAGCTATCTAGTTTTTTTTTTCATGGTCTTTGACAATAACAATGTAATCACTTATATGTAAGTAAACGAATAACAATGAAGCTGGGTGATAACATCTTTATAATTCTTTAGAAGGAGGGCTGTCAAATTAAATTAATGCTATTAAATTTTATGATAAATGCCTCAGTACTCTCAAAACTGTAGGCTTGAAGATTTACTAGTGCTATCGGTTACGACAAATTACGGTTTATATTTTCATTAAAGGCGAATTCCACTTAGAAGACTGTTGTTAGTGTTTAATTTATTCATAACAGTAAAAAAAGAAATTGTGTCAATATAATTATTGTTTTTATGATACAGAAATACATTATATCCAGAATTAAAAGGAAAAAAAAAAACTTATGAAGAATCTTTGCCTTGTGCGACAAGATTTTTCTGGCCACGGAAGACGTTTTAAACTAAATTCACTGTAAATAATGAATGTTTTTTCCATAAACTGGAAAAAAAGTCCGTCACGTAGGGACTGCGTAAACTAAGCAGATTTCCCACGTAAAGCTATACAATAGAGAAATTCCCATACGAATGCCGAACAGTTATGGATATGGATGAAGTAGGTTTCGGCGGGAAGCATAACTCGATAAATTTTATAAAAATGCAAATATCTCGGTTAATATTCAAGATAGAGAATAAATGTATATAACAATATTTATAGTAAATTTAATTTGCAATAAGATTAGTTTATACAAGTTTTCGATCCGACGTATAGTAACGGAGATATTTCGAATTTTCGAAATTCCCCCTCTAAACACCCCTCCGTCGCGTATGTTCCCATTTCAGCCATTAACGAACTTGATCTTCCTTTTTTACTTAAAACGATTAAATACCGAGTTTGGTCACGATTAAACAAAAATTACGACCGCTAGAGTGTTAACAGACAATCTATATATATTGTATAATCTATATATTATATATATATATATATATATATATATATATATATATATATATAGTTTTGAACGGACCTCATTTTCGTAATCTCCTGGGTAGGGTCGATGGACGTTTGAAGAAATTTTTCGAAAACCGCGTCATGAGTACGAACTAAATAGGGAAATCTGCTAAAATTCTTTATGAAGCGGTATTGAATAATATATTTAACGTTTTTGCCTTATGTTAAGGAGGTGGAGAACGCCAAATGAAATAGCATTACTCTTTCGTAAAATTCATTTTAGTCACAGTTTACGTGTTTAAATGGATCTAAAACAAATGTTATCTGAAGCTATTAAGAATGTGCTGGCTATTTTTTTTCTAGTCATGCTGAATTTTATTTTTGGAATGAAACAAATGTTTGCATTTAAAAGACAAAACAAAAACCATTGTTTAAAATGTTTCTTAAAAATGGCACAATTTAAGCTAAATAATTAATAGTTGTTTTGTAAATATTTCTAATAATTCATTATTTCCTTCCAAAAAAAAATATGTTTTTCTTCTTCTAAATTTTGCTATCCAAATTAACGCAATGTTTTATTAACTAAGGAGATAAAAATAGGCAGAATATAGTCATTACATAATTTAAAGGATCAGGGTCCTTATTGCCTAATCAGATCTTAGCCTGTAAATGTGTTCTTGTTTCCAAACTTAATTATAAATAGCTAATTAAATATTTGTGGAATTCGTTACTCCCACAAGAATCGGCTTAATTAGAAAAACGAAAATTGTCTCCACTTTTATACTTCGGAATATACATAATTAATTGATTCTAAAACCTTAAGCATGAGTTGAAAATAAGAAAAATAAAAGTTTTTGTTCAAGAATGGTCAAAGAAACACATCATGGACTGAGTAGAAATTTAGATTTCTAAAAAAACTAAGTATGCTAAAAATACTAAATTGATAATTAACAACAAGTATATAAATAATTAGTGAACGTACTAAAAACAGCGGTAAATTATATTCAATACTCTATCCATTTCGGATTATAAATAGGGTTCTTTCTGACATGAATGTATAGGTGTGTATATTCCAAGTGTCTAGATGTGCCCCACATCAACAGTCTACGGTAAATAATGGGATTAGTGTAATAAAAAATATATTAAAATCTATACCATTAAGGATACAAAAAGTCCGTCTGGCAGGTGCTGCGTTAACTAAGTAAGCAGATTTCCCAAGTAGGTTAAGTAATTGTATTTATCTAAAAAAACTAGAAGTTCAATGAGAACAATGTTGGTATTCATGCTTCAAATGATGTGCTTCATAAGGTAACAGCTTACTGCTTTTATGACATGAGTAGGAGTGGGGGTTTACAGATGGCCGAAAACTAAAAAATGCAAATATGTCAGTTAATAATCAAGATAATGAAAAAATGTACATAACAACATTTATAGAACATGACATATGCAATAAGATTGAAT
This sequence comes from Riptortus pedestris, assembly GCA_019009955.1. Taxonomy (NCBI): domain Eukaryota; kingdom Metazoa; phylum Arthropoda; class Insecta; order Hemiptera; family Alydidae; genus Riptortus; species Riptortus pedestris. The sequence goes on from CM032231.1 coordinate 42,633,735, forward strand.
CTATACACTTTTTCGATCCGATGCATTATAACGAAGGTATTTCGAATTTTTGAACCCCCTCCCCCCAACCCCACCCCTAAAACCAAGTTTGGTTATTCATTGGAGATTGGAATTATTTTTCAGACAAAAATTGCGACCAATTGAGCGCTAACAGACAAGTGTGTGTGTGTGTGCGTGTATACACACATACATTTTTGACCGGACCTCATTTTCGTCGTCTCGGATCGATGGACATTTAAAGAAATGTTTTGGAAATTACATAATTTGTACAGCCTCAATAGCTGATAACCCCTACGGGAAATCTGCTAGATAGGAAAGGACGTTCCTTAGTTTTATTTAGAGCCTCTATCCTGAAAAGACTCCAGGATAGGTGTGAATCAAGTTGAACCGTGTATTCATAAAGTTCGTTATTGTGAACTCTTATTTTGTATTATAACCTCCAGAATTTTTTTTCGAAGAACTGGTCTTTTTTAGCTTTCTGTCGTTTAGTTAGACTGATCATTTGTTCAATTAGACTATACCATAATTCAGCAGAGAAATATTGAGTGAGCATATAACGCAATAAGAGTTGATGAGAAGAAATATGAGCATAGGCTAAAAAATACCTTGTTACTGCTTAATAGATTAGCTTTTTTAATATATATTAGAATAATTGAATATTAAATAACGATATTGACATTGGTGATTTATCGAATTTGTGAAATGTTTCGAAAGTTATGCTCTTACGATACAAGGAACTCTTCCTAAAACGTTTAATAGACCAAAGAAAATAAAAAGATTCCCCTTTTTCTCCCTGAGTTTTTAGCTTTAAAAGCAATTGAAACTTGCCCCATAAACCATTTGAAAAATTTAAATCCATGTTAAATGGCGTAGGCTATTGGTCGCTGGAAGATTTGCTAGGGGGGGGGGGATCTGACACTGAATAGGTAAGATAGAATTAAGCTGTAAATTGAGAGTTGGCCAGGGTCCAGGTGGGGCTGGTAATGACAGGAACCCCCTTTGGCTTGGGGCCCAGCTCCGTCTTTTTAGGGGGTGAGCGTCCTCAGGAGAAGGGGATATCTTTCCAGCGACGAAATAGTCTCAGCAGTAAATCCTCTTTGTCGATCCACTTCCAACGAAAGCGGACCGAGTTTTCCGCCCCCCTCCCTTCAGAAACTTATAATGTAAATAACATTGACCCCAATACTACACGATAAAGGGCTCTCGCTAAATTCCGGAATACACAAGAAAGGTTTTTTTTTATTTATTTATTAACACTTTTAAGATTGTATTTGCCAACAGGTGCAGGTTCGATACATTATTAAATTAATATTGTTTCTTAATAAAGATGTTTCTTAGTTTTTTTTTCTGATCTCTAATTCTCTTTTTCAATTTTCAAGATATAAAGGCTTTCTAGTGGTAATCATTGGGTTCTTTCGGACATTTATCCGAATGACTTCTGTCCTAGTCATTGTTGTGCAAAGTATTCGTTGTGACTCAGATTCATGCGTTTCCGTAGTTTTCATAAGGAAATCTGCATCATCCCTGCAAACTAGGATCTCCTATCGAAAGCTGTCACAAGGTTGCCCGGGTTCTACAACTTGGAGATGGACGAGACTCACAAGTCCAGGCATTTAGTAATATGCATATAATATAGTATAATATTCTTCTTATTCTGGGCCCAATATTTTTATATGTTTTTCATAATTTAATGGCAAGCGACATTTTGTTCCGCGCAAACTTTATTGATACTGCCCTACATGTTACATGGCTTAAATACAACCTCGTCAAGTGCTATCCCTTTTCAAAAAAAGTGATAACATTAATTTAACAAAACCCTATGATAATTCTTTGCTAGATATTGAATTAATAAGTGCCTACTTAGTTCATATATTTATTAAATGTAACTGGAGATTACTAATTACATTTATGAAGTGCTCGGTGGTTGCGACTGTCCCTTCGTCGTTGGTTCTGAGATTTCCGAAGTAGGTTACGCCAACTGGCTACCGATTGATTATTTACACGTCGACCTTGAACTCAATTATTTCGCCTCAAATTTTAAATCGACGCCTTTCTGCAACTAAGTCTAATTGATAAGGGTTACCTACAGGTTACCACCCTTTTCTATCCAGGGTGGGACTAAGGATTTTATTTAAGGAGTTTAATCACTTTTTTTTCTGTATTTTGCCGAAGAACATTTGATGCAATATTAAATACTGCGAGTGCGGAGTAATTAAGATAAGAATATTTTTCTAGCAACCTCATTTAGCAGATATTGATAATAGTAGTACTCCTATATTCTCGGTCATTTGGAGATTTGACCTCGTTCACTATTTTCAGTATTTAAATATTTAGAAGGAAATGCGCTAATAGGAATGTTATGAATATGGATTTATAATTATGTGAATGATTCATGGTATGTACTAATTTTGAAGCTGAAACGATGAACTTCCAAGGAGAGCCTGGTGTCATCTATGCTTAAAGAAAGGCCGATTTAGTAAGTAAGTAAATATTGAACCTTATAGACATGCCAAGCATTTTGTACGGCAGTCCAAACGTATTATAAGGTGAGGAGACGAGGCAGCCCAAGGAAGAGGAGGCTTGATAACCTGGTACAGGACAAGTCATGAAAATTGGAGAGGACCTTGTACAGAGGACCTAGTCTAGGAAGTCCCAGAAGTAGGTCAAAATGTATAAATGGTATTTCATTAAAAAATGCTGGGTAGACACACCCGCACCAGCGCGTGCGCGCGCATTACCCTACGTGTACAAAGAATGTTATTTCCCCCTGCTATTTAGATCTGGCAGGGCGGAATGGAGTTTTTAATAGCACGCTATTAATATTTTTTTAAATCTTTCTTTAACTTATGGTCATTTATCGACCAAAAAAAGTGGCTTCTTTACATTTTATATATCTTCAAAGTTCTATCTATATCACGGATTAAATGGCGTAAGTTCAAAATAAATAAAAATCCAAATGATTTATACAGTAATTTTATTGTCACGACCTTACGATGAAAACGTTAAAAAGTAAAGACATCATTGAAAAAAACTATTCTGAAAACTAGACAAAAATATTATTCTGCCATTTAAGCAATAAAATGAACTTGTAAAGATCATTATTTCACTAAGTCCGTTTTTATGTAAGAAGTGTTCATTCAATATAGCTAAATATCAGCCAAATCTATTTTCGGAGAAATAAAGGGCTCCTCTGAAATGGTTTAATACATATTTTTTTTAAAAGGAATAAATGTCAAAGAGTCCTTCCCTGAGGAATCTGAATGATAAATTATTAAACTGTTTATGGTTTAATTAAATAATAGGAGCACAGTGTCACTAGAAGAATAACTCAGTTTAAAAAATGGAGGACTTTTTTTTTATTCCTGAAACGTTTTTAAAACTTTAACTAGAACTTTCAAAGAGCACCTATAAAGGTCATCAGTATATCATAGCTTGCCACGAACGGTCATGCACAGATTCATACTGTCATACGAGATTTATAAGATTTGTCCAAAAGTTTTTTTCTCCAACTATCCATTCCAATTTTATTACAAGACCAAAAATGACCAATGGATATTTAAAATGTAGTTTTCACTATTGATCCGTGCCTTCCCCACTCTGGGCCAGTAATGTCCTAATTAGATTAGGTATTTTCCAGTAAAATTAATACCTTCGCCAGGGAATACTTGAGAGAATGTCGACGAAATAATATATGATTTAAAACTGGGAGGAGTAACTCTTAAGTTACCTGATTTAATTTAATCCGGGCCAAGTTTACTCAAGAGGCCCTTAAGTTGGACCAGCTTAGCTCTAGTAGCGGGCTCCGGTCTTTCGTTACTAACTGCTTCATCTCTTAAATTCTAAGTAGCTCCACGGCTGGAAATTGTGTTCTTATCCCTGTGGTTTATAATCTAAATACCTGATCCCTTCAGGATACTTACCCGGGATACCGCCGGTATTGACGGGATTTAAATATATCCTTGGTCCATCCTGAACCTTATATTGAACGATATTTTAATCTTAAGACTAATTGTAATATGTGTTATTTATTATGATACAAGGCTAGTAGGGGCAGGTTAAGTGCTCTTGTTGTGGCATGGAATTTTGTTATTAAAACATATATGTTTTGGACATGATTTGGTCTTTTTGTATATTAATAATAATATTAAATTATTTATTAACGTCCAATTTTTGCAACTCAGGCTAATTGGGACGGGTTATCTAAAGATACCACCCTTTTCTAGCCAGGGTGGGACTACGGATTTTATTTAATGAATGCCTTTGCTAAATAAATTCCTTTGCCCAGGGCGGGAATCGAACTCGCCACTCTAGGTTTAACATGTGAGGTTAAGGTCAACGCTTTAACTCACATGGCTAACCTGAGCCCCGAAAATTATATTATAACAAAATTGATTAATAAACAGTTTTAGTATAATGTCTTTAATAAATAAGTAATCGAGGTCACATGACTAAAGAACTCAAACATTCCTTCAAATATAAACTTTTGTCAAAAAATTAATTAAATTTTGGAATAGTTGTGGATTGAAATTAATACTAAAAAGTCATAGATATAGGCGGTTGGAATAAATGTTCCTATTCTTTCTAAAATTCTGAAAAAAGTATATAACGACCTGCTAGAGAAGAATGAAGTGATATCAGTTGGCATTTCGTTTACAAAGGAATAATAAAAATTCAAGAGACTTTTAAATAATCAGCCTGCTCAAAGGCTTCATTTACATTTCAAAGTTTTTTAATATCTCTTATCAAACTTATTTTAATATTTATCATAGCCCGCAGTTAGAATACGCAAATTTCCTGACTTATATTAAAGCGATAGGAGTGGATCTTTAAAATACCAATACTTTTTGCATCTCATAAAGTTAAAACATCGTGTTTTTTTTATTATACATTAACATTCTCTTTCTGGTACTATGACTAATTGGGATGGGTTAACTAGAGGTTACCACCCTTTTATAGCCAGGCTTGGACTAAGGATTTTATTTAAAGAGTTCGTCACTAAATAAATTCCTATTGCCAAGGAGGGAATCGGCCTAGGTAGATTTTCCATGTGATTGTGTTTGTAATTCAAGACGATTTAATTTGTATATTTGTACAGGTAGTGTAAATTTATATTTATAGAATTACTATTAGAAGCAATATAAAAAAATCGCACACCTGATATAACTTTATGTAATATATTGAAAGTTTCTGTTACAAAATAACTTGATTATTGATACCTACAAAATTATAATAAGGAATATTCAGACTAGAGTGCATTGAATTAAGGAGCAGTGTACTTATCAGTACTATTAAGGAGTGGCCATCGAGCCATAGGAGTACAAGACGGGAGGAAGTAGTTCTTGCCAGACTCAGGATGTGCCACACATACCTGACACATAGACACCTAATGACAAGGACTGATAACCCTATATGCAAATACTGCAACAAACACCTAACGATAAAACACATACTGACAGACTGCATCCAACGATAGAACCTTCACATACCCCACGATATGATGGAACTATTGACTGACAGCAACCAATATATTCCACAAATACTAACATATCTAAAACATATAAACAATTTACAAAAACATATAGTATAAAATAGAATAGGTCTACAGCATACTTAAAAAGATTTAAAAGGGTTAACTTTTATTATATTCATTTAGATAAAGCACGGATATGAGAAACAATCAGATATTTAAGAAATATTTTCCATAATATAAAAATAAAGTACAACAAAGGTAAGTACATGAAGGAGTAAATATATTATTCTAATTGCGCCTTAACAATCAAGCCTATCACCCTCGCTTTGGGGCACAAACCAAATAAATAAATAAATATTTCATCAGAACTAGAAAAAATCCGTTACGCAGGTGCTGTGTATACTAAACAGATTTCTCATATAGCACACATTCATTTCTATTATTATACCTTTCATTTTTATATAAAGCTATAATTTTTGACATTGCCGGGAACTTGAAACTTTAATTATTACAGGATATCCATAGAGCTTTTGCCATTTATAATTATATTTATTACCCCCCTTCACATAAAATTATTATTTATCGAGTATGGTATCAATCAAATAAAAAAAAAAGGCTTTTAGAGTATAGAATGTTTATTGAGATGTCTCTCCACATAGCAGTTTATGTTTTTCACATCCATTTTGTATTACAATACCTTTTATTTTTATACAAAGCCATTATTGTTGGCAGGAACATGAAACCTTTACTCTTACAGGATTTCCTTAGTGCGTCATGTCATTTGTAAATATGTTTATTATGCCCCTTTACTTAAAATTAGTTTTAAATACCGAGTATAGTCTAAATCAAATAAAAATAAAGGTTTTTAGAGCATAGAATGTTTATTACCGTCAAATCGCAAATTATTTAAGTTTCTCACATAGTTACAGCCCGATGAATACAATACGTCGTCCAGCCAATTCTACAAATTATTGTTTTTGAAACTTTTCAATTATTTTTTTAAAAATGATTTAATAACTGGTTATCGTTATTAAATTTATCTATGATAATTTCTAAGGAATTTGGCCAGTTTGTGTTTAGCCCGTTGCTAAGTAATAAACCGACACAACTTAATTTAGAGTTAAATACCTGTTGTGTTACTGGCCCGGAATTCTAATTAATAAGGGAGGAATGTAAACTACAGTAAGACCCACACTCTAGGAAATTCTTGATGATAATGGAGACTCCGTTTTTAGATTATTCAAGTCAATAATAAAACGAGACTTATAAAATACTATATAGGTAAAAGCCTAATAGCCTGCTGGGTTGCTTCGGAAAATGAATAAACAATTTGGACTTGCATAGCTGAGTAAATTTGGTTGTATCAGGACATATTTAAGTATAAAATAATATGCTGCCTTAACTTATAAATAACTAACAACATCAGAGGAAAAGGGGAAAAAATTCTTCCTATCCATAAAATTCTTTTTATTATAGAGGTAACAGGGAGGAGTTATTATGAATATTTCAAAATATGTATGTTTGAGTAATATGATCAGACCAACCGGCACGTTTCTACTCAAGGGTTGCTGTAAAACTTACGCCGCTTTGCAAGCATAAGAAAAGACCTATCAAGTTATAAATTATTATATCTCTTCATTTAAACATACAGCTTATGACTATATTAACCATTTATAAAAGTGAGTTATAGTACTTGAAGAATTTTAGCTTTAATTTCAGGGGTATCAGTCAAAACTCTTAAATTTTGAGTGATTCGTCTATATGTTTCGTAGACGAAACGTAACTGTTAGGTTAATTCCACTATATCCTCCGTTCAAAAACTTATTGTACATATAAACGGAGCAGAATGAAAATCGTAAGGAAAACCAGAAAAATATTGATATGTCATTATGAAGGGATGGAAAAAAAACTGAACTGTGAAAGACAACCTTTTTTTGTAGTGAATGTTTTTTGTGTTGTCAGAAATGGATGTGTTAACTTGTGATTATTGTGTTACTCTTATAGGGAGTGCTATTTTAGTTTTCAGAAGGTGTTCCCTATAAATAAATAAAATCTTGATTCCAAATAATAAAGATTATTGTATTTTCGTAAATAATAAATGAGAAAAATAATAATACAACTTTAAAATTATGAACACAGAAATATATAAACGAATTATGGTCCGTCAAGTGAAGTGAGAGGTTAATGTGAGGCTATCCTGCTGGCCGAGTTGGAGCAGAAAACAAAAGCTTGGAAGGATGCTCTCTTACTGGCCGGTATCTATGTAAAACATAATTGTTTTTTTACTCACGATACCGACTCTTGTTTTTAATCTTCTTTAGGTTGATCCTGCTTCTTTTCAGTTGTGCTGGCTTGATGATGATGAGGTGGTGCTCGGATGTTGTAGTTTGCAGATATAATAAGCTAAAAACAACAAATACCAGTCTTCTCATGCAGTACACTAGCAACTGACTGTCTAAACTTTATTTTACGAGTTAGGTTAAGTGGTAACTAGGGGCAACGCGGCCCAGCTGCTACACCCTTGTTAACATATGATATTTGTGGTTATATCATTATTATGTTACTCTACACATTGTTTTCTGTTGTTTACATTGAGAATTAAAATGAATAACCAAGTTATGTCGAAATTCTCAGGATACACTTATCTACTACACTGAAAAATTTTCAACGATATGGACTGAAATCGAAGATACACAGTCAAATATTGAACTTTGCACAAATTCATTAGAATATGAACTAGAAATTAGATGGCACTTGGAAGAAATACATGAAAAAATACAAATTACTCTTGAAGCAGAAAGGGAAAAGTACAAGACAGGCACTGCAATGGCTGCTTCTGAAATACAACAGAATGCAGCTAATTTTCCTTTTCAGCCATATACACAGGAGGAAAGTTTTCAAAACTTCACTCGGCGCTTTGGAAACTACATCCAGGAAACGTAAGTTCAACAAACATAGTAAATCTATTCTTACAAGTCATCACTCTACACATACATGAACAGCTTCATGGTATTTTCATACCCGAGAATACACATAATAAAACATATGAAGAATTGATTCAATGTTCTAGATGATGGGCGCATCATCAAAAGACATGTTGACCAGGTTATCCTACCTAAGGTACCACACCAGAGGAATGAAAACCTGTGGCTTGGTATATTGTGAAGTCTTTATGATAAAAATTAAAGCCTTGCACAACCATGAGTAAATAAAGGTAGGGTATTTTTAAATACCCTAAATAAATTCATTTTTTTATAAATTAATATTGTTTTTATTATAAACTAGTTAAGTTACCCGGCTTCGCTGGGAATTCTAGTTATTAAATATCTAATTAAACATCTTTTGTCATGTCTACGTTTGCCAAAAAAAACAATAGGAAAGGAATATGACGATTTTTCATTTCCTGTCTCCCTGACAACCCCCCTGTTCGGTCCTAAAAATGTTAATATAGCTTTTAGTAAAAAATGTGGAGTTTCGTTGATTTAGTTCCAGTTTTAGTAATAATATACATACCAAGTTTCATAAAATTCGGTTCAGCCGTTTACGATTCTATAAAGGACATACATTCATTTATATATATAGATTAAAAAAATGATGTTCTTGCATTCATTTTTACTGTTAATAGCCTATTCACATACTATGAGAATTAAAATTTCAAATACTTTCTTTTTAATTGGAAGGAGAATCAATATGAAAAACTTTCGCCACTGAGTCATTAAATTAACAAAGGACTATTTAAGAAAAGTGAAATAAAAATTGAAAAAAAGTAGCTAAGCGATTGTCTCTTTAGATCCAATATGTACTCACATTTTCAAAAGGGGTTGATGCTTTTGACATTTATTTACCGCTTCTGATCAAGTATGGAAGGAGTTCTCGAGTAGAGTATTGGCTAAAATGTCCAAAGGGATACATTAGATCGAGGATAAATGTTGATATTTGGTGAGAGTTGCATTCTAAGGAACGAGTGTAAGCCCGGCATAGTGTTGACCTTGTGGCTAAAGGAAACAGGAGAGCTTGCTTGTCAAACAGCTTCCAACACCACTTAGGGCCAACATATTTCCCTACCCACCTCCATCTTGCCTCCTCTCATACTGGGAGTGCGGTTGCTTTTCTTCCGCCTTGCACCCAGCACGTCTTATTTATACACATTTTGTTTTATGGTCTTATTTAATATTTGTTCTACCAACACGCAAAATTTCAATGCTAGGCAAATTAAACCTATGAAGCCCATTTAGTGTCCCTTAGTTTTCCCTTAAGGGAAATCAGGTATTGAGGTCGTACTCATGACGCGATTTTCGAGAAACTTCTTCAAATGTCCATCGATTCTACCCAGGAGATGACTCGAATGAGGTCCGTTCAAAACCATATATATATACTCGGTATTTAATCGTTTTATGTAAAGAGAAAGATTTAATTCGTTAACGGCTGAAATGGGACAAGTGGGAGCGGGATTTAGAGGGGGATTTCAAAAAATTCGAAATATCTCCGTTACTGTACGTCGGATGGAAAAATTGTTTAGAACCAATCTCATTGCAAATTACATTTACTATAAATATTGTTTTATACATTTATTTTCTATCTTGAATATTAACCGAGATATTTGGATTTGTATTAAGTGTGTGCGGGTAACGGACGAGATGATCGGGTAAGGTCGGTTCAATTCATTTTCGTCGAAAGCTAGTTCGGCCGTTTCCGTAACTGTTTGCCTTTCGCATGGAGATTTCTCTATTGTATAACTTCACATGGGAAATCTGTTATTTTACGCAGCCCCTGCGACGCACGGACTTTTACATTCTCTGAGTGTTTTCTTGCTATTTCACAATTTCAGACTTAATTTTGTGGAATCCCCTTCCCTCCATATAATGTCTTAGGGTCATACAAAATGTCAGTCATACAGGAGGTGAGTAAACTAAGCATAGCTCCCATGCGGTGGTAAGACATTGTTATTCTCCTCTCACTATTTATTCTCTAAGTAAAAATCCGGTGAGTAGAAGTGCGGGTTTACTGGAGGAAGAAAACAAGCAAGTACAAATAACTCGCTTCATAATTGAGCTGTTCATTATTGAGAACAGAACAACAATTGTAGAACATCAAATGTTTAACAAGATTTGCTAATAACAGAGATATTTGATTCTTCCAGGGAAGCTGGGAGGTAGAGGACCGAATCGATTTGGATGTACACAGTAGGCACTAGTTAGAGAGCACTAGTGTGCAAACTAGTACACTCTAACGCTCAAAAAGCACTGAAGATGCATCTGTTGCACTGAAAGTGCCCTTTGCCGAAATGATCGTATTGTAGAAGAAAACAGTCTTACTGCTTACATCTAAAGAGATATTTAGAATTTTCGAATACCCCCTTGTCTTGGCCGATTTGATTTCAGCCTTTAACGACTGTGGAATTCAGTGTTCAATGAAACAGTTATATGTCGTCTATGGAGTAAAAAAAATAAAAACTTCCGATTTAGAACGTAAAATAAAAAAAATGATGACGTCACCACATAATGTATTTGTTTGTATCACACAGTAAAAGTCCAATGAAAACAATATTTAGTGTAGCTTCAAATAAAGCGGTTCATGATATAGCAGCGTATTGTTAATTTGACATTCACTGTAGAGTAGGGTTACTGCTAAAGCTGAAAACCGAGAAATGCAACCATCTTGGTTAATATTCAAGATAGAGAACAAAATAATACAACACTTCTAGAGCATTACATTTGCAATAAGATTGGTTCTATACGATTTCTGGATCACACTCGTAATAATGGAAAAATTTAAAGTTTCTGAAATTCCATGAATACACACACACACACACACACACACACACATATATATATATATATATATATATATATATATATTTGAACAGACCCCAATTTCGTCAACTCCTGGTTCTATGAACATTTCAAGAAATATTTTGAATATCGCTTCCTGAGTACAATCTCAATCTGTTAAAAAAAGAACCAGGCCAAGCTATAATTAGCAACTCGCTGAGGCTTAAATAAAACTAAAGAAATTCTACAGCACTTTTTATGGAAATTGTTGAATAAAAGTGACGGACTCATCTAGTTTATATTTATATTAGATCTCTTTTATGACTAATATATGAAAACCAAAACTAGAATACCTTTCAAAATTAATTTCCTCCCATTAATTACTCTTTAACTAGAAACCGTTTTAAGGATTTGGATTGGGCGAGAACCTTAAATAAAATACAGACTTATGATACGCTTAAACTTTTTAATATTTAAAGGACTAAAGGAAATCAGAAAGTTTTCTGTCAGTTTTATTTTTGTTCGAAAACACTCGGAAAAAATGATGTGAACTTATCAACTTGTATGTGATTGTATGACGAACTATCATATTTACTGCCAGGATTAACACTTTAATTGATATAAAAACGTAATTGCATTTTTTAGTAACTGACACAGCAAGTTGTCATTGTTTACTTGACTTACTAAAACTGCTCAGACATTAGCATTGATACTATTTTACTATTGTTTAGTGAGACTAACCACATGTATGATGTGCTTAAGGCTGACAGAGAAAAGCGTTAGAACTAACTTAGCGGGTAGTGTATAGCCATTAATTGTCAGGGCACCCGTATTCAGGTGGAATCAATAATTTTTTTGAAGTATTAAAAATATTTTAATAAATCATTAGCACTTGTAGGTGGATGCGCTGAGCGATCATTCATGGGCAAACAACAATTAATCATTATTTTAGTCAGTATTATTTGATGAATTAATTTTATAAACTTTTCATTTACAAACGTTTTCAATATTAAAGAACAATGATCAATGTTACATCTTCCGAAGCCACGTATTAAAAAGTCCGTCACGCAGGGGCTGCGTAAACTAAGCAGATTTCCCACGTGAAGTTTTACAATAGGGAAATCTGCCTAATAACAACTGTAGTAGTAAGAAACCTCTAAACCTAAAACATTATTTAGGGCGTAACAACCCAGTAGTTTCTAGCCCCAAAAAACAGTTGACCTAACCTCTAAACCTATTCACGAGGGGCGAAGTTATAGAAACGGCCGCCAGAGCTCTCGCCGGAAAGTTCGAACATAGCCTACTGGTGACTAATATCACGCAGAATACAAATGCAAATATCTCGGTTAATATTCAAGATACAGAATAAATGAATAGAACAATATTTATAGTAAATTTAATTTGCAATAAGATTTATTCTATACAATTTTTCGATCCGACGCATAATAACGGAGATATTTTAAATTTTCAAAAATCCCCCCCTCTAAACCCCCCCTCCCACTGGTCCGATTTCAGCCATTAACGAACTTGATCTTTCATTTTACATAAAACGATTAAATTCCGAGTTTGGTAAAGATCAAACAAGAATTGCGACCGCTAGAGCGTTAACAGACAAATATATATATATATATATATATATATATATATATATATATATATATATATAGATATATATATATATAATTTTGAACGGACCTCATTTTCGTCATCTCCTGGGTAAGATCGATGGACATTTGAAGAAATTTTTCGAAACTCGCATCATGAGTACGACCTCAATAGCTGATTTCCCTTAAGGGAAATCTGCTAAAAGATACATTGAAGGAATCAGTTGTATAAAAATTTATGAGGATCTGTAAATAACGGGAGCGTATATCTCCTGTACCTGAATGTGGAGGAAAATCGTTTGTGTACAGATTCTATTTTTGCTCTTGTGGTAAGGGCATTGTATGTTTCCCTTTTTTTAGAAAATGTGTGTTCGGAGTAAGGAAAAGCGAGTATTTGCCGGTAATGGAAATGGTGGAAAAAGAGATGGGATTACTTGAAAGTCGGATCTCGTTAGCTGGAATAAATACCACAAGGGAGGTTTTATTCGATATGTGAGATTTATAGGAAGAATAAGGAAAACATTTTCACCAAGTTTTCCTTGAAATGAAGAACATATCATTGGATAAATAAGAACAAAAAAAAAAAGAATGAAATGAAAGTAAAGGCAACGTAATCCTATTTCCTTTCCAAATGGTAACAGCTATATACTATATAATTTTTGTTCTTTCTTCTCTTTCTCTTAATTTTCAGGAGGAGACATTTTAGCAGATTTCCCTTAAGGGAAATCAGCTATTGAGGTCGTACTCATGACGCGATTTTCGAAAAAATTCTTCAAATGTCCATCGATCCTACCTAGGAGATGACGAAAATGAAAATTATATATATATATATATATATATATATGTATGTTAACGCTCTAGCGGTCGCAATTATTGTTTGGTCGTTACGAAACTCGATAATTAACCGTTTTATGTAAAAAGACAGATCAAGTTCGTTATTGGCTGAAATCGGAGGGTGGTTTAGTGGGGGGATTTTCGAAAATTATAAATATCTCCATTATTATGCATCGGATCGAAAAATTGTATTGAACATTTATTCTCTATCTTGAATATTAACCGAGATATTCGCATTTTAATGAAGTCTGTGGTTGGGTATAGTTCGGATTAGGCCGGCAGTTTACGTAACTGCTCGGCTCAGGTGGAAGCTTCTTCTAACCATACCTGTCGTTTCTAACCTTACCTTACCTTCCTTACTTTGTGAGATTTATGCAAATACGTTCTGTTCATCCGCCCCCCCCTTCTTTAGTTCTGGGATACTAAAATTTGAGTTATTAAAATATAAATTATTCTTACAATTCAGAAGCCGTTTCAGTTGAGAATTTATTTTAATTAACTGAAAGATTTCTCATTAACGTTTGTATTTAATCACGGTGGTGTTGTGCTACCAGTATGCAGATTTCTCTATTGTATAACTTCACATGGGAAATCTGCTTAGTTAACGCAGCCCCTGCGTGACGGACTTTTTTTGGAATGCACACATATTTTGTTAGTATTTACTCTTTTTTTTTTGAGAGGCATTCTTTACTAGTGGTTCGTGTCTAATTAATTTCTGGCCTGCTGTCACTTAAGAAGATTTTACTCAAGGAGAACCTCCTTTTGAGATTGTACTAGTAATATTTCTTAACATGGTGCTATACCCTGCCTAAGAAATAGTTAAAATCTGCACTGTTTAAATTTAAATATTTTTTATTGCATTATACGTTTGTTTTGTTTGATTATTGTTAAACATGAAGTTAAAACGGCTCAAGTAAGATAAAACCTGATGTTCTTAGAGGGTTTATAGAAGCCATAACATTTCGAAAATGACTCAGTTATTGTGAGTCAAAACAAAAATCATTTTAAAATATTATTATTTATTAACGTCCACTTTTTGCAACTACGGCTAACTGGGACGGGTTATCTACTCGTTACCACCCTTTTCTAGCCAGGGTGGGATTTAGGATGCTATTTAATAATTATTTTAAATTATTTTACTGAAAATGGGATATTATAGAATTGTTGTTTTATACATATCTCTAACTAAAAAAAAAAAAGTTCGTCACGTAGGGGCTGCGTAAACTAGCAGATTTCCCACGTGAAGTTATACAATAGAGAAATCTCCATACGAGAGCCGAGCAGTTACGTAAACGGCCGAACTAGCTTTTGGCGGGAAACAGTCATCCGTTATCGGGCCAAATTTAATAAAAATGCAATATATATATATATATAATTTTGAACGGACCTCATTTTCGTCATCTCCTGGGTAGGTTCGATGGACATTTGAAGAAATTTTTCGAAAATCGTGTCATGAGTACGACCTCAATAGCTGATTTTCCTTAAGAGAAATCTGCTAAAATCATGTTATTCGTATTTATGAGTTTTCAGCTTAATGTAAATCTTCCTTCCTGCGCATGGCTCACAGTAAGCCAACATATCCCGACGGGTATTATTCATATGTTAAATACATTATTCAAAATTAGAATATGACCTTTGTTGTAATTCTTGTTTTCTTTGGACCTTTACTTTGTGACATACATAGATAATTAATTGTTTGTTGAGTCGTCGGCGAAGCACAATGCCCTAGTGTCCTTAATATTTATTTGACTGATGCCATATTCTATATTAAAACTATTTCAAGTGAAACTAAAGAATAAGTGTGTTTTATGTACTTTGCTCTGAACTAGCATGCATAATTCATTTAAAATTTATTCATTGCAGTTTTCTTCCAAAGTAGAAGAAAAGAATAATTATACATGTAAAGCCGAGGTGATATCTCAAATATTAAATACGAAAATTTAAGAAAACAAAATAAATGCAAAGGACCCCATGGAACTGCATCGTACCTAACACTTGAATAGGCCGCCGGATTCTTATAAATTGGATTCTTTATTCACAAACCAAACCTGTATTATACGATTAATATGTACATAGATTAAAATACTGTCGCAGTTATGCATTCCAATAAATTGCCTATTTTTTTATATTTTCATTTCCATTTTTCCATACAGTCGACCATGCCTTTAGTTTTACACTTTATTTTACGAGTGCTAACTTTCAGTGGTATATCTAATCTAATTTAAATAGGATGTACACCCTGTGCAGAACTTTTAAATTGGAATGTGAGTGGGATATTGTTGGCTGAAGTGGGCATTTTCTTTCTCCTAACAAAGCCTCTATTGGATATGATTTTTTTAAAAAACTTCACAGACAGTCAAGCACCTTATTTATATTGAGTTAAAGACATTTTGGACTGTTTATTTTGTTTTCTTAAATTTTCGTATTTAATATTTGAGATATAACCTCAACTTTACATGTATAATTATTCTTATCTTCTACTTTGGATAAAACTGCAATGAATAAATTGTAAATGAATTATTCATTTCTTACCGATTCACAAAAAAATAGAGAAGTATTAGAAATATTTTGTGTTTAACCATGAATTCACGCGATTTAATTTCTTTTTTCTGAAATTGATAACAACTATAAACTGGTAAGACAGGGTTATATTGAACGTTTTTGACCAGCTTATTATTTAAATGAGAGCTCAATATTCAAGTGCAGAAGGAGTGTTCACACTTCACGTTCTCAACAATATTACTCTGTAACGGCAACTCACCCATTTCAACTTAACCTTCCACAACAACTGTCAAGCCAGGGGGAGGTTACAATCCAAGGCGGGCTACCGGCGACAGTGTTGCCCGACAGATGACAATTTAAAACTAAAATTAATGAAATTATTAAGCGGGTACACTGCGAGTAACCTGAAAGTTACCTTTTCACTGAGTGTATATCCGTCCTGTTGAGTGTGCACGTGTCAACTGCTAATGAACATAATTAACAGAGTTTTTATTTGATTTTTTTATCGTTTTTTAAAGGAAGTGTTTTTATGTTTATTATTTATTTTATCAATATTTTACAATATAGTGCATTATTTTAATTTTGAAGCGGTTGTTATTATTTTTTTATACCTCGTGCACTAAAATACCACTAACAATACATTTTTTTCATGAAATATAGCACATCAAAATTTTTCTTTACTAAGGCTTGGCATCTGTTTTGTTATATAATTACACAAAATTCAGTTTGAAAAAAAGAAATGTACAACATTTTCCACATTTGTAGCAATTATGTTGGACTAAGAGTTGAACAAATTAGTTATATTGAATATTGTTGATTTAAAATTTTATGACAGCAGACTACCAGGCTAAACTAATTACTCAACAAACTCAATACACACAAACAAACTTATTATATGAAGACATAGTGAGACATATACGCCACCGAATCCTAAACAAATGGCAAGAATGGATGGAAGTAAAGAACCACCTCCGCAGTATCAAAAGTGCTATTAAGGAGTGGCCATCGAGCCATAGGAGTACTAGACGGGAGGAAGTTGTTCTTGCCAGACTCAGGATCGGCCACACGTACCTGACACATAGACACTTAATGACAAAGACTGATGGACCCTATATGCAAATACTGCAACAAACACCTTACGATACTGACAGACCCCATCCAACGAAAAAACCTCCACATATCCTACGATATGACAATATTAAGTGACAGCAGCCCATATATTCCACAAATACTAACATATCTAAAACACATAAACATTTACAAAACAATATAACACAGAATAGAATAGGTCTACAGCATACTTAAAAAGATTTAAGAGGGTTAACTTTTATTATATTCTTTAGACAAAGTACGGATATGAGAAAAAAACAGATATTAAAGGAATATTATCCGTATTATAAAAATAAATGAGGGAGTAAATACGTTATTCAAATTATGGAAATCACCATCGCTGTGGTGCACAAACCAAAATATAAAAAAATATAATTTTATGAATTCGTCAAGATCTGCATCAAAGGATATATATATTATTGTAAAGAGGTAAAGACTGACTAAGAAAAAGTCCGTCGCTCAGGGGCTGCGCTAACTAAGCAGATTTCCCACGTGCGTCACATATTTGCATTTGTCTCAAAAAGTAAATCTTCAATGAGAACAATATTTAGTATTTAGGCTTCAATTAAAGTGCATCATTATATAACAGCTTATTGTTAATATGACATGAGCAGGAGTAGAGTGGATCGATGGACATTTGAGGAAATTTTCCAAAAATCGCTTCATGAGTACAACCTGAATAGCAGATTTCCCTTTAGGAAGCTAAAATGGTGAAATCCAAATTGCCAAAGAAGGAAATGAACAAAGTCCTACCAAGGTAGGTTATAGTTTTGGCTGAATCGTTACTATTTATACCTTTCTTTCCCCTCACTAATTCCCGCGAGAGAGAAATACATTATGGCCTCTTTTATTCGTCCTGTATCTGTGGTAGTCTGCTACTTGTTATTTCTTCCGTTATCGCTTCCTCGGAGCGACTCTCTAGCGAATAAAACCACCCAGGGAAATATGGCAGCCTCCCCCGATAAAATCTTCCCCCTGCTACACATCATTACCGGGC
Organism: Riptortus pedestris; assembly: GCA_019009955.1. Classification (NCBI taxonomy): domain Eukaryota; kingdom Metazoa; phylum Arthropoda; class Insecta; order Hemiptera; family Alydidae; genus Riptortus; species Riptortus pedestris. The sequence continues at coordinate 42,652,023 of CM032231.1, forward strand.
CACCCTTACCTTCGTCCTGAATACTCCCGTAACACATACACGCACACACACACGAGCGAGCTTTACCTTTAATATACCTTCTTCTTTTCCTTCGTAAGAGAGGAGTCTTTTTAAACATTTTTTTTCCCTCTGCCTAGGATGTTTGGAAGGGGTTGAAAAAGGAAACCTGATCTCTCCCCCCCTTATCGGCTGGGGGAGGGGGGATTTAACCGTTTACAAAAGGGGTAATTGCCTGAATTTTTTTCTTGGGATTAAAAGTTAATACACTTCCGTCTTTTATACATGCTTGTACAAGAGTTGACTTTATAACAGGATTTCAAGAAGTTCAACATAATAGATGGCTTTTTGCTGTGAATAAATTGATCCTCAGAGCTTCATTTAACAGTAAATGAAAAACCTTCGTTTTTTTTCTTCCATTTTTTTGCTATAATGATGAAACCTTCTGAAGTAATACGTTGCCATGTATTTTTTCTGATAGACTCTTCAGAGGTCTTCTCCTGAAGAATATTAAAAAGCTCAATACATTTACTCCAAGCCAACTTTTCGAGTTATGGTACACCTTTCAAACTCATATTTTCTCAGAAAAACAAAATTTTTATGTTAAATTTTACATTTTACGCATGAATAGAAAAATGAAACCGGTTTTTACCCGAGTTTGCTTGGTCTGTAGAATCATGATTATAGAGAAACGAATTATCAGTGGATATTCTTTTCGACGAAAGATCAATTCATTCTGAAGAAAGAGACTATACTTTCAAAAGCCATTGATAATAACTATTGCCATAATATGCTGGGCAAAACTGTTTATTAGCTACTAAGAAATTAAGCTGTTTCATATTTTGGAAAATGTTCTGTCCACAAACTTTTAGAGGTGTGATCCCTTTGAGAGACGGTAGATAGTGGTCTTGAAATGATGTGTTTTATTAAATCTAGTCTGAGTGGAATGTCTACGGATTTTCATGATTCATGTACTAAACCAGGCTATCTTTTTCTTGTCAAATAGAATTGAAAGAGAGGGGGGGCGAAGCAGAAAATGAAATGATTAAAAAGAATTCGAAATTCCTGAAGAATTGATATTCGTCGAAGTTATTAAAGTACCTTAACTGGAACTCATACCTTCTCGGTTAGTAGCCACCACTGAGAAGCACGCGTTTCTTCGTGATTTCATGTTTTTGTTCAGCTTCAGAAAAAAGGCTTCACCATATCAAAGTGCTCAGTGGAATCTGGTTCAGTACCTTTCCTCGAGGCTTCAGAGCAGCTGGCAGACCAAGAGAAGGTGTAGGATAGGCTCGGCAAGTATGGTGGAAGTGCCCCGAATCTATGGTGTGCTCATTTCAGGACGAACTGTGGAGTGACGCTTCGGCATAGAAATCATTGGTTGTTATTTATTTATTTAAGTATGTTTTGTTGTTTTCTTTTATTTTATTAAGAGGTTTTTTTTTATATATATTATATTTCTATATGTTTTATATTTCTGCTGGTAGTTTTAGTTTTTAGTAGGTTATATTTCTAAAAGTAATGTTTTGTCTTTTGTTTTTGTATTTTTTTTTATTTTTATGAGTATATTTATGGTCATGATATATTATTTTTAAACAACTATGTATGAGGCTTTTTTTGTTGTTGTTCTCTTCTGTTTTATTTATTTTCTTTATATTTTTTTTGTGTTAGAGATACGTTTTAGGTTAAGGCAAAGAACTCCTTTTTCTCGGTGCTAGCATCTTTTTTATAATGTCCTTTAGGGACATCCAAGGGGTTAGGGACTCCCTTATTAATTGTGTATTTTATAAAGTATTATAGGTTAGGTGAACTATGTTATTGTTATTAGTATTTTATTATTCTATTTTGTGAAATGTATTTAAAACCCAAATAAACAAGTAAAAATATTTTTGTTCAGCTTCAGAAAAAAGGTTTAGAGTGACAAATATTCATACTTTAATATCAAAAGTCGTCCGAAGTTAGAAATGTTAATACCCTCAGGTGTCTGATAACTCTAATTAGCCTTGAGCAATCAGAATCGCGAAAACTTTACTGATTGTAACCTGCGTGGATTTATACCGACACTTTGAACACTTTGCGGGGTATGGAAAGAAAAACATTTTTCAGTGTATCAAGGAAATAAAGTCTTAATTGGTTTTGCATAATTTACTGTTTGCACAAATCTCCTAGCATGGCTCCATACAATAAACCTAGGGGTGAATCATTTTAAGAGTTAAAAAAGTGTCTAAAATAAAATAAAGCACCCCTTCTCCCTCACTCCATAAATGTATGTATACTGCGGCTTTGATTTTTTTTTTTTAAGACTATGGAAGTTTACAGATCTGGAAAATACTGAGATTTGTTTGATAATAACGTCCATTGATTCTTATTTCTGTTAATATCTGAGTCATGAGGGCTCCTATTTATTTTTAATTTCCGAGAAGGTACTTTCGATGGTACCGTGGAACATTAAATTAATTCCTTTTCCTCAATTCACACTGTTGCGCGAAACGAGCCTGGCCTAGGGAGAGGCTTTTCCTACAAGGCCTGTTTCGGAGCTTAGGGAGTATTAGGTAGTCGAGAAGGAAATTATCCTTGAAATGGGTTATTAACGGAATGAGCGGAAGTCCAAATGTTAGCACTCAGAAAATCTTATGAGTGGGAAAGCATAAAGGCAAAGGAGGCTCTTGTTTTTGCTGATGATAGAACGAAATTATTCCGAATGCTGAAAATATAATTATTTATTTATTGGAGCTTCGCAGCTTTAGCGACGTTGCTCTAAACAAAAGCATTTGTAACTTAAAAAACAAAACAGTACAAAAATAATTAAACAGAAATGGACACACAAAACACAAAATGAAAACAAAACAGATGAGGAAGACAAAACGTAAAAGGAACACAAACCAAAAAAGGAACAAAGAACACAAAAGGAACATAAAACATAAAAGGATCAAAAACAGAGAGAAAACACAAAAACCAAAGATAAAATCAAAACAGAAATGGGGAAGAAATAGAAACGCAACACAAAACTGAACTGGAAAGCAAAAAAATATAATTAATTTGTAAACAATATTTATGTTTTCCATAGATGACGATATTACTCATATAGTTAATGATATTCCAAGTAGAATTGGAATCCGGAGGTAACATGCCTTGGAAATTAATTCATTGCTGGTCTCTTTGTGAGAACGTATTCGACGTTTGCATGATAATAATGTACGTATGAATAATATTTGAATAATTGTATTTAACATTCTCAGATTCAGTTTGGAGCTATTGTTTTCACAAATGGAGGCGTTGTACATTAATAAGTAGGTAGTTGACTGGAGACGAAATTCTCAGCAGAGACGTTTGTTGACAATGAGTGATGTTCCCTTTAGGCCTTCTATTTATTTACCAATAGTAGACTCAAACTCAGCATAGTGAGGCAACTGGATAACAGTTTGAAGAAAGAAGAATTGATTCTCTGGTTTACATGGATGTTTGGCATAGAATTAGGAGTTTTGTTCATTCCCAGTTAAGAGGCTTCCTATGTTAAGTTCATTGTGTGGAGGACAATGTCATGGAATAAAACCTGATGTTGACATCACATGACTTCCTTGTACTCCTACTAAATAAAATGTTTAGTATCATTCCATTAATAATTATTTCATTTAAAAATGATAAAAATACCTCCGTCCCAATGCATGGGATTGAAAAATGTTATAGAACATAATTTTTAGTTTTTTTTTTAGGAACATAAGAGTTCCTATAGAAATTTGTCTAATAAGTATAGAGAAATTTTAAATTTTTATTTCCGCCTACCTCTACACCTCTTCCCTCTTAGTTGATTTCAACCAGAAGAGAAAGTGTATTAACTAACATGATGGGTCACCGAAAATACAAATAAGTTGATTACATCGTAGGAAAATCGGTCACAGAAAAAGCATACTCAAGATTACTTTAAACCAAGTTGCTAATTATTAAAAAATGTGATGTTTTTTGCCTGGATATTTGTGTGAAACTCCTGAAGAGGTGTTATATGGAAAATGAAAAAGGTAGAGTAAAAAAAAATATAAAAACAATTATTTCAGTGTATCACCTTCAGCTATTTTACCTTTCAATATCACTTTAAAAGAAAAGTCCGTACGCAGGGGCTGCGTAAACTAAGCAGAGTTCCCACGTGAAGTTTTAGAATTCAGAATTCATTTCAGAATAGAGAGTCAAACAATTACGGGAACGGCCCGAACTAGCTCTTGACGGAAACTCACGACTAGACCCGAAGTTAGCCGATCTCATCTCAGAAGCTGAAAACAGAAAAATGCAAATATCTCGGTTAATATTCAAGATTCAGAATAAATGTATATAACATTATTTATAGTAAATTAAATTTGTAATAAGATTACTTCTATATAATGTTTCGATCCGACGTATAGTAACTGAGATATTTCGAATTTTCGCAAATCCTCCCTTGCAACCGCTAGAGCGTTAACAGACATATATATATATATATATATATATATATATATATATATATATATATATATATATAATTTTGAACCTCATTTTCGTCATCTCCTGGGTAGGATCGATGGACATTTGAAGAAATTTTTCGAAACTCGCGTCATGAGTACGACCTTGAGGTCAGCTATTGATAGCTGTTTTGAGAGATATTAGCAAAAATTAACTACGAGGGCGTGATCGTGCTGATGTCTTAAAACGGAGATAAAATAACCTTTCTCATTATCTTAAAATGAAAAAGAATATTTTATTTAAGAGAAGATTTTATATATATAATTTCTCACAATACCATTAAATTCTCGTCTATAAACTTGAAACGTTGAAAATAAGTTGAAGTGGAATATGCAATATTATGAATTGTACAGAAATATGACAAATACCCTTTCTGTGTGTGTCATTGAAATGAAGTAGTTAATTGACTAAATATTGAATATGATTGTGCCTCTCATAAGGCAAAGGTCATATCGATGATTGTGAATTATAAACGTTTGGATACTGAGAGCTGCTTTATGTGGGCTGATTAGAATTTAGATCAAACAACAGCTTACTAAAGTTTTATTAAAATGGAGTGGACAGAACACTGGCTGCCTTGACTGGCTTCAATATACCGGGGCTGTTACAAAGGAAGAAGGAAATGAATCCTCAGAGGGACTCTATGTTGACCAACTTGTATCAAAGAGGACTTTTATTACTGGCTTCGCTTATAGTGTCTCTCACCTTTGTTGCAACTACAGTTTTTAATGAAAATGGTTTATTAAACAAGTGCCATTTTACTCCAAATGTTCTTTTATGTCTACATTAAAAGGGAATATTTATTTAAAACAAATGGTCGTTTGTTCAATTTACATATATCTGAATGTATGCTTTTACTTTTAACCGGTAATGACGTTTATCCTTTAATTTTTGATATCGATTGACTAACTGTTTGTAACCCGTCATGATTCATTAAATAACTTTTTAATGAATTTCTTTTTGGGAATGTACAAAATTAGGTTGAAAAAAACAAAAACAGGTATTTCCTTTCCATATTTTTTTGTGTGACTCGTCGTCTTTGTGTAACCAATTTAAATCAATAAATGTAAACATCCTTTCCTGTTCCTATAACTTCTAAAAGTACAGAATAGTGTACTTCTATTCTAAAAGTTTGATAAGGACGTAGAATCGCCAGCAACTATCTGTTTGTTTTTTTTTTAGCAAATATACAAAACAATATCGCCAATATTATATAATGAAAACCGAAAAGTACGTAATTATGCGAAATTAAACTGTCGTACATGTAAAAATGATAACAATGATTTAGAACGTCCGTCATACCGGGGCCTTGTACGGGTGTTTCAGAACGGCCCAACTATTTTACAAGTGAGCGAGAAGCTAAATACGTGGAGTGGTGCAACGCGGTGAGGTGCGGGAGGGGCAACGCTAGCAAGTTCAGTTCTTACATTTTTAGTTGGCGCTAATTGAGTTTGAAAATGATTATATTCTGAGGTTAAATTATGTAAACATAATGTTAGAGATATTTAATGATTTTTACAACATTTTCTTTAGCGACGAGGCCCATTTCACGTGAACAGTTATCAAAATTGCCGATTTCGGGTAGAGAACCATCCAACGTTGCTACATCAACGCCCTTTGCATAGCCCCAATGTTACAGCTTAGGTCACAATGTCCACGATGTTCACAATTGGCCTTTACTTTTTCGAACTCAACAACTTCTTGGAAAAGTCTCCAATAACGTCCGCACAAGGTTTGAAGAGTGTCGTCAAAAAAACGGGCGTCATTTAAGTAATGTCATATTTAAAAAGTAAAATTTCCTCTCTTTGTTAAAATTTTGGTATCAATAAATAACTAATTAAAAATAGCATTTTTTTTAACTGTTGTTCGAAATTGTTGGATCGTTCTGAGAAGCCATAAGGTTGCAGATTTTTCGGACGGGCGATGATATCACTCTGTGTAATGATGTCAACCGCAATTATTTATTTCAATTATTCCCCTCCTAAGTATCCAGTCCATTTTTAAGGAGTATTGAAAATTGCTTATAGAATTCATCCCTAAAAACTTATTTATTGGAAGGGAAATCCCCTAGAAGAGATGAAATTCACTTAGAAAAGTTAAAAATGAATGCACTTTATTATATGGACGATAATAGACAAAAATCCTTAATTCATTTTCTTTTGAAATATAGAATTCCTACCTCTCCCATGAGGCGTCTCTAAAGGTGCACCCACAGTAGTTGACTGCGGATGGCTACCAATGCTGTTAAGCTGAAAATATTCGGATAAGGAATATACCGAGCTTATAGAAGTTGAGTAGCGTTTTAAGGGATGAATCTATAATTTATACGTATACATGTATAATTTATCCCAGTGTATTTTGTATACAATTCTTAAACAAAAATTCATGTATTTCCCTTTGAATATATTTCATAATTTGCAGGTGAACTGTAATTTATGTGAAATTCGCGTTGTCATTTAAAGTTGAACTAATCATTTTAGAATGTACTGTTAGAATTTTGGCAAAGTTAGAGTGATTGTGAACATTCATGTTGAAAATAATTAACTAAGGAGACTTTTACTATGATAGCGTTGATTCCCAAAATCTGACTAGTCTTAACAGTTAGAAAATCGTCCAAAACTAAACATCAGATTAAATCAGGAAGTGTTTTTTACGCGAAGAAATATTTTTTTTTTAAATTTCGTTGAGAACCTGTTTGGAGACGCCCTTTAAATACTGAAAATGAAAATTAATTTAAACATTTAAAATTAATGTCTAGTCTATTTCTTAGGAGGGTGTGATATGTTATCGCAACTGTGAAATTGGACAACAATTTTTATTGCTGATTTAATTCATGTGATGTTCCCTAGCTCTGTGTAAAAAACTTTTCATTTGAAAAATTTGTTTTCCACCCTTTGAGAAATGGTAGGCTGTAGATGAGTGGTGGGTTTCTCCGCACGACGCCCTCTCTGAGAGATGTGGGGAAGACAGAGTCTCCTTAATCCCAAGAAGACAATAAATCAGATTATCCCCGAGTAAGAACTAGAGGAAAAAGAGAGGCTTTCCCTAAACCTGGGATTATCATCCCGGAAAACAGGCCGCTTTCCAGGTTTGTTCTCCTCTCCAAAACATTCTAATATGTTTAATTCACCGTTTATACGCTTCTCTCAGAGAATAATAACTCGAAGTAATCCAAGTGTTTGTTTATTGGGATTAAACTCACATCGGATTATATTATCCTATGTTAAATATGTCCATGACTCTACATGGGATGATCTTATTAGTTTATTTGATTCCTTTTCTTAAGTCATTGATCGTGTTGTCAGCTCTTCTCCAGGACAATGACACACTTGGCATATACAATGGCTAGCCGAAAGAATGCTTTAGCAGATTTCTATTTAGATAAATAAACTATTGTCGTTGACAGCAATATTCTTGAGATATCTTCTGATCCAGATTCGTTTCTATATCATATTGCTTACTTATAAGATAATACACCCCTCAATATTAAGAATAAATATATAAATTAATTAAATAAATACAAAAAAAAAGTCCGTCACGCAGGGGCTGCGTAAACTAAGCAGATTTCCCACGTGAAGTTATACAATAGAAAAATCTCCATACGAGAGCCGAACAGTTACGGCAAAGGGCCGAACTAGCTTTTGGCGGGAAATTCAAAAATCCGTTATCGGCCCAAATTTAATAAAAATGCAAATATCACGGTTAATATTCAAGATAGGGAATAAATGTATATAACAATATTTATAGTAAATTTAATTTGCAATAAGATTGATTCTGTACTGTAATTTTTCGATCCGACGTATAGTAACGGAGATATTTCGACTTTTCGAAAATCCTCCCCTCTAAACTCCTCCCCCCTCCCACTGGTCCGATTTCAGCCGTTAACGAACTTGATCTTTCTCTACATAAAACGACTAAATATCGAGTTTGGTAACGATCAAACAAAAATTGCGACCGCTAGAGCGGCAACAGACAAATATTTATATACAATTTTGAACGGACCTCATTTTCGTCATCCACTAATCTATCTATCGATCTACGTAGGATCGATGGACATTTGAAGAAAAATTTCGAAAATTCCGTAATGAGTACAACCTCAATAGCTGATTTCCCTTAAGGGAAATCTGCTAAAACATACTTTGGTGTATTATTGTACAACAAACTATATTCGAACCCAATATTGGACGAATATTGATTCGATAGTGTCACAATGAAAAGCAGCCTTCAGCTGTGGACAATAGAAGGCTCATTCATTACATCACTGACACAATATCTGTATCTGTGTTTCTCATAGCTAAGGGGTGAAACATTTCTTGATATATTGATTTATTAAAAATGCGAGATGAGTATGAGTGAGTTAGAGAAACATTTATGGAAAAACAATAGTAGAATATAACAACTCACACTATTTTCGCTGTATAATATTTTTCGATCAAAGTCATTTGAATGATTTCGATTTTTTAAATTTAATCCTGTCCCTAAACCCCACTATTTCTAAGCTGATTTTATCCATTTATGAACTTGATCTGTAATTTATTAAAAAACGTTTATATGCAGAGAATGGTAAGGATTAAAGAGAAGTCGTAACCGGAAAAATATGTATACTTTTGAGTGGGCACCACTTTTCACCTCTCCTGGGTTGGACATAGAAAGTAAAGCGTTCTTCTCAAAATATCATTTATTTTAGGGAAATGTACTAAAATGAAAATAAAAGCAGGGACTGCGTAAACTAAGCAGATTTCCCTCGTGCAGTTTTACAATAGAGAAATCTCCATACGACAGCCGAGCAGTTCCGGAAACGGCCGAACTAGGTTTTGGCGGGAAACTCACTCCTGTGCTATCCGCCCACATTTAATAAAAATGCAAATATCTCGGTTAATATTCAAGATAGAGAATAAATCTATATATATTAATATTTATAGTAAATGTAATTTGCAATAGGATTGGTTCTATACAATTTTTTGAAACGACGTATGGTAACGGAGATATTTCGAATTTTCGATAACCCCCCTCTAAACCCCCCCCTCCCACTGGTCCGATTTCAGCAATTAACGAACCTAATCTGCCTTTTTGCATAAAACGTTTAAATATCGAGTTTGGTAACGATCAAACAAAAATTGCGACAGCTAGAGCGTTAACAGATATATATATATATATATATATATATATATATATATATATATATATATATATAATTTTGAACGGACCTCATTTTCGTCATCTCCTGGGTAGGATCGATGAACATTTGAAGAAATTTTTCGAAAATCGCGTCATGAGTACGACCTCAATAGCTGATTTCCCTTAAGCGAAATCTGCTTAAATGTATCAAATTTTGAGTTTTGGCTAATTATTAGGTTGAAATAAATAAATTGAAAAAAAAATGAAATTAATAAATATACGAGAACGATGTTGGGTTCGGGAAATAAACACTGATTATTACCTAATCACTGCTGGTCAGACTGAGAGATCAAAATCTCCTCTAGTTATAACAGTTTTTTACTTGATCAATTTAATTTAATTTCCTGATTCTGAGCCTGGGATCTAAACTATTGTAACAAATTTTAACTGGCTCTTATTTAGGGTGGAGCAGAGGAATAATGAAATAAACAGTGAACAACATGCGTTTCCTCTGCCCCATCCTATATATAATTTCCAGACAAGTAGTTTCAGTTTGGCTTGCAAAGCTGGGAATATATTGTCGGACAACAATATGTAGGATTGTTCCATGTCCTCGGCTGTTTGTTTGGAGGGGTTGAGAGACCATTGGTGACATGTTGGAGCTAGAGATTTTCAAGGAAACTCTCCTTTGAATACAATAGTTAATGAAGATCATTTACTGTTCCTTTTGAGCAGTTAAGAGGAATAACAGCAAAGCAGATTTTCACCAACTAGCATTTCCGGAAAGCCTGTAAGGTAATGAAAGGAACGCTACCAAGGGACAAAGAGCGAAGGAGACACAAGGGACAAATTTCGCAGGGACAAGGGGGCGGAGGTGATTAGGAGACTCTGACATTTTACACGAGGGGGGGTCGTGTTTTTTATTTTTTCCCCTTAACGAGTAAGCAATTAGGTGACTTTTCTGTGCTTTCGAATACTTCTTTTCACAATATATCTTTTTTTTGTCACATGTTGTTGCATATCACCTGTTCCCAACATCACTAGCAAGTAAAGTACGCTAGTCACATGTGATATATAACAATATATCACATGTGGCAGGCATCTGATGCCATATTATTAAAAATATAATAAAGGTCCGTCACGCAGGGGCTGCGTTAACCAAGCAGATTTCCCACGTGGGCCACGTATTTTCATTTATCTCAAAAACTTAAAAGTTTAATGAGAACAATATTTGGTATTAAAGCTACAAATAAAGTGCTTCATAGCATAGAATACCGTTAATATGAGATGTGTAGGAGTGGGGCTTTACTGAAGACCGAAAACTAAAAAATGCAAATATCTCAGTTAATAGTCAAGATAGTTAAAAAATGTACATATCAACATTTAAAGAACATTACATTTGTAATAAGATTGGTTTTATAACATTTTTCGATCCGACGCATAATAACGGATATATTAAGAATTTTCGAAATTCTCCCCCTCTAAGACCCCCCCCCCTCCCCCTGGTCCAATTTAAGCCGAACTTGATTTTTCTTTTTGTATAAAACGATTATATATCAAGTATGGTTCGATAAAACAAAATTGCGACTGCTACAGCGGTAACACACACACACACACACACACACACACACACACATATATATATATATATATATATATATATATATATATATATATATATACAGTTTTGAACGGATCTCATTTTCGTCATCTCGTGGGTAGGATAGATGGACATGTCGTGGTCATGGTCGTCATGACTACGACCTCAATTGCTGATTTCCCTTAAAGGAAACCTGCTAATAAAAATACATTACTTATGGGATCACTATAGCAGCTGTCTGAAAATGTCAATGAAATATTTTATTATTGAAATTAACGGCAGATTTTTGCTACTTAAATTAAGGTGTCGTAATCTCAATAAATAAATTCTTCAACCAACCGGAAATCCAACATTCTACTTTGGTCTAGCATTCATAGTATACTCTACATTATATGTGAAATTTATTCAGACAACTGGAATTACGTTTACTGGAAACTTGGACAATTGCAATTAAATAGATTATGTTAAAATTTTAAAAACCCAAAAAATAGCTAAAATAATGAATACAATTCCGAAAAATGACGCGTTAAAGGAATTATAATAGGTACAAGCGGAGTAATAGCCAAGGCAATATTCTGAAAATTGTGGGTTTCTCAACGAAAGACCTACAACAAATTTCAACAGACTCAGTCAAATATTTAGCACGAATAATTGATCATCATTTGTAAAAATAAACGTATAATGTAAAGCTCTTGTCCCTAACTCTTATTCACTAAAAATGCGCAAGTAAAAGTATTACAAAAATATATGACACAAATATTACCCACAGTGACAGATCAGGAGGCTACCCTTTAGTCTAAATGGATGACAGCTTGCTCTTAAATCAGCAACATTTCTCATTTTTTAGCAGATTTCCCTTGAGGGATCTAGATGTCCATCGATCCTACCTAGTAGATGACGAAAATGAGGTCCGTTCAAAACTGTGTATGTGTATATATATATATATATATATATATATATATATATATATATATATTTGTCTGTTACCGCTCTAGCGGTCGCAATTTTTGTTTGATCGTTACCAAACTCGTTATTTAGTCGTATAATGTAAAAAGAAAGATCAAGTTCGTTAACGGCTGAAATCGGACCAGTGAGAGGGGGGTTTAGAGGGGAGGATTTTCGAAAATTCGAAATATCTCCGTTACCATACGTCGGATCGAAAAATTGCATAGAATAAATCTTATTGCAAATTAAAGTTACTATAAATATTGTTCTATACATTTTGTATCTTGAATATTAACCGAGATATTTTCATTTGTATTCTGCGTATGGTCGGCAGTAGTCGGCTATGTTCGGACTTTCCGCCGAGAGCTCTGGCGGCCATTTCCGTAACTATTCGTCCCTCGTGAATAGGTTTAGAGGTTTCTTACTACTAAAGTTGTTATTAGGCAGATTTATCTACTGTAAAACTTCACTTGGGAAATCTGCTTACTTTACGCAGCCCCTGCGTGACGGACCTTTTTTTTTTTGAATCTAAGAAACATCATGTATCTAATAACTGAGCCCCTTAATGCTGTCGAAAGGAAATTACTATATTTTTAAAGAATTATGTATTTTCTTGTTTGTTTTTTAAGTAAATGCCCATGTCCGAGGCATATAATTATTACGCATATGTAGTGAGATTATTTTATAATAATTTTAATTTTGTTGATTCTATATATTAAAAGTCCGTCACGCAGGGGCTGTGTAAACTAAGCAGATTTCCCACGTGAAGTTATACAATAGAGAAATCTCTATAAGAGAGCCGAACAGTTACGGCAAAGGGCCCAACTAGCTTTTGGCGGGAAACTCAGTCATATGTTTTCGGCCCACAATTATTAAAAATGGAAATATCTTGGTTAATATTCAAGATAGAGAATAAATGTATAGAACAATATTTAAAGTAAATTTAATTTAAAATAGGATTGTTCTATACAATGTTTTGATCCAAAGTATGGTAACGGAGATATTTCGAATTTTCGAAACTCCCCCCGCTAAACCCCCCCCCCCTCCCACTCGTCCAATTTCAGCCATTAATGAACTCGATCTGTCTTTTTCCATGAAACGTTTTAATATCGAGTTTGGTAACGATCAGACAAAAATTACGACCCCTAGAGCGTTAACAGACAAATATATATATATATAATTTTGAACGGACCTCATTTTCGTCATCTCCTGGGTAGGATCGATGGACATTTGCAGAAATTTTTCGAAAATCACTTCATGAGTACGGCCTAAATAGCTGATTTCCCTTGAGGGAAATCTGCTAAAACGAATTAAGTTATTTATTTACGTCCATTTTTTGCACCTAAGGCTAATTGGGACGGGTTATCTACAGGTTGCCACCTTATTCTAGCCAGGGTGGGACTAAGGATTTCATTTAATGAATTCAGTCACTAAATAAATTCCTCTGCCCAGGCGGGAAACGAACTTGCCACTCTAGGTTTGCCATGTGGGATTAAAATATAAATAAATATTTCAGTTAATAGACATTTAAAAGCCCTGTTTCTAACGTATTACGTTTTTGACGAAAGTAATTTACTCTAGTTATGGGAGTGAATACATAATGCCGTAAGTACTCCATAAAATGTTTTAGAAGCATAAACAATAGTGTTCATAGTTTATATCAAGTGAACAAATTTATACTTTCTTCCAGCTTCATTATACTTAGAAGTTCTAGAGCTCTTGGATTTACTTATTATCAGGGTTTACTAGATCGTTTCGCTGCCAACTCTAGTAAAACTTAAAACTATAACTTTTCAAGATCTCCTTTCGAGAACCAAACGCCCCGTCACTAGTTCTCCAATTATTCACCGCACTTCATTATTATCCGATGGGTAAAAGTTATTCCTAGGTTATTAATCATTTTGCAAGTACTATTTTTAAGTGAGTAATAAGTTAAATTATATTCAAGAGGAATTACTTAGAAAACGACATTGGATTTCGTGCTGAGCTAAGACCATTAAAACGTGAAGTGGAGCGCTTTACTAGATAACGATGAATTGTCTCGTTAATCTAAAGGAATAGCTTTTCTTTCCCAATAATAAAGCTACATGATAGCACGGCTCTTATAATAACTGAGTTATAACGATGTTTGAAGCTCTAAGAAATGCTCATTTATTGGTCATATCCAATTATTTTACGATTAAGATTTAATTTAATAGTGCATTAATCATAGACAAACACACACACACACACACACACACACACACACACATGCATATATATATATATATATATATATATATATATTTATATATATAAAACAAAAAAAACAATTTTATTACTCCATAAAAATAGCTTTAATAAAAAAGTCCGTCACGCAGGGGCTCCGTAAACTAAGCAGATTTCCTACGTGAAGTTTTACAATAGAGAAATCTGCCTAATAACAGCTGTAGTAGTAAGTAACCTCTAAACCTATTCACGAGAGGGACGAATAATTACAAAAACGGCCGCCAGAGCTCACGGCGGAAAGTCCGAACATAGCCACTCCTGCCGAGCACATGCAGAATACAAATGCAAATATCTCAGTTAATATTCAAGATAGAGAATAAATGTATATAACAATATTTATAGTAAATTTAATTTGCAATAAGATTGATTCTATAATATTTTTCGATCCGACGTATAGTAACGGAGATATTTTGAATTTTCAAAAATCCCCCCTCTAAACCCCCCCCCCCTCCCACTGGTCCGATTTCAGCCATTAACGAACTTGATCTCTCTTTTTACGTAAAACGCTTAAATATGAAGTTTGGTAACGATTAAACAAAAATTGCGACCGCTAGAGCGTTAACAGACAAATATATATATATATATATATATATATATATATATATATATATATATATATATATATAGATATATATATATATAATTTTGAACGGACCTCATTTTCGTCATCTCCTGGGTAGGATCGATGGACATTTGAGGAAATTTTTCAAAACTCGCGTCATGAGTACGACCTCAATAGCTGATTTCCCTTAAGGGAAATCTGCTAAAATAATATAACAATAATTATAATAACACATGTCAATAGTTATAACATAGTTCAACAAACCAAAGACAATATACTGTAGTAATTCAAAACATAAGGCAGTGACCGAGCTGAATATAACAGGCTTGGGTAGGTTATACTCAGTACTCCTAATGTAAACAAAGGAACTACAGTGATGTAGAATCATTTCTAAATATCTTTAGTCTTAGTAAGTAGAATTAACACAAACACTATCTATTACACTCTAATAACAATGTGCAATATATATATATATATATGTATGTATATATATATATATATATGTATATATATAATTCTTACCATGTTCCTTGTGTAATGGCCTAAGAAAATAAACATTTAAGAATCAGATGAAACAAAAAATAAAATAAAAATAAAATTGAAATTTGTTATAGATCTAAACGTCTCTGTTGAGCAGATAGAAAAGTACTTTTCCAAATCATGGACAATCTGATCGTAGTATCCTACGACAGATACTATCATTACATCCTTCTCATACACATTATACAATATAAGTGTTCGTTATTTATGCTAATTACAATAATTATATTTTGCATTAACATGTAGGATAATCTTTCTTAAAGAGGTAAACAAATGGATTCTTTGTTGCGTATAGTATGATGATGAATTTAAACCAAGTTGGCGCGTTTATAGTTAGAATTCTAGTTCTTAGAATAGTTCTTAGTACATAGTAATCCGTTGAATCCATTATCTCTCCCTTATCATAATCTCCGCCGATTCCACTGTAAGCTGTTAAAAGGCAAGTATGTTTCGGTGTTCAGTGTCGTTCGTTTAAGAGTCCCGATACTTGGTATTCGTTTGTATCGCTGGCACCATTCTACTTTGTGCAAATCCGTTCCCTGATAATATCAGCTGAAATTACCATTTCTTATATAGAACAATAATGATGACCCTTGCTTCCTTACATCTGACGCAGTTCTTGGTCGAGACCTCTTCTACTGCTTTAGTTCGCTCTTCTGACGACAGCCTTGAATTGTCTACTATCGGAGATTAGTGTGAATGACTTAACTCTTTTTTATTTCACCTTATTTCTGTCTTTCCAACTTCTATGCCGTTTGTATGGGTGCAAAGGAAAGGCAAATTCATTATAACATTTTTCTATAGCTTAAATGTCCATTTCTTTTGTTATCTGAGCGCACATTATTATTCATTATTTTTCATTTACGCTCCATTTATACAACAGAGAATTTCTTTTCGTGCACTTATTTCTGTAGGTATTATGTATTTTTTTTATTACTATTCATTATTTTTATTTTGCACACAGGGTATTTACGTTAGTATTATATATTATTATTATTATTACTTATTAACGTCCACTTTTTGCAACTAAGGCTAATTGGGACGGGTTATCTACAGGTTACCACCCTTTTCTTGCCAGGGTGGGACTTAGGATGTTATTTAATGAATTCCGTCACTGAATAATTTCCTTTGCCCAGGCGAGAATCGAACTCGCCTCTCTAAGTTTTCCATGCGAGATTAAGGTCAACGTTTTAACTCACATGGAGTATTATATATAAATTTGTTAAACAATTAGCGACAGAAGTGGAGAAGCTCATATAGAAGCTGGTTTTCTTCCGACTTTCTTGTTTTCTGGTGTTTCTGATTATTTGCTACTTCTCGTTTTGAAAGAGAGAAAGGGAGGTTGATTGCAGTCAGGATGAAGGACTGAAAGTCATATAAACGAAAATAACTGGTTTTAAGACGTGTGTGTGTGTATTTGAACGGTTTTCACCATATTCTGAGAAGGACATTTGAGGAATTTTTCGAAAATCGGGTCCTGAATACCACTGTGATAGCTGATTTTTCGTCAAGAGAAACCTGCTCATATACTCCAGTTTAATTTCACTTAGGTGTGGCATTTATTTTTACAAGCTATAGATCAAGAATTGTTGAAAACTATTGCTTCGCAAGGGAGGTCTCTCCCATAAGATCCTTTTTTACATGGCTAATAAAGCCAGACTTGAGTTTCATTTACGGTTCTCATATGAGTTCACAGAAGTTCCTGATACATCTTACGTTTAATTAATTAGAGGTTCTGCAAATAAAATAGAGCTGCTGTACTTAATTATCAGCGCGAAGCCCACCCCTAATGAGTTGGAGAGAGTGCAGATGAGACGGTGTAACGTGCATCTCAATCTCGGTAGAGGAGCCTGTAACTAAAGATGAACTTTGAAGAGGGAGGAGATTTGTGGCTGGGAGCTGCAAAATATGAAGCAATCTGAGGTTGCCAGCACTGTAGAGCTCCGTGGCTCTTGGCGTCGTTCCCTTTATTGAGGAGTGGGGGAAGGCAAGCCACAGACACAGGTGTGACAACCCAATGTTCCCCACAATCCCTTTTCAACCTTCGATCCATTCTGCGTCTGCCAATTGGCAACACTGACAATTCATTACTTTCAATCTCCTCTGCCTCATACATCTTATATGTCAGAGAAAGTCGAAAATAATTCTTCTTTTTCTTCGCGAAATACTACATTCTATATTCGAGGTATGATTATAATATCTGGCAAATACATTAAATGTAAGACATCTTCCTTCACAAATATTTATTTATTACATTGGGCTCAAAGGTCCCTAGCCTACAGTCGGAACTAGAAATTATTAGTTTACGAAGTCTGAAAACAACCGACTTGTACCTTATTAACCTGGACCTGTACCCGGAAAACAATTCCACTACTTTAATAACAAAATCCGTTACGCAAGGGCTTTTACCCAGAAGAGACCATTTTCCACTTGCATGCCACTCTTCTTATCTCATTTCGCGCCATATATTCTCTGTTTCGGAATATTATTAATATTTATTGACGTCCAGTTTTTGATAGCATGGCTAATTGGGGTGAGTTATCTACAGGTTACCACCCTTTTCTAGCCAGGGTGGGACTAATGACTTTATTCAATGAGTTCGTCACGAAAAATGTGGTGCTTTAGTTGGCCCCGGAATTCAACACATTTTAAATTGAAGTTCATTGGAGATTACAAAAGTACGATTATCCCTTTTTGGTCTGTAACTAAATTTAAACGGATTGGCAATTTTTGGATTACATTCAAACATTTTAGTTAATAAACCTGGTTATACATCGTGTTAACCTGTATTATATATCGTCTACGTATTTATTCAGAACGGTAAACTGAAAAAATATATTTATAAATGTATTTCTACAACTTTTATTCTCATCGTGTGGTATACGGAAGAAGATAATTCCCTGGAAATCTCAGGACCATAATTGAAAATGAATAATTTACAAGTATAAATCCCCGTCACTCCCGGTATTTCTCAAATTTACATTTAACAAGTTGAATATTTAAACTTGCAATCTCAGGGCTTGTCACTTTTTCGTTCTATTTATTTATATGTATGGATAATATTTTCTTTTTGGATGGGAAATTAATAGGAGTTAAAAAAAAAAATAGAGAATCTATTTTTCATAGAGAGTTTGATGTTAAATATCGATGACATGAATTACATTTGAATTTTTATTCTTAATTTGTAAAATTTATAAGGAGATAAAACAAATAGAAATGAAAAAAAATAATTAAGTTAGTGGGTCAAGTAGAGTATGTTAGGGAATTACTCGATTTAGTTGTTAATTATATTTATAATAAGCAGTGAATTTCTTCAGGTTTGACGTCAAAGCGTCTTTAAAAATAAATTAGAGCAGCAAACGATTCTTCATTCTGGGAACTTTTAATACGACAGGAAAAAACTTTATATAATTCAACGCAAATATTAGCTAATGAATAATTCTCTTAATCACAGTTATTAGCATCAAATTAAAATTACTTGACCTTTTTAAAGTCGTACTCTTAATAAAGGACTCCCATAAAATATCTCCCGTGAAAGGCTAAGTATTAAAATTGTAGCATGTATTTATGTATGACCGTAAACATTTTAATAGCCTGTCTTGACATAGGTATAACATTCATGCCGAAAAGTGGTGTATTTATGATTAAAAAGATAAATATTCATTTAGACTTATTCATAGTTAAATAAGTTAATAATTTGACTAAAATAGCAGCAAAACCTATCCTAGTATTGTAGTTTTAAAGTTATTTGAAATCGGTAAATGACATAATTTGAGGAAAATATAAACTGTGAATAAAATAATATTTTTCATCCTAAAAATGGCTTTTTATTTGTACTTTTCAGTATTTATATAATTTTTAATCTGTTTTGTTGGCCGATGGAAAGGAAATTGTATAACAAAGAGATTTTTATCTTGCTCTTAAATATCATTCAAAAAGGCGAAACAATTATACCCATTGATTATTAAAATACTTGTTAACTAGCCCTGCCGAGCTTTTTTCCTGCGTTATTTTTGTGTAGGCCGGCGAAGCTCAGAGAAAATTGTGCCGAAAAGTGTCTAAAAGTGTAGTTGAAACGATAATGGTGCAGCAATTAGGGCAATACTGAGCCATTAGTGCTAAAGGAGGGACTAATGAGAGGAAAATGGTGCTGCATTTAGCATAAGGGCTGTAATCCCAGCTGTTACTTTATAGATACTGACAGCAGACTGAATTTATCATTTACCTTAAGGAGAAAATCTATTAACATTTATTTTTCAACAGCCAACCGGGTGAAACCTCCTTATATTTTATTCTTTGTGTATGGTTATATAATATATATATATATATATATACACACACACACACACACACATATATATATACAATTACATAAACTAGTAATACAATTTTACAGTATTAATTCGTTTTACATTTAATTCATTATTCCGGAACTCAGGTTAGAGTGTTAGTTAAGGCATTGGTTTTAATAAACTTGGTTAATTACAGTGTTGGGGTAAATAGACTATCCTTAGTTTCAGTAGTAAATTATATATATATATATATATATATATATATATATATATATATATATATATCTGTGACCGATCTAGTGGTCGCAATTTTTGTTTAATCGTTACCAAACTCGAGATTTAGTCGTTTAATGTAAAAAGAAAGATCAAGTTCGTTAACGGCTGAAATCGGACCAGGGGGAGGGGGGTTTAGAGGGGTAGAATTTTGAAAATTAATATCTCTCCGTATATATCTCCGTTAATAACTATTAATTAATTAACTATTCGTCCCTCGTGAATAGGTTACAAGATCCTTTTCTACTGCAGTTGTTATTGGGCAGATTTCTCCACTGTAAAACTTCACGTGGGAAATCTGCTTAGTTTACGCAGCCCCTGCGTGACGGACTTTTTTCATTATCTTGATTGTTAATTGAGTTTTTTGTTTTCGATCTTTAGTAAACCCCCACACCTACACATTTCATATTAACAATATTCTATTATGTTATGAAGCATATTATTTCATGCTTAAATACCAAATATTGTTCTCATTTAACTTATAATTGAGATAAATGCAAAAACGTGACGAACGTGGGAAATCTGCTTAGTTAACGCAGCTCCAGCGTGATGGACTTTTTTATCAAGTGAGTTACGCATGGTTGACACTAAGGGCTAATGATCAGAAAGAATAGTTAAATTTTTTTGGTCATAACGTAGGCGTGAAAGCGCTTACATGAAAAATAATTTGCTTAAAACTCCTTTCCGATGTGAGAGTACTCATGTTCGCTACTATTAAGATATCTAGAAGCAAACGGTTGTTCACGTTGAAGCAGGCTGGCACCCTGAGTGTCTTTAGGTGCATCTCACTGGATGGTTACAGGAAGAGAAGGATTAAATGGCGCAAAAACATTCTGATTTCGAATAGTTTCAACATGTTTGTTTAAAGCAAGATCATGGGTGATACAATTAAACAGTGATAACTACCTGATTTCATCTGCTTATCTTATATTTAAATTGGCTGAATACGAATTTGAAAGATATCCTGCTGCATGAAATTAAAAATTGGTAGTTACATGTATGAAGAATGAGAAAAGGCTCATGGGAAATCTGTTTACAGCCGTTTGGAACTTTTAATATGGGTCACGGTACTGAAAATGTTTGCTTAAAAGAAAATTCAGCTTAATTGCCGAAGTTCCGGCACATTTGCTGCTTTCTTTAGAACATCAATGCCATTAGTCATCTTGAAGATAATGTTCACATACACAGAATATGATGATAACAATGCTGGAAAATGACTGAGCTTGAAACAAACCTCATTCGGTACGATGTGTGTCTCCCTGTGTTTAAGAATTTTGAGTATAAATTGACATTGCTGTCTTAATGAAGAGTCAAATAAATCCTTTCCCTTCGGCAGTTATGGAGCATGTACTATTTGTGCAATTTTTTCATGTTCGAGAATTACTTTAAAAATTCCAAGCTGTTACCAATATCACGGTTACGTATAACACATCATTGATATATGTTCAGTTTACGAGGCTTTTGCATGGGGGAGTTAGAATTTGTTTAATGGCTTAACAGAGTGTCCTACTTATCCTGCATTCACTGTATTATAACTATACATATTTCAAGCTTATTACATCATCGCCACATCAGGATTACAATATCCTACTAATGACGAAATATGTAATTAACCCCTGGTCTAGAGAGACATTCACCTTCATCTATACTTAGTATGAGACACAAAAGTCCGTCACGCAGGGGCTGCGTAAACTAAGCAGATTTCCCACGTGAAGTTTTAGAATAGAGAAATTTCACGAGAACCGAACAGTTACTGAAGCGGCCGAACTAGCCAGCCGGAAACTCACGACTGCAACCGAAGTTGATGAACGGACTTCATTTTGGTCATCCAATGGGTAGGATCGATGGACATTTGTAGAAATTTATCGAAAATCCGTCATGAGTACGACCTCAATAGCTGATGTCCTTTAAGGGAAATCTGCTAAAGTTGTACCACATGTTCCAATAAACCAATAAAAGGTTACAACCAATATTAGGTTTACAGTAGATATTAATCTTCCGTTAGGCGCGTAGCTACGGGTGTAGTCATGCCAAAGTTTAAATGTTCGTAGCAAGGGCAAACATGGGCTGGGAGATTTTGGCGGACTAATACCTTCCTAGGCAGGGTATGTCTATTAGTCAGTATGCAAGCGACCTTGCTTACAGCAGATCTTTAATTCCCAGTGTGTTACCGGTGTAGCCAACGAACCCAACGTTGTGCCAAGCTACGAGAATTGGCATTTTCAGTTTATCGTTTTGTTTTGTTGTTTATTCAAAGTTATCAGAACAAATAAAGTTATGATGGCTTTTTCTTTGAGCCAACACAGTTCTGTGAAACGCACCAGTGATCCAGATATTCTTTCTCAATGGTTGCGAGAAGTTACATCCGGTGAGAAGCCCTTGAGGGAAATCAGCTATTGAGGTTGTACTCATGACGGAATTTTCGAAATTTTTCTTTAAATGTCCATCGATCCTACCCAGGAGATGACGAAAATGAGGTCCGTTCAAAATTGTATATATATATATATATATATATATATATATATATATATATATTTGTCTGTTACCGCTCTAGCGGTCGCAATTTTTGATCCATCGTTACCAAACTCGATATTTAGTCGTTTTATGTAAAAAGAAAGATTAAGATCGTTAACGGCTGAAATCGGACCAGTGGGAGGGGGGTTTAGAGGGGAGGATTTTCGAAAATTCGAAATATTTACGTTACTATACGTCGGATCGAAAAATTGTATTGAATCAATCATATTGCAAATTAAATTTACCATAAATATTGTTATATACATTAATTCTCTATCTTGAATATTAACTGAGATATTTGCATTTTTATTAAATCTGGGCGGATAACGGATGAGAGTGAGTTTCCCGCCAAAAGCTATGTCGGCCGTTTACTTAACGTTTCGGCTCTCCTGAAATTTGTCTATTGTAAAACTTCACGTTGGAAATCTGCTTACTTTTACGCAGCCCCTGCGTGACGGACGTTTTTTGCTTATAGAAAGTATATTAATGTTTTTTCATTAAAAAAAAAAAATGTTATTCACTTCAATAAAAACTAATTTCGATTTGTTCACCGATATAATTGCTTAAAAATTGTATACATTAAATTGTTATATAATAAAAAATCATTAGTTTGATTTTTTTCTTATGTAAATCATTTTTAAGCCAACGCGCCCAAGTGTGTCATTAACTAGGACGCGCCTGTCGGTGGGTTAACATCGCGGAGGAATGATCTCTAGTGTTGCTCTCTGGGAGCGTTATTTATAATTAGTGATTTCAGTTTAGGGCCTCATCCTGGAAACGAGGTTGGTGGAGGGAGAGGAGTAGGGGGTGAGGGGTGGGGGAGATAGAGGAGAAATGGCGTGACGTCATAAATAGCCCATTTCTCGAAGCTCTGAGAGCTTAGGTGAGATAAGAGCAGGCAACAATGGGCTCCTCAAGGCGTAGCAGTGTAGTGGCTTCCTACATTTCAATTTAGGACACATCTCTTCCCAGATTCTGCAATAACTTTCTACCCTTTGCTGAATAAAATTATAGGGCAGAAAATGAGCACGTCTCGCCACTATATGAAAGGGTTGGGCATGCTAAAAATGGTATTGTTTACAATATTGAGCATAGATTAGCAAACGGGGCTTTCACATGCCTAAGCAATAATAACATAAATATAATAACATATTACCCCAAAACTAGCAAATCCCATGATGCATTTACAACCTACAACTTTATACTTATATAAGTAAAAATCGACGTTACACATTCAAAGTAAAATGTGCGCAAAAGATGAAAGAAACGGCAAAAGTCCTCCAGAGTAACTGATTACAGCTCCTCTGAACTCTTGATGCTTCGTTAAGCAGGCGACACACGGCATTCCTATTAGCAGATTTCGCGATTTCACTTAGGGGAAATCAGCTATTGAGGTCGTACTCATGACGCGATATTGGAAAAATATCTTCAAATGTCCATCGATCCTACCCAAGAGATGACGAAAATGAGGTCCGTTCAAAATTATATATATATATATATATATATATATATATATATATATATATATATATATATATTGTATATATACAGTTTTGTACGGACCTTTGTCAATTTGTCTGTTGCCGCTCTAGCGGTCGCAATTTTTGTTTTATGGTTACCAAACTCGATATTTAGCCGTTTTATGTAAGATGTATGATCATGTTGGTTAATGGTAGAAATGGGACCAGTGGGAGGGGGGGGGGTTAGAGGGGGGATGTTTGAAAATTCGAAGTAAAGGATACTCATACACAAACCAAGTTTGGTTTAGGTTGGCTCTGTGATTTAGTAATGACTTCAGGTGTAGCTTTCTTATTTATTTATTTCGGTGTGTTGCAATTCGAGCAGTTCGCCCTTTTTCTTATTATAAAAATAAAATAGCTTAAGTAAAGCAATGTTATTAGAAAAAATATGTTAAAAATCTACAGTCGTAGGTAAAAGCACGGTTACTTTTCCCTAGTGGATATTATTAGGATCGGAAATCCAATTCTTTAAGCCTAATGTTTAATCTTTTATTGTTACATCTGGTTGTATCTCTGATTGTCGCAATGGATGAGCTGTTGTCGTGCAGTAGATCTGTAAGGTTGGTAGGAAAGCTCTTGTCGGTTATTAGTCTTCAGTCTGTAAGTAAGTGTTTGATAGTTAGCTGTTTATTGCACAGAATACATAAAGATGGTTCAGTCCTAGTCATGAGGTGTCCGTGTGTTATCCGTGAATGGCCGTGTCTCAACCGAGCAAGAACTACTTCTTCTCTTATAGTGATCTGATTATTTGACTGCCCTTCACGAATAGTGTCTTGTATTTCTATAGCTTCTAGTGTCTATCTTATTATTCGCCGATATACGGGATTAGGTTATATAACATAATTTGCTTAAAATAACGAAATAAGCATTTTCACTATGTACACCTTTAGCAGAAAACGAATAGTCAATGAAATATCTTGACTTTTCATTTGCTTCCATTAGAACCACCCACTCCAGTTTGTCTCTAAGAATATTTGGGACTAACCGGCCAATGTAAGTTGGTTTAACGGTAATACACACACACACACACACACACACACACACACACACACACATTATATCTATTTTTAGTGTGCTCTTAAGTTTTGAAAAGTTGGCTTTTCCTCCATTCGCTAGCAATGATTTAGGACGAACTAAAGAACAATGGGTTTTGGGCGAAACGACTCTCTAGTTATTAAGTTGGTTGACGTGAATTCGTGTATGGCAGGCCCCAGCCTTCCTATTAGAATGACTCTATTGTGTAAAATACAAGCACAACTTCAAGAAGTATACAAACTTAATTATCAAATATGATAAATTCTTAATCAGGGCTCTGTGCTCACAATGCGAGGTCGTTCGTCGACTACATACTGCCTTTCTTCGCCGTCGCGTTTGTTTAAATAATGAAAACACCCGCTCATACAAAAATTAAAACCACGACTCCATCAGCTTAGGTCTTAACAATTTTTGTTATATGCTTTTTGTGGGTACACAAATATATACGGGTTATCTGTTTAGCTCTGATCAATGTCATAGATTAAATATTTAACATGGCATTCTCACAAAATATTTCCTGAAATTTTGTTGAACTATTTCTTTTAGCATATCTATTTTATGGGAAATCAGCTGTAAAGTAGCACTCATTGGGTTCATTAAAAAAGATCAATGACCCCCATATATATATATATATATATATATATATATATATATATATACACACATGTTAAAAATGTTTGTTATATCACTATACACTACCAAATTCGATATTTATGCGTGTGTCATCGGACTGAAGAGAGTAAATGGTTCGGTGAAGGAAATAACTACGTTATTACGAGTGGGGCCGAAAAGTGTTATATAACCCTATAATAAATTTATTCTTTGGGCAAAAACACAAAGAATCTTCGAGCACTTTGACATATGATATACTGATTTGCGGGCGAGAAAACTGTGTCTGACGCAAGTATGTATATTTTCACAAACATGTTTTCTGAGGGGCCCTGCTGCCATGATCAGGTGCTAAATCGATAGCATGTACTATGGTAACACTGATTTAAAAATGCTCATTTAAACCATTCAGAGATAAATTTTCATACATATATCTATAGTGCATTGTTTATGAAAAAAAAAAAAAAAACTGTTTCATGAATGGGCCTGAATGTAATAAATAAGAACAAGCAGAATTCAAACTAAGATAAAACTATAGATCATCTAGTTGTCAAAAATAAATAATTAAGAAAAAATAAAAGTCCTTCACGCAGGGGCTGCGTAACCTGAGCAGATTTCCGACGTGCTGAATAGTATGCTTGTGACCCCATCTCAAAGCATATTCACTTTTTCTATGAAGGAGTAATGGCCCAAGGTTTAAAAATAAAAACACCTGGACTATGTTCACTCTTCCAAATTCCCTTTCTAAACGTCCTTAATTCATGCTCCGATTTCACCCTTTAACGATCTTGACTTATAATTGTACACAAAACGTTTAAATAACGAGTTTGGTAATCAAGAAGAAAAATTGCGACCGCTAGGTTAACAGAAATATATATATATATATATATATATATATATATATATATATATATATATATATATATATATATAAGCTAAACTTATGAGTAAGTAATATAAATTATAACTAGAGATAAGACTTGCGAAATAACGGTGGTATTACGGATATGTGAACATTTCATTGGACTTACTTCAGAAGAGTAGTAACCGATCCGTGAGACCAAAGTTTCAGGGGCGAGTGAAGCAAGGATAACCTACCATCCTCTCCTTATCACCCTCTAATCCCTTATTTTCATTTTTAGGATACCAAAGGTTCAAGTTTTATTTATATGTTCTGAATGAAACTTGTTCGGTATTTATTAGTTGTATTTATGTAATAATGTGACCTTATGATCGGAACTATGGTAGTCCTCATTCTGAAGATGCAGGAAGAAGGGAGTGACGTATATAAAAAGTTGGGTACTGGGCGATGGATTTTATAATAACTTGGGTCTCAGTGTAGATGAAAAAAAAGTCCGTCACGCAGGGGCTGCGTAAACTAAGCGGATTTCCCACGTAAAGTTGTACAATAGAGAAATCTCCATTCGAATGCAACAATGTTTCTAGTAAATGTAATTTGCAATAAGATTGGTTCTATACAATATTTTGATCCGACTTATAGTAACGGAGATATTTTGATGTTTTGAAAATCCCCTGCTCTAAACCCCCCCCCCTCCCACTGATCTGATTTTAGCCGTTAAGTAACTTGATCTTCCTTTTTATATAAAACGATTAAATGCCGAGTTGCGGCCGCTAGAGTGTTAACAGACAAATATATATATATATTGTTTTGACGGACCTCATTTTCGTCATTTCCAGGGTAGGATCGATGGACATTTGAAGAAATGTTTCGAAAATCGCGTCATGAGCACGATCTCAATAGCTGATTTCAGTTAAGGGAAAACTGCTAATAACTTAAGAAACCCCAAATGACCGATAACCACGGTTTGTCTGGGGCTTAAGTATTATTTAATATGAAAAGTCTCATTACCTAAGGACATAATGGCGCGAATGAGATGATTTAGGAAGATCCAATGCTGATATTGCCACTCGAATGGTGGTAGTTAGGTCTTCATTTACTCACCCACCGGTGATTAGAGGATAACTGTCATCATCCTAATTGCTATGTCCGTCCGTTTGCTTCCTTCTGTTGAGCGGGGCTTACTCCTCCTCAGTAATTAACCCGATAATGCTCCCACAGAGGCTCAAAGCAACCAAACCTCTGATAACAATGCTTCCATGATATGGTCACTTTGCACAAATAGCGGTGTGCTTTGATTGAAACTGGTGTCCGAATTGAGTCAAAATCTTTTCCTTATTTGAATGTAAGTAATGGGTGCTAATAGGTTGTTTCCGTGGGTGTTCTTCATTGTAGCTGACTGTGTTAGGGCGTGCGGTTAACCTTTGTGTTAATAATAAAAAAGCATTAGACTGAAATAAAATTAATAAAAGAGATAATTTCCTCACCTTGATTATACCAAAGTATTTACTATTTTCTGGAAAAGATGAGGGTGAAATAATACAAGCCACTATTTGAGTTCTCCAAAGAATCAAAATATATTGAATAAATTATAGTATATACACAACTTTTGTATTAATGAACCTTCTGATAGGTTAGAACAAAATGATAATAATTTGAAACAATTGACACCTGAAAAAGAATAGTAATCTTGGAAATAGCCTTAAAACTAATGAAATAAACTTTAACACTTATTAATAAATCTAATGAATGAAATTAATCATTTAAATGCACTATTAATAGCGGGAAACCTTTGATTGTCAAAAGAAGAAAATTAAGTCACTTTTCAAAATGCTGCGCACTACTCCTCGTAACACACAACAATGCCAATAATGAGAAATGTCCTTTATCATAAGTACTCATTCGATTGTCAACGTCGATAATGCTAGCATTATAGTAAAGGAAAGATGTACCTTTGATGAAAATATACTTTTCAAGAGACGGACTTTCCTTCCAGTGTTATCTGTGTTCCACATCAGATTCCTTCTTCTAACTGGTGCAGATTGGCAGCGGAGGCCTCTATCTTCGATGTGGAGAGATCCTTCCAGTGTAAAACCGCTGTGAGAGCCGAAAAACATTCACCTTTTGCGGAGCAGAAAACAAAACCATGCGGACACAGGACCAATATGGCTGCCCAGCCTAAAATGAGCGCTCCATCCTGTACACCAGCGCTGCAGTTTCCGATCTTGGCCACCGCCTACGGCGACCTCCTGATGTACGGCCGGTTAGTAAACTACAAACATTTAAAGAGATGGCGACCACTATAGAAGGAATTTAAATGAGAATAGTGGAAACGACTGACCAATAAACCAAGTAAGCGGGAATACACGACTGAAGAGACTGTATTAAATTTTAGTAAAGGCACTAAATACCTTGAAGCATAAGGCGAATGATGAAATAGTTTAATTAATTCTGAAAACTCTAAATGAATTAAAGATAGGTATTGGCTAATAAAGCACTCAATGTAATGAAAGAGTATATTTTAGTCCTAACAATTTTTGACTTTAATATCAGAGCTACAAAAGTGATCAAATTATGTATAACTCTATGATAGAGCAATTTAGTTGGTTCAGAATTACTTAAATGAGGGAAAAAAAAAGTTTCACAGTTGCAATAATCCATATTCCTGTATAACTATCTTGAATTTCTTGGGAAAATAAGGAATTTCTAAATCACTCGGAATGAACTAGTTGTTTCCTTTAACACATCCTCCTTATTAACTCACATTCCCATAAAGGAAACCTAATGTCATCAGATTGACACACTATTGAACTGCACACATCATTACACTCCTTTTTCAAATCTCTCTCCCTTTTCTGTGAAAGGATATTTCTCTTTCTTAATCAATACTTAAATAAAAAAAAATAGAAACTGCCTTATCCCTAGCCTCGTAACTATCTCAACAAAGATCTTTTTGAAGCCAACTTTACAATGGTATTTCATTTATTTATTGGTATACACAAGCCCTTTTTCTCATCCTAAATCTCAACCATGTTTCTGAAATCCTTGAACTCTTACTATATTTTCCTCCAAAAAAATGAAATTAGCCTATTTCAGGATAATAATCGAAAAATAAAATTTACACCCACTCAATTGGAATGTTGAAAGAAACCAATCATAAATAGTAATTAGTGATAAAAGAAATAGATGGATCCGTCTGAGAAAAAGTTTTAAGTCTAAAATTTATCGCATTGAACCTTAGTCATTAAAATACTTTTAGAGCTTCAAGAAGAGTGAAATTACGGTTCACTTTAAAACAAGACAAAGAACCTCATTTAACTCAACCATGTTTTAGCATAGCAATTAAAGCCACATGTAACTACATCCATTTATAAAAACCTAATGCCTTGTTTATATTAACTCCTCTGATAACAAGGCTTCTCCACAAAATGAGTTTTGGTTTCCAACTAAAAAAGAGGTATAACACAAAAGAGAGAGAGAGAGAGAGAGAGTGTGAGGGGGGGGGGGGAGGAGGAGAGAGAAATAGGGCTGAGAGCGAAAGAGAAAGGAGAATACTTTTTTCTAAAAACATTTCAAATATTGTCTTAATGACAAGCCCTGTGTTAATTAGTACTTTAAGTGTTTACAGGTTAAAATACCATCGCTCATTAGTAATAAGCTTTTAGATATTTAAGCTTTTTTTTTTTTTTGCTTTTTTTCTTTTTAATTGTCTGTCTCAGATCAACATTTGCTTTCATTATAATTTACAGTGCTGCAGCGGAGACTTCAGAATAAAATATATATGAAATAATTGTAGACTATCAAACTATTATAATCTTCAAAATGCAAATGTGACAAACTTTATTGTTAAAATAAAATATATAGATATTTACATATCAATTAAATCTTCTTTCCATAGCAAATATTATATGTATATGGCAATCGGATTTTGTAAACTATTTGATCTTGTTTTAAAAGAACATGTACGAAATTTTTGCATTTTAACAAAACGTTTGGTAATAATACACAAATTCATTATTATTTAATTATGTAGTCAGTATGTGAGGTCCATATAATATTTGCAAAATTCCTTAGCATTCATTGTCAGCTTAAAGGACTCTATTTTAACTATTTAACAGTTGTGTTAAATTAAAACGAAATTAATAAAGAATATTGCTTAACATTGTAGCATGGGCTCAGGTTAGCCATGTGAATTTAGAGGTTAGTCCTAATAAACTTGGTAAACCTAGAGTCGTGGTTTCGATTTTCCACATGGGGAACAGGACTTTACTTAAGGAAGAACTCATAAAATAAAATTCTTACTGCCACCCTAGCTATAAAATGGTGGTAAACCTTAGATAACCCGTCCCGATTAGCTGCAGTTGCCCGAAGTGATCGTAAAAAAATAAGAAATTTAAAAAAAATTCGATGCACTTCATTTTTAGTTTTGGTAAGGTAAAAACAATATTCGGTATTTAACCTTGGAATAAAGTAGTTCATGATATAACAGCTTATATTATATTCATATATATTTCATTGATTGTTTTCCATTCCGGTCTAGAATATTTCTATCTATCTATTCATCTCTGAGAGGTAGGCTGCCCTGTTTGTTTACAATTCAGCCGCTTTCTGTTGTGGAGATTATTAAAATGCCAACTGACTGAATCACTTCTCATTGTATTTATTCATTTAGTATTCACGGAGGTGTTACCAGTATGTTGATTTATCTATTGTAAATCTTCAAGTGGGAAATCTTCTAATTTTGCGCTTGACGGACTTTTATGGTTTATCCATATTTGCTCATTAAATGTGACTTACGTTGGTTTGTGTATTTGGCAGTAATACATATAGAAAGGTTAAATTTATACAGATTTTCACTGTATATGCTTTTTCGTGTATTTTTTTTAAAAAAAAGCCCTAATGATATGAGTTAAAAATAAATAAATGGAGTAAAAATGGATTTGGCACTATTGTATGTGGGGAATGTTGAAGAGGAAGGGTGCTGTGAAAGGAGCTGACTTAATAGCAGCTATAAATAAATCGTGAAGCGGTAGGGAAATGTATTATGTATCCGCGGGTAGAGCCGATACCACGGCTTCTACTTTTATTACCAGCGGGAAGGTATTATTCGGCGAGCCAGCTTCTGGGGCTTACCTCCAAGACTATAAAGATCCCCGCGTCTAAAGACCTCAGCTGATGGAAGGCTGACTACGATATATTGCATGTCCTCCTTTTTATGCTCACTTTTCACTTCTGTTTTCGCCTCTTATTCTGATTTTACACCCCGTTTTCTTGAAGGATTTCTACTTGCCTATTTGGGAGTAATTCCTTGTGTAAAGCGCTTTCTTTGTTATCCAGCAGGTTCCTAATGGTAGTCGTTCTCTTGAGCAGGATGAAATGTTTTTTTTTTATCTGAAGCTAAGAAGGAAATGGTGTAAGACAGACATAACGCCTTGTTTCCATAACTTTGCAGCTAGGCCTGGCGATGATCTGCCACCTGCACATTATATTTAAGATATAAAGCGTTCAGTTACTCAGGTGCTGTAAGCGCAAATCATTTTTGTAGGAGAATCTCGGCGTATACTTGAGTTTTACATGTTATGCATTTCGGTGAGTATAGTAATATGAAAAGAGCAACTTCAGAAAATACACAGTGGATGCAACTACCAGGCGTTGTCTTTGGCTCAAGATAATATTTGAGTTAGAGGGAATATGTGTACACCAAAAGTTGTATAATATTAAATTTGCATAATATTATATTCGTCATATGACATTTTTTCAGACACAGGATAACAAATATTATAATTTTTTACGCTATTAACTCTCCTTCTCCCCCTAACTGAAAGTGTACATGTGAAATTTGTTTTCAATATGTCAAAATTGGCATCCAGGCGCAAATAAACAACCTCACTCCCTCACTTTCTCTTCCTCTAGTTACTAATTAACACAGGACTTGTCATTAAGACAATATTTGAAATGTTTTTAGAAAAAAATATCCTCCTTTCTCTTTTGCTCTCAGCCCTATTTCTCTCTCTCTTTTGTGTTATATCTCTTTTCCAGTAGGAAACCAAAACTCATTTTGTGAAGAAGCCTTGTCATCAGAGGAGTTAATATAAACAATGCATTAGGTTTTTTATAAATGGATGTACTTACATGTGGCTTTAATTGCTATGCTAAAACATGGTAGAGTTAAATGAGGTTCTTTGTCTTGTTTCAAAGGTTCATTTAAAGTGAATCAATCTCTCTCTCTCTCTCTCTCTCTCTCTCTCTCTCTCTCTCTCTCTCTCTCTCTCTCTCTCTCTCTATAAATATATATATATATATATATATATATATATATATATATAAACACAAATATCTACATAATATAAATTTGACTCACCTTGTTTTGACTCTCATTTACTGCAATTTCCGATGATTTAACAAAATTTTGTCATTTGTCCTAACTCAATAGGTACTTCAAAAGAAACCCCAATAAAACGACATAGGATAACTAAAGACCAGCTTTCTGTCTTTTAATTTTAAGTTTGTAGGCGTAATTTAATGTAACATTTGTGGAAATAGAATTGTTTGTATAAGAATTACTATTATCTTGAGCGTAGTTACAGTTAAACCTATGCTATTTTTTTCAGCCTGGGAATTGTAACAGGGACATCACGAATTGGTTATGCAGTAACGATTTCGGGTCTGAAGAGTACCAGTATTCTAGTCGATAGCTGTCGTTGTCTGGCAAATTGACTGACAATCGTGACAGAACTGGCTTGTAAAACTTCATTCTTTTTCTAGATTATGCCATTCCACTGTTCCAAGTTTGATAGGAGATAAAACTATAAAAAATACTAGTATAGTCTCCGTTTTTAACACACTCTAATGTGTGTGTTAAATAGTATAACTAGAGTGCCTGAGAAAAATATTGTTAGTCAGTCAAATCAATTTTTTTGCGTGAAAGGAAACAATATTTCAATGAGCACATTGCACGTTTTTATTCTTAACCGATCATATTATATATAATGAACCTTAATATGTATACCTTTCATATTATATGTTTAGAAGCCAGTGAATTATCTTCATTAGAGTTCAGCATAAATCTGGTTTATACTTTTAGGATTACTCTGTTTAGAATAATAAATGATATTTGAGAATTTTAACTTTGCCTCAAATCTTTATTAAGAATTACGATATTTTCATTAGAAGCGTGGTAGATAGTTCTTCAGTCTCTTTCTGTGTAGATTGCTGCAAGCTGGTGGTCCATGGTTAATAATTCGTTAATAGTTTTATTTTAAGGTGACTGCAAAGAGGTGTTTCGAAACTCGAGAATGAAAAAAATGTTTTCCTACAAAGATACTCTATTATTGCATTATGCCTTACAGAACTTCCGTGTCATTCTCATAACATTAATACAAGTTAATCAATAAGATTAATTTCTATAATAATTTAAAATTTTAAGAATTCATACATATAAAAATTAATATAATAATTTCTTATTTTATTTTAAAACTGTAACACTGTGACTTCATAACTAATAAAAATCTTTTCACATATTACATGCTATTTATTTTAAAAGCTGGATTCGGATATAGATAATGCAAGGGTACTATTTATATTTATATTTAGGCACTAATTCAGTTTTATATTTTCTGTTAAAAAAAAAAAAAAAAATTGACTTGGCACTACATCAACAAACAAACATTGGTCAATATATATATATATGTAGCAGCTGGGTTACCACTTAACCTAACACGTAAAATAAAGTTTAGACAGTCAGTTGCTAGTGTACTGCATGAGAAGACCGCTGTTTTTAGCTTATTATATCTGCAAACTACAACAGCCGAGCACCACCTCATCATCATCACGCCAGCACAACTGAAAAGAAGCAGGATTGACCAAAAGAAGTTTAAAAACAAGAGTCGGTATCGTGAGTAAAAACAATTATATTTTACAGAGATACCGGCGAACAAGAAAGCATCCTTCCAAGCTTTTGTTTTCTGCTCCAACTCGGCCAGCAGGATAGCCTCACATTAACCTCTCACTTTACACTGACGGACCGTCATTCATTTATATATTCCTGTATTAATAATTCTAAACTTGTGCTATTATTTTTCTCATTTATTATTTATGAAAATACAATAATCTTTATTATTTGGAATCAAGGTTTTATTTATTTATAGGGACACCTTCTGAAAACTAAAATAACACTCCCTATATATGCTTGACTACTTTACCTGAATTTCCTATGTCAATAAGCAACCAGTGGTGAATAAATGCCTTTTCAACAATTATGTATTTAATTATTAAACAAACTATTCTGAATTGACTAGTTCCCTTAATGAAGAATAACATCACTCTATATCTTTTTGGAAGTTGCAACAGATCTCTGATGGAAATATGAAATAAAAAGAAGTGGGCGAAATGAAACACCAAGTAGCACTGAAGAAGATGGAAGAAAAAGTAAAGATAAAAGTTGCCGCTTAGTTCTTCCGCTTATTGACATTGAATGTTTTCGTCTGAAGAACTCAATAACAAGCTATCAACAACCCCCTCCCGGCGGCGGGACTTTTGTTCCAAGTCCTATTAGGGCTTGCTTAGTGTCGCTATTTCTTATTGATAGTCGTCCTTTTTGGATAACTGTTCCTATATGTCACAACATACATGCTCATATATTTTGTGATGTTACATTTGATTACATAAATAAAATTTGATTATTTATGTAAGATAAATTTATTTTGTACTTTATGGATTAAAATCGAAATCCAAAAGAATAGATAGGGCCAGAAGTTAACGATATGCTCGTTTTAAACGTTTGAATAAAAAGTCGAGCCATCATTAATTCTTTTTTTTCGCTGTATTAAGAAGCCAATGTAATAAAAACTTGAAATTTGAGCTTGACTTAACACGTTAGATGCTGTGTACGCCCCCAGGGCATGGACAGCTCCCAATGTGGGTGCAATTTCAGTTTTAAAACATCATTACCTCAGTGTGGCGGAAATTGATTTTGTTTTTATGAATAATAATGATTCAGATGACTAAAAGAGCCATTAGGTTGTTTAATTTGTGTAATATGATAAAGAAATTAAGTAATTTTTTCCGTGTTATTAGTTTTTGCGACACATGCACCAGAGTAATAATCCAGGGTTTTGCTTGGAATGTTTCAATAGACATCATAATAATTAGTATTCTTATTATGTTATTCAAGAAAAATTCATGATCGAAGACTATATATATATATATATATATATATATATATATATGTGTGTGTGTGTGTGTGTATATATATTTAATACTGAACTCTTTATTATATTATTATGTTTTTATTTGTTGTATTTTATAAGTTCTTTACTTATTCAGATCTAAATTTTGATAACATATGTCAAATTACTTTTTTTTTAACTATACAGTTTTTTAATGATATAATATTACTTGATACTCTTCCTGCTTTTACTGTCAATTTACTGATGTTATTTGCAATGATTCAGCAACAAAACCTAAAATTATCTCTTTTCCTTCGACTATTAGGTATTGTTAAAAAACAGATTACAAAAAAAAGTTGCATGCCCTGGGGGTATGTATCGCACAAGACGAATACTACCGGGCATGCCCCCGGGGGCATGTACCGCATATATCGCCAAATTACAACAGCAGTATTCAAAAAAACAGGGAATCTTGCGGCGAAGAAGCAATTCTCTCAAGGACCTCTTCCACTATGCTAGAGTCAAATACGGAATGGCTTGGGAAAGGCTGAAGCAATCCCCACCCATTTAACTTTTTATTATACTTGACGACATTGTGTCGGGGCCCGCCCCTGGGAACAACTCACAAAACCGACAACGTGTCGTAAGCTGCAGTCAAAGTGCTAGTATCGCCAAATAACAACAGCAGTTAACGTGTTGATACATGGAGATGTTAAATAGTTCTAGTGCTTGAATTCAAAATTGCATTAGTAGGAGTAGGGGTTCACTCAATACGAAAAACTAACAAAAATCGGTCTACGTCTAATCCCATCCTCCATATGAACAACCAAGGCCCTCCTGAAAACACAAATTGTAACATGTACTTAGACTGCATAATGAGTGTGAATGATTTTCTTAGTAACTCTGCAATGCGAATGTATTTACATTTCTTTTCATAGTATTTTCTTTTATGTTCTACCATTATAGCTACTACAGCTTTCTGGGAACGTAGGACAATGGACATACTATTGATGGATCAGGAAGAATAATTTTTATACGGTTTCTGATCAATCCTTATTCTTTTTTCAAATCATCGTGCATTATAGATTTAAATAAATACCTTTTAACCCTCCGTCGGGCCAACCTCTGGACGAAACAAAATCAGGCGCACCCGGCCTGAGAGGCCGCCCACATATTTTAACCCCTCACTTCCAACCTAATTAATTTT
This sequence comes from Riptortus pedestris, assembly GCA_019009955.1. Taxonomy (NCBI): domain Eukaryota; kingdom Metazoa; phylum Arthropoda; class Insecta; order Hemiptera; family Alydidae; genus Riptortus; species Riptortus pedestris. The sequence goes on from CM032231.1 coordinate 42,689,020, forward strand.
AATTTAAAACGCTGATAAGGCAAATTTCAGAAGGATCTAAGGAAAACAAATATACTTTATAGAACGTAAAATAATGACTTTATTAGAATAGAATGAAGCTTAAACTAAAACAAGTAAAATTGATAAGGCGCATTCGGCATGAGAGGCCAGAGGTAGACTGGCACTTATTTCTCAAGATATCAAAGAACTTCGGTACAGAATAGCATTAATCTTAGTAAAATAAACGATTGCAACAGATATATCTTGAAAACTCATCTTAGAAATTAAAGAGCAATGGGGCGGCCTCACAAGCCACCTAGACGGGCTGGATGAAGGATGGCTATTGACTATAATAGGGGATTCTAAGCATGAACACGAATCAGGAAACTACTGGGAATGGAACCTCGGAAAACAGAATGAGACGGGCCATCAAAAAGTATGTTTTCCTGGCACCTCAAGCCAGCTGCGCCCGACGGAGGGTTAATTTATTTTATAAATCATCGATACTAAAAGTTAGAAATTGATCCATTATTCTAGCGTCCTATCAGTATTCTGTAGAAATTGTGGAACTGCTTGAATAATGAACTAGCGATTAGTGACATTGCAATACTCCTTGGAACATATCAGCGCGACACACATAACTCCCTCCTTCACCTCTTTATGCATTGGCCTTTCAGGGGTTGTTGAACCATAAAATATTTTTTTTAAATTACCTTGTTTTTAGCAGATTTCCCTTAAGGGAAATCAGCTATTGAGGTCGTACTCATGACGCGAGTTTCGAAAAATGTCTTTAAATGTCCATCGATTCTACCCAGGAGATGACGAAAATGAGGTCTGTTCAAAATTATATATATATATATATATATATATATATATTGATAGATAGATATATATTGATAGATAGATATATATTTGTCTGTTAACGCTCTAGCGGTCGCAATTTTCGTTTGATCGTTACCAAACTCGATATTTAAACGTTTTATGTAAAAATAAAGATTAAGTTCGTTAATGGCTTAAATCGGACCAGTGGGAGGGGGGTTTAGAGGGGAGGTATTTTGAAAATTCGAAATATCTCCGCTACTATACGTCGGATCGAAATATTATATAGAACCAATCTTATTACAAATTAAATTTACTATAAATAATGTTATGTAAATTTATTCTGTATCTTGAATATTAACCGAGATATTTGCATTTTTCTGTTTTCAGCTTCTGAGATGAGATCGGCTAACTCCGGGTCTAGTCAGAGCTAGTTCGGGCCGTTCCCGTAACTGTTCGACTCTCTATTCTAAAATTTCTCTATTGTAGAACTTCACGTGGGAAATCTGCTTAGTTTACGCAGCCCCTGCGTGACGGACTTTTATTAACTTGAAGTGCATCAAGTACGTAACTTTACAGGGTTTAAAAGACCGACATACTTCATGTTTATTATTAACCTTACTTCTTCAGCGATTCGATTCGTTATAGAACCATTCGACAGATACGGAATCTTTAGTGACTATTGTAGAAAGAATGCTGGTGTTATATTCTCTTGCCAGTGATGTTTTTATTGCCTTGTTCTTGTTTAATTATGATTTGCTGAAAGCGATAGGTTGTCATTAAGGATCAAGGAGGCAGTGAGCTCTGTAATCGAAATATTGTGGTGAGGGTGTCCACCGTCCGTCTAAACAACCGGCCAAATTACAGGGTTTTCATCGATACGCTCATCTTTGTGAAACTCACTTAAGTCTTGGGGTTGGTGTAAAATATCATGAAATATTGGTCCGCCAAGGAACACATAGAGTCTCGTATCTGAATCTCATATATTTCACAATTTTCCATTTATAGTTAGGTATATTTTCGGTAGGTATCGTCTGACTATTACGAAGCTTTGCAATCAACCTCATGTTTCAACTAATATATCAGTCAGAGAAAAATATAAGAATTGAAGAACTCAGGAGGCGTTACTTCATTAACAAGATTTATTGCGTTAATTTTTCCCTGCCAACCAATAATAAATGTCTTATAGGCCCACAAATATTTTCATCCTAATCAATCTGATAATCGTTTAAAGACATTCCTTTTGTCAGCAATGTCTCAAGTATGGGCTCAGTCAGAAGCCTGTTGGAGGTTAATGAATAGTTGATAAATTCATGGTCATATTCCTGCAAACGAAGCAAAATCAGCTTTGAAGCATGTACTCATGACGGGGTTATCTAAAAAGCGCTTCAAATGTCCCTCTATCTTACCTAGGAGATGACAAAAATGAGCTACGTTCCAATTTATATATTCGTGTGGTTGAAATTTTCGTTTGATCGTTACCAAAACCTATATTAGCGCGTTTTGTGAAAAACGAAAAAAGAAATTTGAAGGACTGAATTCAGCCCAGAACGGATGTGGTGGAGTCGAAAAATGTTATACAACCACATTAAATGAAAATTTAATTTTCTGTGACTATTTTTGCATCATTTTGATTTCTGTTATTCTAACAATTACAGGGATATTTGTATTTATTTAGTTTCTATCCTTCATTGAACCCTTGCTCACCACACATTAGCAATAAGTCACAAAATGACTTATTTGAACCATAAATAAGACCAGTTTTTGTTGTTTTCAAATTTTTAGCTTTCATACGCTTAATTTACTTCTACGCATACGAGTTTCACTTAATGCAATGCATGCATAAATATCTCACGTTCAGCGTACATTTCAAGCCATGTTTACGCAGTATTCTTGTTATCGCAGAAATATATATATATATATATATATATATATATATATATATATCGTTTTTACAGTCTACATCTGGTAATTGACTTCGTGAACAGGTAAACCTGACTTTCATGGGATTGGACAGGGGAATAAGAGGGTCACAAGGACATAAAGTGGTTTCGAATTGCCTTCTGCATCAGAACATCCTGCAATAAAGAAGTTGTTAGGCAGCCATCCCTCCGTAACCTGCATACAGTGACTAATGATAGGCGTTAGCCAATATGACTACGCTGACCACAACTTTAATCTACCCTCCAGTCTTGCCCCACTGACATGTAAATATTTTAGACAAGGAGGGAAAATATATAATATATCTTAGTGAAATATAGGTCATCAGAGTGGTATTACAACAGGTAGGAAATCTAGTTTACCCCGGACCTGTGGTTCGTACGTTTCGTGACCTGCCTTATGTCGTTTGCAGAGCCCCTTTGACAAAATTACTCTTGTACTATTTTTGGCTATCCTCACCATCAGCCTCCATCAACTTGATGAAGAGAAAATATTATAAGTTGCTGAGAATTGTGCCCTAATAAGTGCATACCTTGAACAGGAGTTGAGTTGGTATTTCCAGTAGGACTACCAAATGGCCTATCGACCCGTACGGAACTATTCTTGAAACTATGTTGAACTCTGCAAACGTGACTCCTAACGCGTTGCTCGATTGATGGGGAACAGTAATCTCGATCAACAGTTTAAAGTAGGACACACCCAACCAGTCTAAACAGGGGCTATTGGTTTTATGAATGGAGTACGACGACAGTAAATAACTGGGGAAGTATGTCAAGGTGTCCATGCATGTGTGGTGCGAAGATTTTTTTTATTCCATTTTAAAAGGTTCACAATTGTTCAGTCTCGAAGAAGTAAATCAGCTAAAATTACATTATGAAATTTCTCTTCTTACCTCAAGGTGTTTTTTTTCTCTCTTGCTGTTCATTCTACTTCAAATTATGAAATGAAATTACGGGAATATGAAAATTGTTCTAAATAAGTGACACTTTTCTGGAGGATCCAATAAACGGACTCTTGTCCAATTTGAGGAAATAAAAGAGAAAATGGTTGGATAAAAGTTGGAAACACTTTGTCTCTGTGAAAAAGTCTTTGTGAGTCAGTGAGCTAACCTATTCGAAAAATAAGCGACACACCTCGTGGTTTAAATTGCTACTAGAGCTCTGAAGGGGATTTGTCGGCTGGAATTCCAATAAAGGCTCAAATAACACGCACAAGGGCACAAGAGGCTGTTCGAGTGACGCTTGATGTACAGAACAAAATCGCTCTTTAATTCCGACTATCTGCTCTGTTATCTTCTACGAAGCGAAGGGCAAAATGGCGGGGCTCTAGAATTTCCAGACCAATTAATATTGCTTCTGGTAGAATGGTTTATTAACATGATTTACACTTGGTTCCAAGAACTATCTGTTGAAAGCTTTGGACTCTGTAATAGTTCAATTTCTGTAATCATCAAGTCGAATGGCTGCCTTTTCAACAACATTCAATACGAATGCTTTTTACCCTTTTTTGCTGAATTTATGTCAAATTCTGCGTATATCCAAGCTCTACTAATCTCCATTTGGCTTCTAATTCTACCTTCATAATTTATTATAAATTATATGGAAAGCTATCTATTGGTTGATTTTTGTTTGAACTCAATAAAATTAAGGCCTTTGAAATCGTCTGTGTCTCTGAGCAACTGTATACATGTGTTGGAAGAGGCTTTTAGGGAACTGTAATTTTAGGAGATTTCCATTAAGGGAAATCAGCTATTGAGGTTGTACTCATGAAGCAATTTTCGACAAATGTCCATCGATCCTACCTAGGAGATGACGAAAATGAGGTCCGTTCAAAATTATGTATATATTTGTCTGTTGCCACACTTGCGGTCGCTATGTATGTCATAACGTTACCAAACTCGATATATAAGCGTTTTAAGTAAAAAAAAAATGAACTGGATGGACGAGGGGTTTAGAGAGAGGAATTTTGAAAATTCGAAATATCTTCATTTCTATACATCAGTTTGAAAACAATGTACATTGAAATTTAAATAACCTATAAATGTTGTTATATGCATATTTTTCTCTACAATATATATATATATATATATATATATATATATATATATATATATATATATATATATATATATTAGCGGGGATATTTGAGGTTTTTTAGTTTACAGCCTTTTGCGAACTCCCAGTCCTACTCATATCATAATTACAAGAAGAATTTATATCATGAACCATTTTAGTCTAAACCTAAATACCAAATATTGTGTTCAAGAGACCTTTATTATGAGGATACCACACAGAGTCGTTGTGCGATGACATCATCAATTAATAGTTTACGTCCTAGTGTCGAAAATATTTATTTGATCTATATCATACTCGGCATTTAACCGTTTCAGTCAACAGTATAGATCATACTTGTCATTTGCTGAAATAGGAGCAGGGAGTGAAGAGGAATTCGATTCATTATGTATCGGATCATAAAACTTTATACAAACAATCTTCTTAAAATATTGATGCAATACAATTGTTTTTCTATTCAGGTTTTGCAATAACTCCAGTATTTTTATTTTCTTATTTACAACTTTCTTTACTGATTGTTTTTTTTTTTTTCTATTTGTAGCAATTGTGAATATAAAGTGAGATGAGATCTCAAGTGTCCATACCCACACGTGGGATATCTGTTTTTTTTACGCAACCCTTGCGTGACGGACTTATTATATTCTGGGCAAATACTTGGTAAATTAACCGGCTTTATTCGGGTAATCCATAGAGAATGAATAATGATGGTATTATTTTTGCAAGGCTTATTTTTGTAATTCTGAAGTATAGACTTTATATACACTTTGACACGTTTGTGCCAATAATATGTAACATTATAATGGAGAAATATGTCTGATAAATCCTAATTTCCATTTTAAACATGTTTACTTAGGGTGTAACCTTATATAGAGATCAGATTATAGAAATAAAAGCCCGACACGTAGGAGCAGCATTAAATAAGCAGATTTGTCATGTGCGCCACGTATTTGCATTTTTCTTAAAAATTAAAAGTACAATTATAACAATATTTTCCATTTAAGCTTCAAATAAAATGCTTCATTATATAACAGTCAGTGGTTAATATGGCATGAGTAGGAGTGGGGACTTATCGAAGGCCGAAAACTATACAACGTTAATATCTCGGATAATAATCAAGATAGTGAAAAATGCATATAACATTGATAGAACATTTAATTTGCAATAGGATTTGTTCTATACACTTTATCAATCCGGACGGAGATTTTTTGAATTTTCGAAATTCTACCCTCTTCCGGCCAGCTTCAGTCGTTAACGAAATTTATCTTTATTTTCAAAAAAAAAAAGAAAAAAAAAAGAACGCTTATCCAGGTTGATAACGATCAAACAATACACACACACACACACACACACACACACACACACACACACACACACACACACACAGACACACACACATATATATATATATATATATATATATATATATATATATATATATATATATATATATATAATTTTGAATGGACCTCATTTTCGTTATCTCCTTGGTAGGATGGATGAGCATTTGAAGTTTTTTTTTTTTTTTAAATCATCGCGTCACGAGTACTACCTCAATAACCGATTTCCCTAAGAGAAAATCTGCTAAAAGCAAGAGACTGGCTAGTCTAAGACATGTACATCGTACATGCAAGATCAAATACTGCTCCCCCAAGGATAGGAAGTATCTAATGGAAGGCTCTGTATAACGAGTGGATATTTGATGGAAAGGTTGTTTATGTTTCACAAGGAATATTTTCTCTTTGAATTAAATAGGAATTCCATCAAACCTAATATAAGAATGAATGAAAATGATGGAGATTTTGTGTAATCCCTTAAAAAGATAGCCACGAATATTTTTCTCCTTTAGCATCATTTTCTCTAGATTCCTGGTTTCATATGCCCACCCTCTCTCCTCTAGTAAAGTTTTTTTTTTTTTTTTTTTTTTTTTTTTTTAAATTTCAGAATATGTATAATTATATTAGTAATAAATTATTTTATATAACTAAATTATATGATGAATTCAAATATGTTATATAGTTTATTGACTACAGAACTAGCCATCTTCATGAACTATTAACAGAGTGGTTGGAAGTGCACCCATTTAACATAAGTTTCTATTAATGTTTAGCACTTTTTCTGAACATTAATTCACTTAGAAAGTGTGTTTTGGAGTAATCTAATAAGATTTTTTTTTTTTTTCAGGTGAGTTTCTATTTTATGAAAGCAATTGGATCTACTTATATATATGTGAGTAGTAACTTATATTAACTTTTCTAATTATTTATTGAAATAGAAGAAAATAAACTCTGTTTCTAATTCATTACTTGGAATTTTAAGAATTAAACCCACGTTTTAACGAAAGTCTAACAAATGTAAGTACTCATCATATTGAACAAAAAGGGCTATGGAGTATAGTTATACGTGTTCCCCAAGATCCCGTGCCACCCCCCCCCCCCTTAAAATCTCCAATTATTTTAATACAACGCTTTGGTGTGACATAATTGGGACTCCTGAAGAATCCTTTCAGCACATATTCAACCTCGTAACATTCTCCAGTACTTCTCCAGCGACCATAACTTTGGAATTCCCAGTGGAATGCCCTACTTTTTATGGCGGATTCTTGTTGGAAATCAAATTCTAAAACGAGTTTGTATCGGTGAATTTTTCGATTTGACGCATCCTTTAGCCACAAAATGCACAAATCTTTATTTCAGAAACGGCCCTTTGAAAAAAGCTGCGTTTTAGTCAACAAAATTATCTTTGAAACAAGTGTACAACGAAAGGAATGGATTCCGAAATTAAAAAAAAAAAAAAAAAAGTTTTTAAAACCAAATAAATCAAAAACATGTTTACTTCAAAATACGTTCGTAGAATTAATTTATAAACTAATTAAAATTATGTAGTCGTTATTTGTAAAAGGAATACATTTTTCCATCTGCATATTAGCTGTATTAGTTACAAATGTTCGAAAATGCGTTCTTCTCCATTTATGCTCTTCAAAAGACGGTACCTGAAATCACTTTTGATACAGTGTATTTCTGCTACTGAAATTGAATTTATCGCCATTCTGATTTTTTCTTCATGTCTTCAATATTCTGCGACATTTTCTGGTAGAGATGTCTTTGACCCTCCCCATAGAAAATAATCCCTTACTGTCAGATCGGGTGACCAGGGTGTCCACTCAATGTGCAAGCTGCGACAGATACTGCCTTGGGGAAAGATTTCTCTTATTATTGATCGAGTAGTGATTGACATCCGCCAAACTGCAGCCACATTTCATTTCTTTGTATCAGGGGTATGTCTTCCATTTAATTTCCAAATTTTTTATTTAGGAAGTGGTTGAATACTAGACCATTTAATGTTTTATCAAAAAAATGTGTGCGATGCGTCTTTGCTGGAAGATACAGAACACGTTTTTTTTTTTTTTTTGTTTTTTTTTTACATAAAGCTGTGCAATTGGGAAAATGTATTCCTTTTACTAATAATTAATACGAAATTAGTTTAAAATAAATTAATTCTAAGAAAGTTTTTGTTATGTTGGTGTTTTTTGAAGTAAAAATTTATTTTGGATTCATTCAATAATTCTCTTGCGTTACTTCGTTTTAATTTTTTTTCGGAATTCATTCCTTACCTTGTAGGCCCTTTTCAAAGAAAACTTTGTTGACTACAAATTTTATAACGCAGCCTTTTTCAATAAAATTTCTTGATGTTTCTGAAATAAAAAACAATTGTGTATTTTACGGCTAAAGGATGAGTCAAATACAAATCACCAAAATAAACACGCATTAAAATTTGTTTTTCTACAAAAATACGCCATAAAATACAGTTCCTAAGATATGGTCGCTGGAGAAGTACTGGAGAAGGTTACGAGGTTATGGACTGAAAGATTTCTTCAGGGGTCACTATTATGGCACACCAAGTCTCAGCTTTGCATTAAATTAATTAGAGATTTTTAGGGAGGTGGTACGGGAAGTTGGGGCAATCTGTATATTAATCTGTGTCTGCGACGATTACTGGATTGTACGATATTTTGTCGAAACGATGGATTATCCTATTGCAAAGTTTAAAAACTTTTAAAATAAATATCAGATAAACATTCTTATTAAACGAGATCTAATACTGTCTGAGAATTTTTATTCAATTTCCATAACTATGTATTTAAATTATCGCTTAGTTGTGGCCTTCCTATAACAGGGTGGTAATCCTATAATAGGGTGGTATCCCCATTAGCCGTAGTATAAAGACGTTGTTAATTTTATATTTGTATGTACAATATATATATATATATATATATATATATATATATATATATATATATAAAAGACCCGCTGAATGAACTAACTAGTTATTCCAAGCCTTTATTATGTCTTTGGAATGAATTAACATTAGTACAATCATATGATAAATGATTTCTACTCTTCAGTGAGTTGTTTATTATTATTAGTTAGTAATGAACATTAAAAATAACAGTTACCACAAAAATTAAATGCTGTAAAGCAAACCCTTATTATGAAACATAACAGGCGTGACAATAATGCTTTGGTTGGTTTGCTCATAATTTCTTTTTGGGACTTCTCTTTTTATACATGAAAGATTTTTAATTTTAGAGTTTATTGTGTAATAATCTTAGGTTGCATTTGTGTAAGCATTTCCCCCCTTTTTTAGCAGTCTTTTGCAGCCCTTAACGGGTGGTTAGGGGTTAACAGAAATCAGCTATTGAGGTTATACTCATTACGGAATATTCGAAGATCTCTTCAAATGTCCATCGATCCTAGACAGATGACGAAAATGAGGTCCGTTCAAAACTATATATATGTATGTGTGTGTGTGTGTGTGTGTGTGTGTGTGTGTGTGTGTGTGTGTGTGTCAGTACCCCACCCCCTTCTTCTACTCATGGATGTTCATATAGAAACATAGAGCATGTGGTGAGATGAGATGAAAAGCACTTGGGAAATCTGCTTAGTTTACGACTTTTTAAAATAATAGCGTATAATAAAAAGAATTTATATAATTTTTTTTTAATAGTTTTATGATATACAACATGAATTTCTAGTTACAATGTTGATTTTTAAAAATCAATTTTGGGCTGTATTTATTTTTGATTTTTTAAGATTTGTAACCAATCCTAGTGTTTGTCAGAAATTGATTGTAGGCCTTGAAAAGGAAATAAAATATATATTCTCAGAACTGCATATTTATATTCAACTAGCTTTTATACCATTTCTTCCGGTCAAACTGTTATAATAATTAAATTAAAAATAATAAAAACGATGGGACTCCTATGGGACGTATAGTCCATATTGAGTACAGTAGTCGAGCTAGGTGCTAAGCCCATTACTTGACAACCAATAATTGATTGATGTGGCCATAATCTTATTAAGCTACTCAAGTACAGGTCAAATCAATCCAAGTTGGTCAGGGCTGACCACAGCTCTCCCATCGTCTCCTGGTGTCTCCTTCATGGAATTATATCGGGCGTCAGGGACGAACTTAATATGATATGTATTTCATTGATGTTGATGACAGAATATATCATCAGTAAATAAGTAACAATTTATTATACGATGAGCAATTGTTTTTGTATACGATATAACTTTTTTTTTTTCTTCCTGGCTCCATTTTCGGAGTATTGACCAGTTCACTGCTTTAAGTCAGCTATGTAACTACTTAATAACTAAATATGAAATTTGAAGCCTAGGACTAGCCGTTTTTCCAATAAGTCCACTTTTTGAAACTAAGGCTAACTGGGACGGGTTATCTACAGGTCACATCCCTTTCTAGCCAGGGTGGGACTAAGGATATTATTTAATGAATTCCTTTGCTAAATAAATTCCTTTGGCCAGGTGGGAATCCAGCTCTAAGTGAGATTAATGTCAACGCTTTTACTCCCATAGCCAACCTCAGCCCCTAGCCGTTTCAGCAGATTTCCCTTGAGGGAAATCAGCTATTGAGGTCGTACTCATGACGGAATTTTCGAAATTTTTCTTCAAATGTCCATCGATCCTACCTAGTAGATGACGAAAATCAGGTCCGTTCAAAACTGTATATATATATATATATATATATATATATATATATATATATATATATATATATATATTTGTCTGTTACCGCTCTAGCGGTCGTAATTTTTGTTTGATCGTTACCAAACTCGATATTTAGTCGTTTTATGTAAAAAGAAAGATCAAGTTCGTTAACGGCTGAAATCGGACCAGTGGGAGGGGGGGTTTAGACGGGAGAATTTTTGAAAATTCGAAATATCTCCGTTACTATACGTCGGATCGAGAAATTGTACAGAATTAATCTTATTGCAAATTAAATTTACTATAAATATTGTTATATACATTTAGTCTCTATCTTGAACATTAACCGAGATATCTGCATTCTTATTAAATCTGGGCGGCTATCGGACGAAGTGGCTTTCCCGCCAAAAGCTAGTTCGGCCGTTTCCTTGACTGCTTGGCTCTCGCGTAATTTCTGTATTGTAAAACTTCACGTGGAGAATCTGCTTAGTTTACGCAGCCCCTGCGTGACGGACTTTTTTTTAGTTTGGTGAGATACGAACATATGTGATAGACTAACGCTGAAACTAATCAAAGCTCTGAGCTCAAATAGATTTTAAAAATATTTGATAATCTTAAGCCATATGTAGGCCGAAATAAAAAAGGGTAATTAAATTACTATGGAACTTAAGGATGGAATACATAAAATCATAGATATCGTTAATCTTAGTGGAACCGTATTGGAGAAACTTTACTTTCATTGGAACTTACTTTCATTGGAGAAAGTTGTGTACAAAAAAGTAAAAAAAAAAATAAATAAAAATAAACGGATTATTACAAGATTGTCTTTATAATTGATGTTGTAAATTATTTTAAATATATATGGTAGTTATATTTTATTTTTTTCAATACCATTGATAGAATTGGTTTCTGTTTCTCAACTACGATGTAAGTTATTTTACGTAAAAGCGTGAAAGTCATTGTATGTTGTGGTTTGTGGTGAGAAATTGTTGAGTTTGTGAGGCATTGTTGAGTTTGAATTTGTTCCAAACCAAAACGGAGGGATTACAACTTTTTATCTGGGAGGATTCGAAGTTTAAATGGGCTGTCCGCATAAAGGCCAACTTTTTCCTCTCTCCCTTTTCGTAATTCTTCGACTCTAACAATTTACGCAGAGTAGAAGTTATGAGGTAGCACTTATGCATTCGGTGAATGAAGTATACGCGGTGGACAAAATTTTAGTGTTACTTGGTAAAAAGTCTTATAAATTAATGTTATTATTAATTGATATGGGTCTTTTCTACTTTCCTCCACCCTGTGATTGAATCAGTGATTTTAAAATCAAATCTTGATGACCAGATAATTTCCTTATAGCAAGGAGTGGGCCTTATATTCTATGTTAGTAGCTTCTTAATACGTAATATATTAACTCATACATATATATATATATATATATATATATATATACACACATATATACACACACACACACAAACATATATTTTACGAATTAATATTAAGCATAGCTGACTAAAATTTAAATTAACATATCTAAACTAAGAAGTGCCATATACATTTTATTACTCATACCTAATATTAGAACATTATATTTTCAACTTAATAGTTTTATTACACTTATCATCATTATCTTGGTTCCTATTCTTACTAATACATGGGTAACAGTCCTAAAAAAAAAAAAAAAACTAAGAGAAGAAAAGAAATTTGACAATGTTTATTCCGATAAGATTCGGGAACTTGAGCCTCATTTTAATGAGTTACTAAATAAACCTCGCTAAATAAGGTTAGCGATGTCAAGTAAGGCGTTGGTCTTAATCTCACATGGTAAAACTAGACTAGCGAGATCGATTTATTTTTTGAGTTCGTCACTTAATAAATGCCTATTGTCCAGGTGGGAATCGAACCCGCCACTGAAAGCTTATCAACGCCTTAACTAACATGGATAACCTAACCCCCCCCCAAAAAAAAAAAAAACGTGCTACATTAATATCAATTTTACAGACATTAACATAGGTCGAGAGAAATTTAGTACACTATCCTTAGATAAATAACTTAAAGGGGGGGGGGGTTGGCATACAATATTTACCTCGACGGCTTTGTTATCTTTAAATATTTAACAGTTTTTCGTAGTACCGAGTCGTCCATTAAGAAGTTACTAACGTTATAACTGGGGGACATTTTCACATAAATAACAGTCAGTTATAGAATAATCACACAAAAACCCATTTTAATCATGTTTAATTGAAATTATATGATGAATCTTTACGTGATTACTTATGTGACGATTTACAATATTTTACAGAACAATATCAGTCTTAAAAAACTGTGACCTAGTGGTTCAAAGTTATTCCTGACTCCTCTTCAGTAACTAACTCTGAGCGAAACTTAATATTTTGCGCCCACAAAAGTGTATCAATAGTATGCACTCTCGAGTATAACAGGCAGACCTTTTCTTTCTTGATGGTATCAGTCGACATTGTGGAATTTATCTCTTCCTTTATGAGCCTTATCATTCTATTCAAAGTTGCATGCTTGGGATATTCAGCATCGTATATTAATTCCAATTTCTCTTCTAAGGTAAGGACTTTATTCAAGAGAACGCTTAGTTCATATTTCAAGACACTCTGTTCAACTGCAACTAGGCTGGGGAATAAATCATCCAAAGAATTTT